>REGO01000215.1:500528-551719 GCA_010120015.1 Rhombomys opimus | reverse complement strand
AAAAAAAAAAAAAAAAAAAAAATTTCCCAAACCACCAATGAGTTCATTTTGTCTTGGCCATCTACTGTTGAACCTGGGGCTTAGCCGTAGTGTCATTAGTATCCCCAGTGAGACTCCACTGGAGTAAACTAATTTTTTTTCTTCCCAAGTGATGTCAATAGGAGATAGCTTCTTGGTTAGGCATGGGGGCTGGTATCTGCTTCCTCTCTCAGCGGTAGGACCCCACCTGACATGTGCAGGCTCTGAGCAGGGTGCCACAGTCTCTGAGTTCATACGTGCCGCAGCCCTATTCTGCCCGGAAGACACTGTTTCCTCAGCGTTATCCGTTCCCTCTGGCTCTTACAATCTTTCTTCCTCCTCTTCCGCATAGTTCCTGCGCTTGCTGAGCCCTGAGGGGAGCAGTTTGATGAAGACATCTCATTTGGGACTGAGTGCTCCAAGGTCCCTCACTCTGCACACAACAACACTTGCTTTTATACGTCCTTTGCATAGCTTCATGTCATTTGTAGGCCATGAAACAAGTCATGATGCTCTACCTAATGGCGGGATATCATCTGCTGTGACAGATGCCCAACGTCCAGCTGCCCTCCTTAGAGTCCTTGAATGAACTAGAATTGTTCTTTCCTTGTCCTGCTCCTATCCCATGTGTGATGGAGTTTATCAAATACAATATGCTATTAATTATGATTGATCCCCCTAATTATAGTGATTGGTTCATGCACACTCACAATTCCCAACCCAGACCAGTTAAGGTTACCGGGAAGCAGACATTCCCCTGCTCCTCACTGATGAGAAGAGGGGAATTTAGAATGTAGAGCTCCTGCTAACAGGAGGGGCCTGAGGAACGAACCAACATGGCAGAAGTTCGTGCTCATTTAATTTGTAGGCTGACAGAGCAATCATATCTGAAAATACCCAGGACTCACTTTTCCTCGCCTAGTGATCTGTTTGCAAGCAGCTTTCAGGCCTTTTGTTAATTAGGTGGTGTGAGTCGCAGCTCCCTAGATAAACTGTGATCTATTCACGGTCACACGGAATCATGGCATTTCCGTCCATGACGAGCCACACACAGGACAGCAGCCCCACACAGTCAGGTCTGCGGGCAACGTCACAGCTGTCTTAGCGTGTGCGCACTATCCACAATGATGACTGTGCCCAACTACAGTTGGCGGACTCTAGCCCAGCTTCTGAATCTTCGAATTGTTTTCAGGGTTTCTTCGATGTGACCCATCTTACACGTGCTTTCTGCATTCACACGCAGCAGATTCCACATTGCCTTTGCCCAGAGGGAAGGGCTGAACTGTTTAACGTGCACATGCTGAAGACCACACTCGTCAAGACAGAGTGTATTGGTTTACAATCCGTGCCACATACATGCATCCAATGTCATAGCCCACGCAACACATGATGCTGCACTCCTATCTACTCAGAGTGGTAGAAAATACTGTTATTGTGCTAATATTAGTTTGTATTTTCCCAATTGTAAATGTGGTTGGGCATAGCATGCACAGGCTCTAGGTTCAAACCTTGATCACACACACACACACACACACACACACACACACATACACACACACCACCTGGAAGTCATCCTGCTTTTCCTACAAAGGTTACAGCTAACTAAAATAAACAAAAGCTTAGAAAGGTAAGTAGAAGTCAAGGAATACCCTCTTTTCCCGTCTCTCTTTTGTTGTAAATGTTCACTGATACCAGTATTTTTTTTTTCATAGAAAGTTCTACTGTTGGGCAAAATATGACCACAAACTTGGATACAGCAAGGAAACCCCACAGCTACAGAATTCACAGCAGAAAATCGTTGGCTGAGATGGGAATGGCGTGAAGCAGGGAATTCAAATAGTCATTCTCTTTGGGCTAGAACATTTGACAGCTGCTTGACGTTTCATCCACAGAGATGATGAGCGATGTCAGAACTGGCTATCAGTGGCCTTGGTTGTGTGCTTAGGCTCTATCACGAGGACACACATGTTTGTGCTCATACAGAGCCCTCCAGAGACATGGTTCTCCTTAAAAACTCTGTGTGCAATTTAATGTCTCTGGCTGGCTGACTCTTCTGTTGACAGAAACCTGCTGAGTTTCAATCACTTTAAAACTAACTAACTCACTAAGTAACCAGCCGTCTAGAACATGGGAGTGAGACTATGGAAAATGGAGAGAAACCTTTTAAGAGCTCGTGTTTCGTGGTCTCCTAACCGGGGTATCTATCAACTTCACCCATAATTTAATCCAATTATGCAGTGAATGCCTTATTCATGCCAGGCACTGTGCCAGGCCTCAGAGATTACCAAGTGAGTGGGGCATAGTGTCTCTGACAAGTCCACCTCTCCAGCACAGTGGGTGCGTTCTTAGAAAAACTACATATATCAAGCAGTTTTTAATAAACTGGATTGTTTTCAGTGGCATTTTGACAGATATATTAGGAACAATTTGTCAAAGTGAAGGGTCTAGCCACTCAATTCAGATATTATGTGTCAGGTTGGCGTGTCTCGCCAGGCTCTGCATGCAATGCATAAATAATGCTTACGAAATGAGCTGAGCTTTTAACACAAGTCCGGCCTCTAGTTTATGTCAATTCCTGGATTCCATGGGCTCAACCAAGCTGATGGAGGTTCTTCGATGCTGTTAAACTGAGCTATGAGGTGCTTCCCAAATCTGGGCTAGATTTCATGGTACGCTGGCTGCAGGCTTGTATAGAAGGAAAGCAAAAACAGATAACTACACTATTCACAATTTATGATGTGGCCGCTCTTTTATTTATTTTACAAAGTAGACTAATGGTTGGCAAACTGGTTAACATGGGGTTCATTCCTTCAAATGCAGAATCAAAGATTGGGGTTTCCAGTAGGGGACCCTTCCTCAAATTTCCTGCAGGGTCTTCTCATTTTCACACTCCACAGCAAAGAAGGCGCTCTCTCTCTCTCCCTCTCTCTCACTCACTTTCCCTCCCATTCTCCTTCTGTGCACATATGCATGCCTACTCATGAATGTTCCCACTATGTTTATAGCAGGCTAGCTGGCTTGGGAGCTTCCAGGAATTCTCCTGTCTTTGCATTTATGGCAGACTCCTAAATCTCATTAAAAAAAAACCCCAACATTTGAGCGCTGATGGTTTGTCAAGGTAAAGAACAAGGATACAGTCAGGAATGAGACATATGTAGTCTTTACTTTTAAGGGAACCTCCAACCAATGGGGCCGTGAGAGCAGATTTAACCAGAGGCAAAGCCCAAGGCAACTGAAGCCTGGCGAGCTCCTGAATGGACAGAATAATATAGCCATAGCATCAGGGTCTTTGTAGCATAACAGTGAAGGAGAACTGTGAGTAAGAAAAGACAGCCAAGAGATCAAAGACAGACTGAAATAAGGGAAGATGTACTGGCTATGACAGGAAGATCTTTTCACACATAATAATATGGAGAAGCCATAGAACTTGATAGCCATTTTCTTAGCAGACACACTTCAGAAGAAACATCATTTATGAGTTAGAGTTCAAGAGCATATCTATCTAGATCAATGACATGAAGCAAGTTAGCCTCTGTGGCCAAGTGGTGAAGGGGAACCGTGTTAACAGACAGAGTAAATTTCCTTAAAACTAGAAAAGATTACGCAGGGTGTAGTGCTAAAAGCTGAATTTCCCAGGACTGAGGAGGAGGCTCCATTGGTAAAATGCCTGCCAAGCAAGCAGAGATCCTGAGTTCAGATCCCCAGAACCCGCATAAAAAGCTAGCCGCAGTGACCACAGTGCTGGGGACAAGGCAGGGAGACAGGAGGATCCCAGAAGCTCATTCTCTGGCCAGCCTGGCCAAACTGATGAGCAGCAGGCTCACGGAGAGACCTTGCCTCAAAGAGGAAGGTGGAGAGCGAGTGAGAGAGACAACCAGTGTTGACCTCTGGCCTCCACATGTATGTGCACAGACATGTACACACACCCGGCACCAACACACATGTACATAGACCACACATAGAAACACACACATGGAAAATAGTTGGATTTTTTTCATATATAAAATACACTTGGCAAAGAGAAATAGCGGATGTTAGGTCGCCAATGGTGGCTCTTTAATGAAAGCATGTTTCGGGAGAAGGGTCTGACCATGTGAGTCTGTACCCAGCTGTGTATTTAATGCTGTGGAGCTGGTTTTATTTGAAGCAGGCTTCTGCACAAACACTGCTCTTATTCAAACAGCATGTGGAAAATTCTGCTCTATCCCCCACCAATGTCATAGAACGAAGGTAATTTCCTCCTCCTCCACCCCTCCACATCAGTCAAGGAAGAGGGGCTTTGACATATCAGCAACGAAAAAGTGAGTGGCCAAATACAACACGGAGTATTTATTTAACATCAGTCTTGAGATTTCTGTGAGCTTCTGGGAGAAAAAGGAAACACCCACGGAGAGGGCCGACCTCCAGTAACACGTTTCACAGTGACTGCGAAGTCACGATTCATCCCCACGGCCCTCCAGGCAGCACAACCACCAGGACTTCCTGCAAAGCCCTGGTTTTGTGAATGTGGGTTTTTCACGTCCCAAAAGAAAGGAAATGTTAAGTTTGAACAGTTTCACTCCCAGGGAGGGGAGGAGAGTCAGAAGGGACTTAACGGGTCCTGCCATGTCCAACCTGCCCTAGAGCCAAGCATCCTTACTAAACTCTGCCAAACTCTGCATCTGGCATATGAGCACACAGTGGGTTTGCTCATCTTAGCAAGGCTCCACGACGAATGTAATCAGCATTTCAAACACACTCTCGGGAAGCCCCGGCTTCACAGATCAGTCTTTCTGCAAGAGGCTGTTGATTTCTTTCACAGGAAACTGGTAGAGCTATCTCTTTTCTGTAGAGTCACTTTAGGAAGGCTGTGTTAACTGTGCTTGATTTTCAGCTGAGGGTGTGTGTGTGCACGTGCCTGAAGTTGTACATGACATAGGCGCACGCGTGTGTGGAGGTCAGAGGACAACCCTGGGCATGTTTTTCCTCGGGTATCATCTGCCTTGTTTTCTGGAACAGAGTCTCCTAGGGCTTGCCAGGTAGACTAAGCTGTCAGGCCAGTGAATCACAGGGACACACAGGTGTCTGTGCAGGCCTCGGTCCTGGGGTTACATACATGCTACCATAGCTAGCCTGTATGCAGTCACCCTTGTGAAACACCCCGGGGCCTCTGGAGAAGGACAGGGGGAAGAAAGGCCAACAGCAAGCCTCCCAGGTATTTTATAAAGGCCCTTCCTCAGGAGGACCTGCTGTCCCTTCCCTCCAGAGGCTCTGGGCCTGCAATCTGGCTCAAGCCCAGAAACTGGTTTACAGTCTGGGACTCCCTGTTGCTTCCCTCCGACCGAGTGGAGCCTTTCACTTGTTTGAGGATTTTTCTGCTTATACAGATCAAACAAAAGCAGTAAGCTTCTTATCTGCTTCATGCCTGGGAGCACCATGACTGATTAGACAGCACCAAAGGTTCATACAAGTCACACCACCACAAAAATCTCCTTCCGGTGCTGACCTCTACATGTCAGGCCATCACAGACATTGCCTTGCCTGTGCTGCCTGTTAAAATACCTACGCTCACCTTGCCTGTGGCATTCAGTGCTGGCGCTCGGCTCCTGCTGCTTCAGAGCCCAGTTAACCCATCCCATTTAGCTCATCCAACCGAGCAGCTGCATCTCCCACCTAAGGTCTGGAACAAGGAAAAGGGTGACAACATGGTGGGACCCCTTACCATTCTAGGTCCTATAGGGTTAGTGGAAGGTCTGTCTTCTGGGCTTTTCCGTCACGAACGATGAGGCTCTATGCCGTGTACCCACTCAGCACTGGGATCTGAGTGGCAGCAATGAGAATTTTGTGGATGAGTTAAAATATACCCAAGTGAATGCCTTTCACTTTTTCCAGGCAAGTACAATGTGAGTTTAAGCCTTCCCAAAAGATACGGGCTTTCCAGAGGAAATGAAGAAAGAAAATAGTGTCCCCATTCATTAAAAGAATGGTATTCAGTGATGTTTACACATGAGGCCCCCGTGCTTAAAACTTAGGTCTAAATATATTGCTTAAGCTACAAGTAAAAGCAGTAATTTACTGAAGCCAAACCACAGTGAACTTTCAGGAATGTATCCAGGTTGTATGATTCTATTTCCTGATATATATACGTATATAAACATTTTTTACATAGCTTCTATTTTGGTCATTTATTAACTAATTCTTAGTTGGAAAAATTTTGGAATATAAAATAATTTCAAAAATTAAGCTTCAGTCAAATTAAATTAGACTTCCAGGTAAAAGGCAAAAACTTAAGCCATCAAGTCCTTTCTCACAAATAAATGCCTGGCAGGAGGGTTGCTACCTGGCTAGCAGAAACCCCCCTCTTTTCCCTACCATATTCTAGAATGTTCCTTTTGGTGCTTTCAGTTATCCTAATTTCAGAATTCCAAACTAGCTGGGGTTACCCTCAGCAAGAGGGAGAAGCAAATACAAAAAGGTTCAAGTAAGGGTCAGTGGATGTTAAGTGAGAAGAAAAGAATGCCTTCTCCTGAGAGAGAAAAATATTCTAGAATCTTCAAGGTGGAAGGAGGTGGGAATCGGAATGGCTTGTGGGGGAGATGCGACAGAAAGAATATAGTAAAACAATGACAACAAAGATCACAGGTAGGCAGAAAGGCCTGTGCTCCTGGGAGCGGGGGGCTGGGGGCTACGGAAGGGCATTTCCTATATAAACTAACAGATTAAATAATCTTTGATGTTGGACAAGAACACTTCTAAGCAATTCATGATCATCCTTGAGAAACTGTGTCGTCCCAAGAACCAGAATAAAACTCAAGATACTCACAGCCCTCTTAATGAAAAGAGAGAGAATGAGGCAGCTATTAAACAGATCGCTCTATGGATGATTCAGAGAACCAATAGCCCTTATATGCTTAAAGTCTCCTGCAGTAGGCTACAAGATTAAAGCTAAAAACAAAAAAGCCTTCGTAACATGCAGCAAAAATTAAGGAGAAAGAGAAATGAGGAGATGAGAAACAAGCCCAGGAGGCCCAGTCCTCTGGAGTCTGCTGCACTGACATGGATGTGGCATCAGCTAACAGAGATGGAAAAAAGGGCGAGTGAGAATGGTGACAGAGAAGTTTCAGAAACTAGGCCACTGCACCTAACACACAGATACTCACATATGCTTGCATGTGTCCACGCGCGTGCACACACACGCGCGCGCGCACACACACGAACACATGCACAGAGGCAAATGCTTTCAGTCACAGAAGCAATGTCTACAAAGTTAAGGAACAATAATTATAGTGATTAATTGTAGTGATTTTGGTCCAGACTGAAATCACTAGTCAAAAGGACAGAATCATTTTCAAACATGTGGTAACACAGCCTACCATCCAGGCAAACTGTATACCAAATTACTCAAAAGGATTAGTATACTGAAAAAAATAATCTAAATAAGAGAACATTCTCCATGAAATTGAAGAAAAAGATACAGCAGATGTTGCCTAGGTCTACAAAGAAATTAAGCTGTAAAAACCTCTTCCAATTAGCAAGGTTCAGAGGCTAGGGATGAAGCCCTGTAGATTTTTGACTTGACAATAATATTTGCATATTGGCTTTAAAAAAATGTTTAGCCACAAAAGAAAATGCTACACCACCACAACAACAAATCACTGTGGAACTGTAAACCATGGCAGTCTGGCAGACTGAGGCATCTCAGGTGAGTGACTGTCCTCTGGAGGGGGGTTCCCAGATGTGGGACTTTCATGGGTGAAACTGGGAAAGTCCTGGGCAAACCAGGGCAGAAGAGACGAGTGATGCTTTGTCTAACCCTGAGTTCAGTAAATACTTTAGAGAAGAAATATTTGATGACACCAAAATTGACATAAGAGAATGTGCCTGGAGAATGAGGTTTTGATATTTTATTTCATCTCTTCCCAAAGCATTTGGAGCTTCAAAACAACACATCCGTTGGACCAGTTAAACTTTATTCAGGAGGCATCTAACTTCTAACAAAGAGAACACTCCAAAACTAGAGCAATGTTCTGCTCCGAACACGTGGAGCTAACTGGAACGGATTAAACGGGAAATTTTAAAACTACCTAAACCCCGAAAACAAACTTATAAACAAACCTGAGGACAGGAAGATCTGTCCCCGAGTGTGGTGCGGGACAGCATCCGTAAGTGGTGACAGTGTGTGGTCACGGTAAGGGGCAGGACAAGACAGTGCCAACGGCAAGAACCACATTCACATCCACAGCAGGCCACTGACCACACCACGTCTCTAGACCATGCTACCACAGCCTGCCTTGAGAAGAATGTGAGTTTATCTGAGTGGAAGCTATGCAGAGACGGGCAGGCAACTGCTTCCCTCTCTTCATGCTCTCAGAGTGCTATGTCTTATCTGGATTTTTAAAACAAAAAATGAATAAAATGTAATTAATAAAAGTTAAATAAAAAAATTAAAAAAAACAAACAATAGCCATTGATCACGGTGTTTTAGACCAAAACTGTTACTCACTAAGAAATACCTAAGATAAGGATTCTTTCCAAGAGCCTTAACACTGACGTCTAAGGACCCGAAGAAAAACTCACATCTACAGATAATTTTCTGTGTGTCGTTAACAGAGAGCCTAAGTCTTAGTGGGCTGACTCTGCAGCCATTCACACAGGAAGTTTTCAGCTCATCTATAAATGATAACTCAGGCTTCTAAAGATAATAACTGTTTCATGCCTTCACCCTAAGCCTACCCTGAGTTAACACACAAAGATGTGTTTCTTTTAAATCTCATCTGGAAAACGCTACAGTTCTGACTTCTGTAAATCGCTTAACCATGGAGCATATAATCAAAATCCACTTTGGTATCCTTCACTGCAGAAAGGCTGCTCCTCACACATTAACAACCCAGTGGGGCTCTGCCAAACCACGGCATACCCATTAAGCTTCCTTATTTTACAGTGCACCTAGCATCTTAAACGCATAGCTGAAATCAGTATGTAGCTTCTAGTGAACATGAAATTTAACATGTCTGAATGCCCTTCTGCTCCCTGTAAGGCCATTAAAGCAATTGTGTATCTTAAATGTTCCTAAGCTTCATCACCAACCAAAGGGAAAAGAAAACCCATCTGCGTAGCTCACTGTAAATAAATGGTGATGACGTGATATCTGAGCTCGTGAAAATGTTGTTCAGGTAAGCGGCGACGTCAGCTCTCTGAGTGAAGGGAGCTCAGACTGCAGACATTTAAAAGGGGAAGAAGGGCAAGGGGCTGGGGAGGTGGCCCGTGGTTAGGACTGCTTGCTGCTCTTGCAGGGGCTGCAGTTTGGTTCCCAAGCACCTACATGGTGGCTCACAACTGCCTGTAACTCCAGCTGCAGGGCATCCAATGCCCTCTTCCGGCTTCTGAGAGGCCCTGCCCACACGCACACACACTTACTCAGACACACAAATGTGTGTGTATATGTGTGAATATTTACTATATTCCACATATATTAATGTTTATTATAATGTATAATTAATGTATTTAATTGTGTTATATATATAACACAATTAAATAAAATCTCTGAAAAAGAGCATGGTGGGGACTGATGAGATGGCTCAGCCAGTGAGCGGACTTGCCGGGAACCTGAACAACCTGAATTTCAACCTATGTGGTGAAAGAAAATAACTCCCACAGTTGTCCACTGACCTCCAGGAGCAAGCTGTGGCCCAGACCCCTGCCCCAGTATACATAAACAAACAAACAAATAAGTACATAGAGTAAAAAACTTAAAATGACAAACAAGACAGTGCAGGCACCTGTTTCTGAGTGTGTTGCACCACAAATTACATATAATCCAGCCACACTTTCTGGAATTTTAAGAAATAACAGAAAGTTGACTCTGTAAGAATGGCCATCCACTGACCACATTTATAATTTTAATGAATGGACTACTAAAAAAATCCCATTCAGTTTTTTCAGGAAGTTAAGACATTTCATTGGTATGTATTTTAAGCAAAATTTGCAGCTTTCACAGCTGTGAAAAAAAAAATTAAAAGAAAAAAAGAAAAGCCAGCGAAAGCTACAATTTACTGGCTCTCCGGGAACTAATTGGAAGGTACTGGAGTAAGCTTGATGAAACAATGTAAAACATTTGTGAGAATCTGGAGCATTCCGGTGGGAGGGCTGACTGGGTAGGAGCCACCCCCCCCCCCCATTTTCTTTCCCTTTGGCTCTCAGTTACAGTTCTGTTGAATATTCAAATCAGATAGGTTTTGAATTAATTATCTTTCCAGGGGAGGGTCCTCAAGTTCACCAAACCCTGGACTGCCTTAAGTTTTTGTATCCCCATCCACCCAACCCGAGGGCTGCTAACTATTCTTGGAAAGAGACTATTCAACAAATTCCATCCGTTCTCTGAAATCAGTTTCAAACCACAGCCTGCCTGTAACTCATAGGGGTGTTTGGAATAACCAGCAAGCACGGAAATGATGGTGTACCTCCAAGCATTTTCTGTGTTCTCTACAAAAATCAAGATTTATTGCGCAATTGTTTCATTACTTCATTACTGTAATGGGTTTCTCCCAGAAGTAGGCTTACAGTCAGGGATTGAAAGTTAAATCTTTCCATATGTCGGAATTTAAACCATTTGCTCTAGTGACAGGGAAAATGATTTATTCTTTGCTGTAAGTTAAATGTTTACTCTTACTCACTTTAGTTTTTGACGTTTTCTCCCAATGCTGTTCTTTGCCTTGGTGCATTTTTCAAGCTAGCCTTGGATACACTGCTAGATAGCTGATGTGGTCAGACTATGAACCTTTGGTATGGAGCTACACGGCTTATGAATTCATACTATGTGCTAAGTAACTGAGGAGGTCATACTATGTGCCCTTTGATCTTGCCACCCTTTCTATCTCCAGCTGTTTAAAAATGTCACTAAGTCCATCAAGTTCTCAGCCACTCTAGGCCACAAATTTTATCATTGTTACTCTTACCATGACCATTACCAAATTGACCATTTCTAACCCAAATGACAACAATCCGAAAACTGAGCATCTGCCTGATGCTACAAGGGGAAAATACCACATTTCATGTCACAGGCAGGCCAGCAAAATCACAGGCATACAAAAATACTGTACAAATCACATTCAGGCTATGTCTATAACATATATACAAAATATAAATGAATTCCACGCCTAGATTAGGGTGTCTGAAATACAGCCTCAGGTATATGCCAATATTTTAAAGAGAAAATCCCAAATCTAAAAGGCTTCTGCTCCGAGGCATGTTTGGGTAAGAGATACGAGCTATTTCATGAAGGCTGGCTCCTTCTCCCTCCTACTTAGCACACAGCGATACCTCACACTGTGACTCGAACAAACTAGGCCTCTTCCTGAGTGAGTTCATGTGATTTGTGGAAATCCAGCAACATCTGTATCACTAAAGGAAGGGATCATGAGACTTGATCTTTTCCTGACACGGGGACTTCTGTCACATCTACCTGTGCCAGATGATCAAAAATTTCCAGTGACTTCATTCATGGCTTCACAAATATTACCTTGGACTTGAATTTTGCTACTTTTGAAAGCTTAGGTAGACAGCTTCTTATTTTATCTGATAAAAAGGTAAAATTATCAATAAATGAATGTTATCATCTATCATGAAGAAATTTATATATTATGGCCATCATAAGCCTGACAGCCACTTACTAACATCTTTCTCTGTGATCTCTCATGTCTCTCTCTCTCTCTCATTTGTGTCTCTGCAAGTTCATGTGTGAGGGAGCTCATGTGTGTGTTCAGGTGAGCTGGAGGCCGGGGTCAGGAGTCTTTTTCATCTGCTCTCCACTCTAGCCATTGGAGCAGGCTCTCTCGGTTAAACTCAGAGCTTGCCCATACGCCTAGTCTGGCTCGCTTGTTTTCTCCTGGGCTCTCTGCCTCTGGATCCACAGTATTAAAATTACAAGCAGCCACCACACCCACCGGGCATGCTGGCATTTACATGGGTGCTAGACATCTGGACATTTGCTGTCATGCTTGTATGAAAGCACCACATTGGCTCAGCCATGTCCCCTGCCCCTCTCTCATTCCTGACGTTCATTTTATCTAGAGGGCTATCTGTTTGTTGGCTTAGTCAACGTTTCTCACTTCCCACTAGCTTCTGAAGGTCCCATCAACAGTCACAACAACATCCTCCTCTCCTTTCCATCCTTGCATTCCATCCATAGAAACCCAACACAAACACATGTCAAAAAACAATGTCGAATCGCTGTTTATTTTTCTGCTTTAACTTATATATTTCAGCAGCTGAAGAAGACTCCAGACAAAGCACATATGCAGAATGAAATCCCCATGGCAAACCCAGGCCCACCACTGATCTCAGCCATGTTCTTAAAGCTCTCCAATGCTCTTTGACTACTAATTTGTTGTCACTGTCACTGGGTGGTATTGTCCTTATTTCAGCCCCTCCCACAGTTTGTCTCTGCAGCAGCGATATATTCTACTTCTTCCAAACCCTCTAAGCCTTCTATTATCAGAACCCCCTCCAGCACCGAGGAAAGTGAAGCTGGTGGCAGAAAGCTCAACTTCCTGAACGTCCAATGTCTGCATCCACCGCTGTCTCCTTCCCTCTCTCCCCCCACCTTCTCTCTCCTCGATTTCTCTCTCAGGCGGACAAGCTCTCGGGACATTTCCCTGGCAACCCTCAAGCCATCTTCTGGCCTCAGATTGCTGACTACTGGAACAACGGGAGCCATGGCACTGACTCTCTTCTCTCGTTTTCCCCCAGGCTCAGAGGAGGAACGAGGGCTGAGAAGGAGGAGGCTACATACCACTCTTTTCTGTTCATTCAATTTCTCCTTTTCCATGGCTTTTTGTTCTAGGCTACACACAGGATGGTGTCTCAGACACCCTACGCAGCAGCTCTTAGGGCCACTCCTCCACGACAGGCCCCGCCCACTGTTGGAAAGCTATTCTGGTGCTCCTAATGTGACCACATCTCAAGAATACCATAGGGAATCTTCTCCTTCCTCATCATCCATCAAACCTTGCTCTGCCCCTGAATGCCTGGAGGTTCTCCCCCTCGGTCTACAGCTTGAGTAAAGCTTTCAGTCACGGATCTTCAGGGACTGGACAGCAGCTCCAGGCCATGCTCTTGGCTAGTCACTGCTTAGGGCAAAGCTCCACGCTACCTGCTCCTGGCCAGCTGCACTCATGACTCCCTCAGGCCCCAGGATCTCCCTCCCACAGTGCTGACCCGTCTGCTGCGCCCACTCAGAACTGTCTCTTGGGACCCTGCCTCCTTGCTGCCTCTGCCCACTGCGGTGTGCATCTCTTATTATCTTGCCTTCTCCGCTTGGCTGATTCTCAACCTTCTGGACTCAGCCCCAACATGACGAGCCAGGCGAGCCGCTGTCGCCTCTCCGATTAGAACCAGAATTCCTCAAAGGCAGAGACCACTTCTCAGCTTTAGATCCCAGGTCCAGGGCCATCATTCAACAACTAAACTGAATTTGAGTCTTCGAAGGAAGCGATTAGTTATTTGACTCTCCAGATACAGAACCTACCTTTTAGCTTAATAACAAGGCGTGCAGACGTGCACAGAAGGTGTTGTGTAGTATTTTCAAGAACAGCTGAAAATCCTAAGGGGGAAATACCAACAAAACACCAACTGGGGTACAAAAAAATTTTTTTTAAATGACTACACACTAGAAATGCATGGAAAATTGAGCCTGATAAGCTCTAACTTTAAGGTAAATTATTCTTTAACAATTCACTCCCCTCCCCTTGTCTTTTGATCACTAGTATTTTCACTGCTATCATCAGTCACCTGGAAGAGAATAAAGTTTGAAACACAATTCTCTTCTGTCTCTCCACAAATGATACATCAAGAGACACAGGTCACAAAGTACCCCAGTGCTAACCCAACCATCACGTATCACTCACATACTTAAAAAAGCATCCATAAAATAATGTGAAGACACACTAGACTAGACTGCATCCTGCTTCAGGCTTCAGAGCCTCTGGTTCCCTCACGCTAGTCCCTGGGGTAAGCCCCTGCATCATTCTAAGCCTTGGGTCAGCCTCCCAGGCGCATTGGGTCAAGAGGAGGAGGGAGATTGTTGTCCTGAGGATGGAGGAGAATCTGGAGTGGAGCACAGAAAAGGGATTGACGTCTAGGCCATCAGTGTATCTGTGACTGACAAGTATTTATAAGTGCATCAAACATATACTATGAACAGATTTCAAATCACTTGACCTTGAGTCCTTCGAAACTCTCTACATGAGACTTCACCCAAGAATCTACTGACCCTTCCCTGAGTGCTTGAGTTGGGCTAAGCTCTCAGTTAGCTCTAGAATTCTACACTCCCTCAACCCTGGCCTTCAGCCTCCTGTGTTGTAACACTGGTGCCTCTCTGTTTTCCCTGCTTAACTCAGAGCTCCAATGGGCAGCCACCTTTTCTGTTGGCTAAGAACAGTACCTGACAAGAGGTAGAAGATAGCTCACTGTGCCCCTCTAAGAGTGTCTTCCACTTCATCCAGAGGTTGCGAAGGGGGTACTTGCCAAAAACATTTGCGTAACTCTCTCTGCTTTTCCAGTAGCTGTGAGGATAGAGTGTTCAATGAACTGGCAGGCAATGAGGTCAGGGGCCTTCCATTAAATGAAGATGCCCATGAGAAGGGGAAGGTGGGTGTCTAAAGCCCAAGCTGGTCTCTGGCAAAGTTGGGAAGTAGGACATTTGGTGGCACTGACAGCAACACTCAGAGCAGGAAAAGCAAGGTGGGTTTGTGACAAAGACACAAAGAAGCTCTTTCTATCTCTCTCTCTAAACTCTGCCTTATCTACAAGTAGCCTAACTTTTCCTCTGTGACCGACATCATTATGTCTCTCTTTGAGGGAGGCATGGGGAGCAGGGAAGAAAATTGTCCCTCATGTCAATGGTGACTCCAGTTGCTGCTTCATAACTGTTCACTTTCTACCATACTTTTTAAAATTCTCTCCTTTCCCCTTCTGCGTCCATCCATCCATCCATCCATCCATCCATCCATCCATCCATCCATCCATCTTTCTTCTTCTGTGTGTGTGTGTGTGTGTGTGTGCATGTGTGTAGATCACAGCTCAGCCTTGAATGTCATTCCTCAGGAGCCACGCATCTTATATTTAGAGGCACTGTCTCTCCCTGGTCTGGGGCTCGTTCATTTGGCTATGCCCCAGAGAACTGCCTGTCTGCTTTCCAGCACTAGGATTACAGGCAAGTGTCACTATACTTGCCTTTTCTCTTTTTTCCTTCTTCCCCTCCTTCCTTCCACCCTCTCTGCCTTCCTTTCTTTCTTTTTTTTTTAAACAAAACTAGGAGATTGAACTTGGCTCCTTCTGTTTGCAAGGCAAGCACTTTACTGACGAAGCCACTCTCCCCAACCTGTACATGAGCCTTGTGTCTTATACGAGATCACAGATGACACTTTACAAACATGTTTTATGTTGTAGATGGGAGCATTTGGCACCTGTTCTTTATCCTACTCTAGATGCTAGAGAAAGGAGGTATAATTTCCAACATCATGGTATTTCCCAAATTCCCTCACACAGTGATACTCAACACGTTGTCTGTCTCACAAGAGGTGAAAGTGCATCACAGAACCATGAACAACTGCTAATGAACGGTGGCCAGGAAGGTTTCATAGTCAAGGGTAAGACTTCAGGTCCTGCTGCACCTGGTGGGTTCCTAGTCAGGTGGCTCTGCTGGACATCATCTCCTCCTGCCTAGGCGGAGCCTATTAGTAAATTTACTCATCAGATCTGGACCCGTGGGTTATGGGCAACTCACATCTGTCCACATCCACTGCCAGAGGGGAGTGCCCTTCCTTACTCTTCTTATCTCCAGTGATGAACAATCAGTCAGTCAATCAGGTTCTCATCAGCTCTCTTGTTAACTATATGTATTTGCTAGAACAGGAATACAGTGCCTTTGGAACTGTTGAAAGTCGCCACCTCCTCCAAAAAGAATGTGAGGAGAGAGCATCAAACGGGCACTCTACACAGAAGTACATGACTCTTATTTTGTAATAATGACAGGCTTATGAAAAGCAATTACAAGAACAAGGGAAGGTGATTTTTTTTTTTGAGTTATTGAAGTTCCAACTATATCATCTCTGTGTTGTTTCTTTGATGGTCCTCCTAAGGATTAGCCACTTGTGCTACCAACAAATGGTGGCTATGGGAAAACAAAATTCAACCTCATTCTTTTTTTTTTTTTTCTTTTTTGAATTTTATTTTTTCTTATCAGTTACATTTTATTAACTCTGTATCCCAGCTGTATCCCGCTCCCTCATTCCCTCCCACTCCCCCATCCCTCCCTTATCTCCACCCTACCCCTTTCCAAGTCCACTGATAGGGGGCGACCTCCTCCCCATTCATCTGATCCTGTTTTATCAGGTATCTTCAGGACTGGCTGCAAAGCCCTCCTCTGTGGCCTAACAGGACTGCTCCTCCCTTGGCGGGTCGGGAGGTCAAAGAGCCAGCCACTGAGTTCCTGTTAGAATAGTCCTTGTTCCCCTTACTATGGGAAACCAATTGGTTACTGAGCTACCACGGGCTTCATCTACTCGGAGGTTCAACCTCATTCTTAAGCCCAGAATTTGTTGATCCAGTGAAGATAATGTGACTGTGTGGTCTATGTTCATACTTTAGATCTCATAAGCTCCAATAGGACTTCTAAACACAAGCCCAAAGTTTTCAGTGTCCTTGTGTCTTAAAGGCCCAAGTGAAAGCATTAGACTGACACTTCAATTAATTTTAGCACCAATATTCCTTGTGCTTTACACACACACGCAGCAGGCATGCACGCACGCACGCACGCACGCACGCACGCACGCACGCACGCACGCGCACACACACACATGCACAGGCAAAATCACTGCTTTGAGCAGAAAAGCCTGACGTCTGGACACCTAAAGCCAAGTAGTGTAAAGTTCAGGGTATTTGTAGCCAGTCTTTCTCCAGTATGCACAAGTTGCTCCCCAGCGAATAATGCACTCTTTATGCTCACAGGCTGACTCTCCCCAACAGAGCATTACTATTCGGCAAAATAATGGAGGTTCAATGCCAAAGCCAGCGAAAGTCAGCGAGCTGCACTGTGGAACATTTAGAAAAAGAAATAAACCAGGGCTGGGCTGAAGATCGTGAACACTAGGATGGTCTTCCCACCCCCACACCAGACACAAAGGAGCTGTTGCCAGCCCCAGGGAAGGGCTCCTGCTGACATCGCACACCTCAAGACTTCTTCATTCCCAAGTCTAGACACTCTTCTCAGTCAGAGAGGTGGTCTTGGGTTCTTCAAGAAAGCAGGCTGAGCAAGCCAAGAGGAACAAGCCAGTAAGCAGCAATCCTCCAAGGCTTTCGCTTCAGCTCCTGCCTCTAGGGTCCTGCCTTGCGTGAGCTCCTGTCCTGATTTCCTGTAACAGCGAACGGTGATGCGGCAGCGTAAGCTGAACAAACCCTTCCCTCCCCAAGCGTCTTGGCCATGGTGTTTCACCACCGCCACAATGACCCTAACTAAGACAACTCCTAAACACACTCTGTTGTAGGCAGCCATCAACTCTGACAGCCCAGGTCCATACCCTTCCCACAGGGCTTGGCTATGCACAGGGCCACCCACCACAAGCACCACTGGCATTCCTTAGGAGCTGGCAGGACACACACAGCTCAGTCCTGCCTTTGTCAGAGAGAACCAGCACCTACACTTCAGCTGGCTCTGGGTGATACCAGAATCAAGGTGACTCAGAGCCCTGCACTGGCTTGCACATGGTAATGGTGGCTCTTGTGGCCTCTGGATCTGAAGGATGGATATATATATATATATATATATATATATATATATATATATCCCAAACACCGATTTCAATTTCTTTTTTTATTCAATCAATCAATCAATCAATCAATCAATCTTATGTATGTGTGTGTGTGTGTGTACAGAACACTTAACTGAAGTTAGAGAATAACTTAAAGGAATCAATTATGTCCTTGTACCATATGAGTTCCAGGACAAACTTAGGTTCTCAGGCTTCCTGGCAAATGCCTTTACCTGCTAAGCCATCTCTTTAATCTTCCCTTAATTTTTTTTTTAAGTAAAGTCTTTTTCCTTTATTTTATGTGTATGGATGTTTTGCGTGTGTGTGTGTGTGTGTGTGTGTGTGTGTCTGTGAACTGTGTCCATGTGTGGTGCATGCAGACATCAGAATAAATTGTTGGCTCTCCTGGAACTAGAGTTACAGATGGCTGTGAGCTATCATGTGCGTGCTGGGAATCAACCCTGGGTTTTCTAGAAGAGTATCCACTATTCTTAAGCTCTATGCAATCTCTCTGGCGCCTTACACTGGCCTCCTTTTACTCCAAGTTTATATCTTACTTGGAGCCTACCCTTTGCACCTCTCCATAATGTTTAGCCATGCTGGACTTTGCCAAAGCTTCCTACAGCTTGACACTGGCCCTAACCCTGTCTGAATCCCCCATCTTTGCTGTTTTGTTTACACCCTATACTCGTTTGGTTCCTTCTAGCAGAATGTGGTTTGAACCTGTTGGTAAGCAAACAGGAGTCGACACCCCTTTCTTCCTTAAGGAGGAAGGAAATCTTATTTGTTACTTTTGTTTCAATCTGTCCAATTTGATTTTTTTGTCTGTATTTTCCCATGTCAAATTTTGTTTCCATATGGAGTTGATGGGTTAAAAGCCCATCATTGATTAGTGAAAACAGGAGAGATTAAGATGTTTGTCTCTGCTTTGAATTTACAATAGTGGGTTTCCCCTGTATGTCAGCTTTCTTACAACTCACTGAAAAGCAGGAGCATCCTTCTTGTCTACCTCCTGGGGCTGCTGGAGGATGGGATGAGAAATTCCACACAAGTCCTGATTTTCATGTCACTGAAACAGCCCCAGGACTTCCTTCTACCTCAGTCAGCACATACCCCTGTCAGGCTGTCGGGAATAAGACATGGACGAGGAGCCAGGGGGACAGGCTCGGCTGTCCTGGGCAGCGGTGTCTGCAGCTGCGTAGGCAGCAACTCCTGTCTTTCTCCCTTCACAGCACAGTGTAGTTCATACCGATGCTGGATTGCCTACCAAGTACTTAAGCCCTACAGGAGCTGCCCTCGGCACACAGTTTGTCAAGACCGATAGACAGTAGATGGGGAAAAAAGGTCAAACTGAAGAAATCTTTAATGGTACCATTTAGCTTATTTAAAATATAAAACAATAGATGCACACTATAAAAGATCAAGAGAGTAAGAAAACCCAGGGAATACCATCATTACCTGGAAATGAGATGAGTGTGGTTAGCCCCTGGGTAATTTCCTTCTACTTCTTGTTTGTTCATAATGGAAATCAAAGTGTTAGCTGTCCTCTGACCTTTTCCCCCACTGGACATTATAACACAGGCATTTTTACAAGAGAGCTTTCAACTATTGACCTTTTCCTACTTGCAACAAAAATTCTCCAAGAATGTCAGAAATACCGCAGGCTTGTTTAAGGGAGCAGAGTCCTGGAAGCTGTGTGGTATACTCGTCTTAAGAAAGTTCCGGAAGCCTGGAACTATCTTGGTTCTCAGTGGCAGGAGAGCAGAGAAACGCTGGCGGCAAGCCTGCAGCAGTGGCAGGGAAAGCAGGCAGACCACCCTGGGACATCTGGGAAGGAAAACCTCCCCTCAAAGCTCCTCTCCTACACAGTCCCACCCCCAGCCCCCTTGTGCTCTCCAGTTACATGCAGCCCTCCATGCAGCCCACGCCTTCCATGCTTGCTTTCTTCTGGCCTTCTCCCGCCTTCCACCCACTTTGCTATGGTTTGGATTTGTAACGGCCAAAGGGTCTACATGGTAAAGAGTTGGTCCCAGATTGGCACGATTGGGGAATGGTGAAGGCGTTAAGGCGCAGGGCAGAGCGAGAAGTCAGTACACCAAGGATGCTCCTGGGGACACTGTGGGACCCGGTCTCCTTCCTCTGCCTCTCTCTCTTTTTCTCCTTGGCTATGTGATGGGTAGTTTTTCTCTTACTCTGACCACTTATACCACTCTGCTCCATCCAACTAACCATGAGCTGAAGCCCAGAAAGCTCTGAAAGCAAATGAAGCCATTTTCTATGTCAGTCAGTTTTTCACAGATATCCGTTAGGTCAGCAGAAAGCCAGGCAATGCAATACTCCCCCCCATGAGCCCAGGGGGGAGGGCATGGCAGGGAGGCCTGAAATCCGTCACAGCAGGTAAAGATGTGATCTGAAACCCTAGCTTAGAACTTGCACTTTCCTAGAACTCTTACTGTCCATGGTTCTTCAGGTATGTTGGGTATCTTAAGTGACCTAGAGATGTCTCCATCATGGAATCCGTGTCCATCCCTTGGGGCTTTGTCAGACCATGTGAGATGTAAGGTGTGTGTGCTAGCTAGCCTTATGTCAACTTGACATACAAACTAGAGGTATCTGAAAGGAGGGAAACCTAACTGAAAAAAAATATCTCCGTAAGAGAAAGCTGTAAGAGGCTGGAGAGATGGCTCAGGGGTTAAGAACACTGGCTATTCTGCCAAGGATCCTCAGTTCCATTCCCAGCAACCTCATGGTAGCTTAGAAAAAGCTATAGTGAGATCTGGTGCCCTCTTCTGGTCTTCAGGCAGAATGCTGTGTAAATAATAAATAAATAAATAAATAAATAAATAAATCTCCCTCTTTCCTTTTCTGTTTATTTTTTATTTTTTATTTTTTGATTCAGCTGTAAGGCATTTCTTCATTTAGTGATTAATGTGGAAAGACCTAGCCCATTGTGGGTGGTTCCATCCCTTGGCTGGTGGTCCTGGGTTCTATAAGTAGGCTGAGCAAGCCATGGGAAGCAAGACAGTAAGCAGCACCCTCCATGGCCCCTGAATCAGCTCCTGCCTCCAGGTTCCTGCCCTGCTGAATCCCTGACTTGACTTCCTGCAATACTGAACTAATATTTAGATGTGTAAGCTCCATGTACCCTGAATAAACTCCTCAACTTGCTTTTTGGTCGTGTTTTCATTACGGCAATAACCCTAACTAGGACAACGTGGCTGTTCTGTGGGGCCTTCTTCATCCTATCATTCCTTTTGTGTAGGGGATGGAATACCCAAAGGGCAATGGCACCCATTGCATCAACCTTCCCATTCTGTATCACGTTGAAGCATCCTGGGGGTGGCGGGTGGTGGCTGACAGAGGGCAGGCGGAATCACTTTCTTTTAGCTCGAGGAGGTAAGAGAAGCTGTGGTGACCTACCACCGCCATGTCACGCCATGAAGGTGTCTGCAAATATGAACATCGTGTAGACATCTGTTTCAAGCACAATGGACCAATGACTGGAGCCTAGGACGCTGGAGACGGTGTAGCCACCGAGGAGTGGAACTGGAATCTATAAGCTTTTAGACTTCGTACAGATGAGATTTTCTTTGCTTCTTATTCTGGGTCATACTATTTAGTCAGGTTTTGAGTTTCCATTCTCCCTTCTGAGCAAGAGGAATGGTCAGCCTTGCATCTTTCCCCCAGCTTCTTTGAAATGGTTTATTCAGATCACCAATGACCTCATCACAGCAAAGTGTGTGGCTTGTTCTCTGTACCTTTCTCCCCATTTCAGCTGCTACAGTGAGCTTTCTCTCCCTTTGTTTCTGTGGCTCCACCCAGCCCTGGCCTTTCCTTTCTTGCCAGCTGTTTCTTCCCCTTTTGCTGGGCAAGGTCTTCTTTATCACACCACCCTGAAGGTGCTAAGGTGACCTAGGAATAGTCTCTCTCCATGCTGACTCTCAGAGACATCATCACCAGGTTACAGAAAACGTTGCTGATAGTTTCCTGGGTGTTTCTTGCCCTGGCTCTCTTCTGGGTCCTGGGTTAACACACTGAAGGCCTGTTTGAGAGCCAGCATGACTAAGTTAGACTCCTAATTCCTCGTCCTTGAGAACTCTCTCCTGCATTTGCAGCCTTAGCAAACAGCACAGACTACAGTGCCTGTGAGCATCAGCTGTTCAGGCTAACATCCTTGGCTTCAGCCCTTCATCCCTTTCTTTCCTCATTTATTTATTCTTTTCCAATTCTCTACAACTGAACTATTGACAGATCCTGTTGACTCCACTCTCAGTAAACACTCCGCCATCACTGACCTGAACTGCCATCATTTCCCATCTGGACTGTGACCACCGCCTTCTACTCTGGAATGTCTTCTGAGGGATGCCTGTGCATCTCTGTTACAGAGCTGCCATACAGAAGACATGATGGCCTCCAGCTCCTGCTGTACTCAGAGCAAAGCCCACATGCTAAGCAGGACCTGCCCCCTGGTCCTCCTCTCCCACTGGTCTCCCAGCTACAGGATACTAGCTTACACAAGACGAAAGACACTGCAAACGACTCTCTCAGATGGCCAATGGTGCCAACCACTGCTACTGGGAAAAGCCTGTCCAGATAGTATCTTTAATTTGTACTGGACAAATCAAGTAACTTTTCCATGACTGTAAAAATCCTGAACAATATGCCAATCCTGAAAAAAGCAGAACAGAATACATAAAAAATATCAAGTGTCAAATCCCAAAGATAACCACTATTCTCCTTACTCTCATGGGTTAATTTTCTGCCATTGTTTTCTATGCAGTATTGACTTTCTCTGTAATACTGACTTTTTAAAAACGTGGGTTCTTCACTGTTGATTCGCCTTCCTCACACAGTTTTAACATTTTCTTTTAGCATTGCAATTTTATGGGAAATCTCAGCTATGTGTAACAGTTTTGTGTCTGAATGTGCTGTTCATTTGTCCTGTCTGCTAGTGTTGACACATAAGGCTATTTTAATGTTGTGGTAGCTTAAAACTATAAGTAGGATCAAGTGTATCGAAACTTTCTTTTGTTAAGTGCATTTCCCCAAAATGGAAATATTGGGTCAAAAGTCACTAAGTGGTTTTCCAGAAGATTTTATTTCAAGCCGCCATGCAATCTGTCCAATCCTTATATTCAGATTGGCCAGAGTCTGCCCTGCCCACATTACACAGAAGGTACAGACTCCACACCGGCGCCTCAGATGTTAGCCACCACATGCACGCGAGCCCGAGGACAGTGTTCCACATTGCCCCAGGAAGTCTTGCGGCTTCTTCCCTCTCAGCCTTTCAGTAGGAATCTCCTCCCACCTGTTCTCTCCCCTGCTCTCCTCTCGGCTCATCTTTTCTCTCTCTCGCCTGCTCTCAGACTGCTATCCCTGTTTCTGCTCTCATCCAGTTCTCTAGGCTTTGCCAGCTTTGCAGAGAGGTGATGGTGCTCCGTCCGAGTTCCATACCTGGGGCAGAGAGCTTCTCTCACACCAGGGTGCTTGTCTGTCACCTGAGGATATTTTTAAGTATATGCTCCTATCCTTCAGGATAAATCGATGACCTGGGAACTGCGTTATTTTCCCTGCAAAATTATAATATCAATAGTTGGGGTAGAAAATTACAAGAATTCAACCCGAGTTTCTCTAATCAAGTCTAGATGTAATTCTGATTGAGAGGGGAATAATAAAGCATAGCAAAGCATAGCAGGTAGGAATGTGTGTGTTTGTGCATGCTTGTGTGGGGAGGGGGTCCGTGCACACACATGTATCTCTGTGTCTGCGTCTGTATGTCTCTGTGTGTCTGTGTTTACATGTTTTCTCACCTACACACCATTGTCATCAAATGCCCATTTGTTAAGAGCAATTTAAAACCTGATCTCATGGCGGTCTAAAGGGAAGCCAGGATTAAAGCCTTAGCTGCTGCATAAAGCTGCCGCTCTGCACTCTTCTTACAATCAAGGGCTTTCTACCAGCTCAACATCCTCTTTGAAGTAGATCCCCCCCCCCCCCAAATAGAAGCCACATACACATATTAAGCAGTAGTGGCAATTTATGGCAAAATGGAATAATCCCACTCTGGGGAGAATGTGGCGAGAGCCACATTCCACTCGGACTCTGAGAGCAGCAGTTCAAATGCCCAGCCATTACCCCAGCAACAGCATTTCCCCGATGGTCCTTGCAGGGTTCCTGGGCCATTACAACATTCGTTTTGGTTCAATCTGCTGTCCACATGGCAGATGGAGGAGGAGTCAAACTTGTGACACTCGCTCTTACAAGAACGGGTTCTCATAAAAATTCCATCTTCGTGTGGTTGCATATAAATCCTATACCGTTTCTTAGAACATAGGCTAGAACCGCATACCCATGAGACTCCTTGATGTTGTACAGGAACCTGTTGGAAAGCACGAGGGCAGTGGTTCTTTATGACTGTCTCTGTAATTGTGGGTTTTAGTTTCTAATGATCACAGATGGCAATAAACACTAATAGCATTCAAGGCGGGGTGGGTGTGTGCGTGCTGTCTCTCCTAACTGCAGGAGCAGATGTTGACAAGGATAGTTGTAAGAAGTTCGCCCTGCAAGACACACGCACTTCCTGCAGCCCTAAACGATGAAAACTGTGTGTCAGTGTAAGATATAGTAAATCTTAAGTTCATGCTTGCAGACCCATAAAGGCCTTTTTATTATTGTTTCCTTTACAAGTGGAGATAGGCTTATTCCCTGTGGCAGGCAGGGAGAGCATGGGAGTTATTTCAAAGCGGTGATGTCTTTCAACCTGGAAGTATGGAGAGTTATGAAGAGAGCCCATAAATATTTACATAGGGAAATGCTGTAGGAGCCGGCACACTTCTGAGCACGCAGTTAAAGAGAACATTCCCAGCAAGTTGAAAGTCACACTCCAAGAATGAAAGGTGGTGGATACGTTCTGGGTCATGCATAGCTCAGGGCTCTGGAGCATGTGTTTGAAAGGTTAGAATGGCTGGCAGGAACACTGTGGGACATGTACTGTCAAAAGAACACCTCTGGGCATGCTCAGGTTTCATCACCCACATCAATTCATAACTATCTATAATGCCAACTCCAGGGTATCTGATATCTCTGGCCTCTTTGGGCACCCCAACACATGTGACATCAACACACATATATACATGCTTATAAATAAATAAAATTTGAAAGTAATAGAAAGCACTTTTGTTAATTTGAACTTCATTTCTCTTCATCATGAGATTGATAACCCATAGATTGAGAATGTTCACTCTTCTTAACAGAACAAAACCCTGATACCCTGGCCTTTGAACAAAGAAAAAAGTTCAGTGATAACAGAGAATGGTACAAAGCTAGAAAAATTCAGAAGCGAGTGAGGCCAGGGAGTCTGTCACAAAATATGCCCCATAAGGAGCAGATTTTGTAGCTTGTAAGTACAGTATAGGAAGAAAGATGATTAAAAAGTTTCCATCTCTGACTGCTACAAAAACATCTTTCAAAACTTATTCATTTTTCATCTTTTAAATAAACATTTTGTCCTACATTTGACGTATTGAAGATAAGCGTCAGAGGCTAGGTGACTGCATGTTTCTATCACTGTTCCAGAAGCCTGAGAACAAACTCTTCCCTTGATCTAAGCAGGGGCTCTTCATCTTTTCTTCTCTGAGTGTCCCATTCACTAGGAAGGACATTTATTCCTTACTTTTTCTTTCATAAGCTTCCCTGGATTTACTGACAGTTGAGAGCAAGGACTGTTAGTTTCAAATAGCCCTATATAGCCTTGACCTGAAATGGGGTAAAAATACAAACACATGCAGGCACCTATAGTTTCAGGAAACAAAGAATTAACTACAATACCTGATGGAATATTGCCCCACCCAGAGTCTTAGCCAACGAATTTCATTCTCTGTGTACCTTTGAGCCTTTTGGAATGGGGCTGCTAAGCACCTTTTCCTGGACCCCTCCTTACCTATCCCATAATGCTTAGCCGGCATCACAGCAAAACCAGCAAATGAGAAACCATGGAACAGAAGAGCACAGGGCAGCCCCATGGCACCAGAAGTGGGTGTTTCAACATCGGGATGGTGCCCTTCACCTGAGAGCTTCAGGAAGAACAGAGATGGTACCTTCCAGAGTGTCCCAACCCCTGCTTCAGACAGACACACAAATGCACACTGACTGCTGATCACGAATACAGTGCCACTCTGGGGAGTAACATGGGCAGCCTGCCTTGAAGAGAGATCATAGCCAGGCCAAGGACGTCTGAACCTCTGCCTAGAGCCCCTGGAGGCAGACATGCCGTCTTTCAGCAAACCCACGGTGTCTGTGCACGGGTCCTTCCTGGAAGCACAGAGGAGCTCCCTTTTCCCAAAATTTTTGTTTGTCACCTCTGTTGTACAACCTCCTCATGGCTCTGTCCCATTATATCAGTTTTCTCCAATAATAAAGAACATTTGAGATTAAGGATCAGTTATCCATCATCCCCTCCTACATATTTCACCACGAACCCCACAAATATTACTTTCCTACTGAACCACAATCTATTATTACACATAGGAAAGTTAACAAGAATTCCATATTGCCATCTAATATCTACTGTGTTCAGAGTTCATCAGTTGTGTCTGTCCTGGGCTGTATTGTGTCTACCAGAGTTTGTATGTGAAATCTTTATACCTGGTAACTGAGTCAGTGGCTGTATGTCGAGATAGGTTCTTTAAAGAGTGATTCCACTGAAATGGGGTCATTAGGGTCGACCCCAGTCTAGCATAAGTGCTGATATTGGGACACAGAGAAAAAGAGAGGAGAAAAAGACAAGATCTAAGTTAACCAGAGCAGTGTGCAAAGAAACAGACTCTGTCAGCACCTTTTTCTTAGAGTGCCAGGAAGGTGAGAAGTGAATTTTCATTGTTCATACCATCTTCTCTCTTTTTGTGAGAGTCTCATGAAGCAAAAGAAAAGTAGCAGTGGTACTCTGCATATGTGGTGCTGGTTTGGGTCTGAGATTTAGCCAAAGTCCAGCTAGTACTGGCTTTTATTTCATTCAAGTTGGACTTTGATAACAATAAATTTTCTGCCATGTCTCCAATGTAATGACAAGAGCCAGAGGTTGCAGTGGAGAGATTAAGAGCCAACAAGAGCCTGTCTCACAGCCCCAAAAGTACGCTGGCACTTTGGCTTGACCCCACTGCAGTGACACTCGGGGTCACCCCAGTGAGCCAAAGCAGTAGGGCTTTATGGATGGTTGTCTCTTCCCAGAGCTTCCCCTTGCCAGGCACTCAGAGCCAGTGTGGGGTCTGTATAAAATCACTCTTCCCTTGCTTAATGTTCTTTAGAGAAATGCATTTTTTTTCCTACTACCACCTAGCCTCATGTTGGTAAACAGAGGAACCTGTCTCAGAAGCTGGTCCTTTCCCGCCTACCATCTGTGATGGCTCAAGGGACCTTTTCCCCTCAGAGAACCCTCAGTCTCGAGAATTTTGATTTAAGCGTTTCATGTCCTGAGTTCCTCCTTGGTGCAAGGTATTCAGAAGAGAGTTTCCGTCTTTCTGGACTTCAGTGTTCTCATTAGAGACCACTACCCCTGCCTGCCACTCTGTAACGGAGAGTGACCCCTGCCTGCCACTCTGTAACAGAGAATGACCCCTGCCTGCCACTCTGTAACGGAGAGTGACCCCTGCCTGCCACTCTGTAACGGAGAGTGACCCCTGCCTGCCACTCTGTAACGGAGAGTGATGGCGATGACAACTGAAGGCAGAACAAAAAGACGAATATATGGAAGTGCTAGTGAGTGGGGCATTTTTGGTAACTGTCTGTATTATTCCTTAACCTACAGAGGAATCCCAAAACATCTTTGAAGTACCCATGAAGACCCAATCATTCTGCCTGTTGACACCATCTTAGTTGCACCCAATTGTCATTCACACGGTAAAATTACCCATGGACACTGTCCTCCAGCAGCTACATGGTGGCAGATAAGGCTTCTATGCATGAGGAGTTGGGGCATATACTAAAATGCTTTCGTTTATGGTGATGAAGAGTGATGCTTGACACCCACTTTGGATTAGGTCTTGTATCAGTTACTTATGCCACTGTAGTGGCAAAATACATGTCAGAGGCAACTTAGGGAAAGGGGTTCGTTTGGCTCACAGCTTAATGTCAGAGTCCTTTACGGCAGGGGAAGAGTGATGGCCGCAGCGCGTAGGGGCAGGTCACACTGCAGCCACACTCAGGAAGCAGAAAGACAAATGCTCAGCTCGCTTTCTCCCTGTTACTGAGCTCTGGACCTCAGCCCAGGGATGGTGCAGCCCACAATTACGGAAATAGGTCTCCCCATGTCAACAAACTCAATGTGGGAGCTTCCTCATAGATATGCCCAAGGATTCATTTTGACAGTGATTTGACTCTTTTCACGTTGACAGTGAAGAATAACCCTCGCAGGTCCTGTGTACTCTACAAACTCATTTGTTCTCCACACTCATGCTGGAGAACATTACAAAGAGGGAAACTAAGGCCCAGGATTGGACGAGGGAGCAGAAGGAAACTCTTGGCAGGGGTGGGCACAGGAGGGTGAGATGGGCAAAGGCAGAGTGTCTGAGAGGAGGCATCATCCTGCCAAGCCTGGAGTACCTGCAGCCTGGCAGGAACGTACTCAGGGCTGTGATGGGCAGGACTGGAGGACGCTTTGGCTAGAAGAAGCTGGTCTCTTCACAGGGTTTAAGACTCAAGTGAGAAGGTTGTGAGCAATCCCACAGCCACTAAGCGTTGCCTGTACCACGTTCTGTGGGCAGCACACCTGGCGTAGGCTGAGTGTTCTTGTCCTGCCTACTTCAACAGTGAGGCCGTTTGCATGGTTTGCACTGACTCTGCTCAGCTTAGTTGCAAGCTTAAGACACAAGTTTACAAATCTGCTTTTGTCCTTGAGTCAATGCCTTTATGTTGTTATAAACGCCATCTGTCTCTGCCTCTGTCTTTGCGCCTCTTCTCTCTCTTTCTCTCTCTCTCACACACACATACACACACAGACCACTAACACCCAAAATCAAACTGGCAGCACGGAAAACAGCTCACCTCCCAGACAGAGTCAGGAGACCAGCAGGCAGGCTGGAGAGTAAGCCAGAGGTGATGGCAGATGAGATCAGAACACACAAACAGGAAAGGCCCGGGGTGGCTCTGGCTTGCTAGAACTGTCTATTCCCAAGTGGAGCCAGGGCCACACTCTAGGTGACATGGGAAGACAATCTGCTGGCGTCCTCTTCCTCCCGCTCCTTCCTCCTTCCCCACCCTCTCCTCTTCCTTCTTCCTCCTTCCTATCCTCTTTCCCCCACCCTTCTTCTCCATTCTTCTCCTCTTTCCTCCTCCCCCTCCGTCTTCTCTCTTCTCCCTCCTCCCTCCTCGCCCTTCCTCCTCCCACCCCTTTGCTTATTTGTGCTAATTAAACATGTCCTTTGATGGTTTCCTGCAAGTGTAACAGCCCCTTCTGTTGACTCCACCTCTTGCCCTCTTTTATTCCCTCGCACCCCTGTCGGGTCTACCCCCACCCCTGACCTACAGGATCCTTTCTCCTTCCTTGACGTTTTGTTTTGTTCTGTGACCCTCTTAACCTTAATCATGACAGCCTGTGTGAAAGCACATTTGGAACTACCCATCGGAGCCTGGTGGGCTCTCTACTGCTTGGTCCACAGCTGAAGGCAAAGACTTTTGCTCCCTGGAATCTACTCATTGCCAATAATTCAGAGAGAGAGAGAATGGGTGCTTAAGAGCCCGTCTGCAATGAGTGATTAGCTGTTGACAAGGCTTAGTTTGGTGCAGGCCTGATGTAGGCAGATAAAGCTGCTATGGCTGCCATGCCCTGAAGCCTCTTGATGTTGAGACACTGTTTCCCAGTTCACCTGTCTCCTCCCAAGACTATCTAGAAAAATGAGATAGACAAGCTAGACCCTGGGGAGGCGGGCAATGGAGGAGCTCCCCATGCAGCTACAGTCCACGAAGGAAAGGGACTGCCGTGGGGCCTCACAGCACAGCTAACAAAAGGTCTTTACCCTGGGAAACAGAAGAAAGAGCCTCCCCACCTGCTTTCCTCTCGTTGTCTGCACCCCTGTGGCATATGATGGCGCGGATCTGACTGCCAAGTCATCTACGGAGCGGTGCTGCAGTGAGGTAAGGGGTCAAGAAGAGCAAAATGGCAAGGATGTGTCCTGACACACGGGACGTCTCACACGAACAGCAGGCGCGGCCTCAGCACGGCACTGCCCATTTCCCACAGGAAGAATAACGACGTTAATTAATAATCCGTGTCAAGGACACAGAAGGAACAATGCATGGTAGCCGGGCTTTCCAGGTGTACCTATAAAATTCCCCTTTTGTTTCCTGTCCCACAAAGGGTCCTAGCACAGTGTTGGACACTGAGGGGTACGTGTGTACGTGTGTGTGTGTGTCCATCCCTTGAAACCAACACTGATTTCTTATTTCAATCTAAAGGAAAGGTGTCCAGTTTCCTGTGAGGATAAAACACCCCAGCATGAGTGGCCAGGGGCTGTGGAAGGAGGGTGTTCCTCACAGTCCACACCCGAGTGCAGAGCTTCCTGAAGGGAAACTAACTGGGAGGGACTAGGGGAGAGATCCGAGAGTCTCCTGCTCATTTTATGCAGAAGGCAGCCAGCAATGCCCATGGCCTGTCTGGTAGTGGGCCCTCGGCCCCAGCCCTCACTTGTCTCAAAATGCCAGTGCAGCTGGAGAACCCTGGGGTACCTCTCGGGCCTGAGATTGCCCCACGACACAGAGGACGGCACGGGTGACCCACCAGGCCACCCACGTGTCATCTTGTCATCGCTGCTCATTTAGTGATTTGAAACTTTGGCTGGCTCATGCAAACAGATCCAAGAGGGGGACCGACCGACAGAAAGGGAGGAGTGAGGGAAGAAGACTGAAATGAGAGTCAGACTCTAACGTGACCCTGTCATCAGCCCTATGACATTGAGCACTGTAACAGCAGAATGGGACGCAATGTCGCAAGATACTGTAAATCAAACCATGATGAGTTCGCCTGACAAGATGTCCCAGGAACAGAAACAGGCGGAGAAGAACATTCAAAATCTGACTCCTCAGGTAGCTTGGTTTGGTTCCCTGCTGTTACCAGATTCCACCATTTCCACTCCAATGACACTTCCTAGTTTTCAGATTGTTCTCTCTTTGTTCATACTGACTTGCGCACACACACACACACACACACACACACACACACACACACACACACACATCATCTGAGGCTAGGTGAGCTAATAAAATCCCATTTTTTTCAGAGGGAAACTGATGTACTAAAAGATTGCCATGCTCTTCTGATGCCAGAAGGAGAATGTCAGTACTGAACATTCTGGAGCAAGGTCTCTGGGTAAGCCAAAGGTATCAGTTATCACCATCACTCATATCTAGAGTTAAGGGTGAGGAACACTTCCCAGGTGATGGCTGCATGGCCCCTCCTCAAATTCATTTACTACAAACTGAGAATCTCTCATCTGACATACTTGGACCAGAACTACTTGAGATTTGGGATGTCTTTATTTCCTCCTTTATTTTTCAAGACAGGGTTTCTGTGTGTAGCCTTGACTGTCCTGCACTCACTTTGTAGACCAGGCTGGCTTCTAAATTACAGAGATCCACCTGCCTCTGCCTCCTGAGTGCTGGGATTAAAAGGCCTGAGCTATCATACCTGGTTCTCTCTTCCTAATCTTCACTCATTCTCTCTCCATTCTTCACTGCACTGATCATTCCTGAGAACTGTTATAACCTTGTCTATCTCTGTCTCCTGCAGAGCATAGTCCCCACAGAGCCATGATCTCAGGTTCAATCAGCCCTGCATCCTAGGAACCCAACAGAAGGAATGGGCTCACCAGGCATAAGAAGGTATATGATAGTTAAAAAAAACAACAACATGCATATATGTCTCTACAGAAGAACCCTGAGGGTGGGAACAGAGGGAAGTCGAGTAGAAAAGGAGACGCTCATTTCAAAGATGATTTAAAGACAAATGTGTAGTATATGCCTCTAGTCTCATTGGTGTGAGTTCAATGACCACCTAGGCAACATAGCTAGACCACCTTAAAAAGGCATGAAATGGGATACAGAACTGGGTTACCAGCTCCCTTGGATTAAGAAGGGCTGGGTGGACAGAATGGTCACCAAGGGGCTGGCAGGATTTCTGTGGAGTCCTTCCACTCCTTCACAGATACTGGAGGAGCAGGGGAGATAGAGCCAAAGGACAGCCCAGGTTACTGCAGCAATCTGTTGTCCAAGTAGGACCCTCCCGTGCTGGCTTGAGTGTGGCCAGGAGTCACAGAAACGGGACACCCCTGAGTTGAGCATGTTTTCTAGGCTGAGAATGCCATCAGATGTCTGGCAGTTGGGGCTTTCTAAGTAGAGCCAGTCAAGGACCTGAGTGAGCATAGGTCTGCCTCCTCCCCTTTCTTCACGTCCCAGAAAGACTTTAGCCGTACTTTCTTTTTTCTTTTGAGTTGGGGGTTCTGATGTATCCCGGATTAGCCTTGAACTCATTACGTAACAGAAGAGGACTTTGAACTTCTAGCCTGACGGCACCTCCTCCTGAGCGCACCACTGCACTTGGTTTACACAGCACTGGGAGCGAACCCAGATCCTGTGCGTAGTAGACAAGTACTTTACCAACCACACTATGTCCGCAGTCCCTTGTCTTACTTATTAACGTGAAAAAGTATCAAAGAGTATTCATGTTGAAGTCACATTCACATGTACATTGAATGCAAAAATAAACTGGGCGAGCATCAATAGAAATATCCGTAAAACCATTACCGCTTTGTTACTCTTTCAACATTGGATTATGTGCCAGTGCAATTTACAGTAAGTGTGTGTGTATGTCTGTGTGTACAACCCCCATGCTACCACATTACTCAGTGAGCCCTCACTCCACTCTCACTGTGCTCTGTATCCACTTTCTTCTGCTCCTGGGTTTGAATGTGTTCCCTGTCCGCTACAGTCTGTTCCCACACCCCAGGCCTTCCATGAAACAATACTTGCTGATATGGCCATCAGTGAGCTGCAGTGAGTTTGTCTGTGCTCAGAGAATGGAAGGAAATCCCCCGCATTGCTAAGCCCTGGGGAGGGCTCTCTGGCCTGGCCTCAGGAGCTGGCTTAGACCAGCCTGGTGGCTGCTTTCACAGCTCACCATCAGCATGGCCATTTGGAACTTCCTTAGGCAGCTCAGAGAGAAACAACCTTTAAACCACATGAAACCTTCCTGAATTCTATGAAAAACACTGCCAAAGAGATACAGCATTCTGTATGGAGATTCACAGTGAAAACACAGACACTCTTCTAAGGGCCATTTGAGGTTCTAATGTACATCTAAAAGTACGAATTTTGCCAGGCCAACAATTAACTGGTTAATTAGTTCCTTAGTACTTTTAAATTTCACTAATACATCAAGTTTCATTTTGAAAATCCAGTAGCAGCAACAATTTTGTCGAGGATGAAAGTACAAACTTTTAGCATAAACTTTTTTTTTTTTTAAAGGAAGTCTCTTAATTCTTCTGTGGGCCACCATGAAAACAAGTGTGATTAAATGGATTGTTATTCTTCAAGATCAGCGGAGTATAATGGATTCTATAATCTTCACCAAAAGCATACCACCAAATAAGTGTTTTTCTAACTAACAAGCCCTCTAAACTCTGGATACCCTGTTATAAGGATTTCCTGTAATTTAGTGGGAATGTGTAAAGAAGAAAAAGGAGAAGAAGAAGAAAGAGGAGGAGGAGGAGGAAGAGGAGGATAGAATTAACATTTCTGAAAATTCAACTCTTTCATCTTGGCTATTTGCTTTCTTGTCTTCTCAACAATTTTCAAACCGTACTTCCCGCCATTCAAGACACAGATTCCAAACATCAGCATTTACTGGTGCTTTCTTTATCTGTATTACATAGGTTGAGCATATTCAGTCATGCTGCTGACTCATCAGGTCAGTCCAAATGTGGCGTTATCAGCGCTGTGTTGGGGTTTGCACTGTTGTTGTCAGGTGAACCTGTCCTGACAGGACGTTACCAAAGTGAGGGAGCCCATATTGACTTTCCAGTGCTTCCTGTCACTGAATGACTGGTGAGCCTGGGATGGCTGGCATCTTCAGCTGTTCCCCTCCAGGCTGAATGTGGTAATAGACAGCCATCCCCACCATGGAGTATTTGCTGAAAATGTACAGTTCTTAGCTCAACACTACCAAGGACTATTCATTCGTCCTCAAGCATGCCACCAACAGCTGCTAAACATTTCAGACATGGAATTAACCCCAGGAGAAAACACCTAGGAGTCAGCTAGGTCCTGAGGACTTCTGTGAGGCCCAGCTCAAAAGGGCCTGGAGAGGGTAGCCCAAGGACTCTGGCCACAGGCTCTCTTGGCCTCAGGACTGCCACGTCTGACAAGAGTCATTGCTCTTCTGTTCCCAGACACACTGTCTTCCAAGTGGTCACCCTGTCTATCTGCAACAACACAACTCTTAATTTTCACTAGGCTTATGTCTACCCTAGTCTAGATGTCCTCTCTCAGGACAGGAAAGCAGGGGTTTGACTCTCTAGGTGGAACTAATTCAGACCCATGAGAAAAATGGTAGTTTCTCCTTTTCACACCACTGGATCCCCCCTCACCTGTCTTCTTAACTCCCAACACTGCATCTGCATCCCAACACAGGATCTGGGCCAGTCTGGTAGGTGCAGAGATCAGCGCTGCTGTGGATCACCTGGCTATCTTCTGCGAATTCACATATGTACACTTTTGTGCCTTCATTCCCTTCTCTGTGATACGGAAGTGGCCTTGTATATTCGAAGCGCTTGAAATTTATGTAAAGCCTCTCACCAGTACTACGTGCGCCTGCAGCCCATCAATCATGTACCAGCTGCTCTCTAGTCCAGTTGGGAGCTATGGTCGCCAGGCCAGCGGGAGAGAAGACCACCCAGCCACCCCTCTCCTCTCGGAGGCTCACTTCTCCTTACACCAGATACCCGGCCTTTTCAGTCTCCCTACCGATGTTTTCAGTTCCATTCTATTCTTCACAGCAGGTCCTATCACTCTGACTCCTTTCTGGTTTGGTTCTTCGTACAGATATCCTAGCCCATGTAAATTCACACAGACATACACATATATACACACATGCATATGTATGTGTACATTCATACACACAAACTATATACACATACATATATACATACATGCACACATAGGCATTCCATACATACTTATCCATACAAACATGTACACACACAAACACACATACATATACACATATATACTTATCCATACAAACATGTACACACACAAACACACACACATATACACATATATACTTATCCATACAAACATGTATACACACATACACACATGTACACACACACACACACACACAATTTTGCTGTTATGGGAATTTAAGTAAGTTCACAGTATAAGCTTCCTACTAGGAAGTTTCAAGAGGATGAAGAGGCGCAGGAGAGAAGGCAGGGCAGGCGCCAGCTCTGCAGGGGCAATTGAGGCCCAGGAAGAACACCAGGACACCTGTGGGCTGTCCTGTGGGTTTTGTTTGATGTGAGGGATGCAGACAGATGATGCAGGAAAGGGCACACGGTCACGCGTCTGCTGTGTCAGGAAGAGGGCTTAGGTTATCAATTTTCCAACACAGTATCTGTTTCAAATGCCAGTTATTTGCCTGAGATCAAGGGTGATCGTAGACATACAGAATGACTAATTCAAACAAGACACTGAAAGGGCAGTGTCCACGCATTAGGTGAATGATGGGAAGGGAACAAACCTGTGCGTAAACCTGTAAAAATGGGTTTGCCAATGTGCGCCCGCTGCGCCAGTTAGGGACACTGCGTGCGTGAAGCGGCTCCCCCTCTAGGCAACCAGCCTGTTCAGATGTGGCTCTGCAGTGCCAGGCAGCCTTCCCTCAGGGCTTTCAGGGACAGAGACCTAACTCTGGGGAGGCGACAAACCCCCCAAGTTTATAGTGTGGAGCAGCGCCTGATTTTCAGGAGAAAACCGATTTCCCCCTGCTGTACCTCGTAAGAGAAGGGAGTCTTCACATATCTCCTTAAACTTCTACACCAGTAAAAACTCTTCAGGCTTCCGGTGGGCAGGGTGCAGACCAGGTGCAAAGCACACTTCACCCACGGAGGACCGCGGCACTGTGGGCTTGCCGAAAGCCCGCCCTGGAAACAACGAGCTGGGATGCAAGGACCAGCAGAGCACGAAGGGGCAGGGCGAGGGGGCGCTAGAGCCCACCAGGGGGCGCTAGAGCCCACCAGGGGCCCTGATCGCTTTCTCAACAGCTCTCGCCTTGGCTGTTGCCACCCACGTGGCCTCAGGATAAGAGAATGCCCCAAACAGCCCGCCATGCTTGGCCAAGCAGCAAGGCCGAACGCGTCCACTGCTATCGGTAAGCGTCCAGAACAGTCTCATCCAGCAGTACATCACCCCCCGCCCGATGCTGAAGGAGCAGCCAGGAAGACTGCAGGACCGAGCCAAATGCAGCTCATCCAACTCAAACCAAAAGCAAGAACCAGGTGACCTTTGCTCCCCATTCAAGAGGAGAAAGGCAGCTAGGACTTCCGCCTGAGCCAAGAACCAGACACAAGACCAGTGGCCCCCGGGGGCACGCTGAAAGTATCTGCTCACTGGACGACGGTGGTGCGGCTGGCTTCTGTTACCACGTGAGCCCTGCGGCCTACACTGTCCGTTCAGCACCAGTAAAATTCACTTGAGCTTTGCCAAAGAACCAAAGTGCTACACGGCCCAGGACTCTAAGCATCATGCACGCTATATTTTTAACAGTGCCGTCTCCTAAAGTTCAGCTTGAATACACCGTTCGTTCATTCGTCTAAGCGTTGCCTTGCCTGTTATTCGCTAGGGCCTTAACGGCGAGCTATACACACAAGCAGTCTTGCTCTAACAGGATTTAAGTAGGCTGAAGAGAGGACAGAAGTAGGTATTAAGGAGCCGTGTTATTTTCATTAGAGTTGTGCAGTGGTAGTAAAGTTTGTCAAGCAGAAATTGAAGTATTTGTGGGCAAAATAATGTGGTATCTGGAAACTGCTTTTTGGAAGGGGCTGAGAACAGAATGTAGGCCCTTGCACTCACTAAGCACGTACGAGTACTAAACTACACCCTGTCTTGGTATTTACTTTTAATAATTCAAAGCAGGGGAGGAAAAAAATGAATGAACTGGCACTATGTTTGTGATTGCTGAATCTTGAGGTTGGGAATGTGAGGGTTCATTACTGTGTGTTCTCCATCTCCCTCTGTTTGGAAATTTCCCTAATTAGAGGCTACATTCCTCCCTTCAAGGAACTTAAAAAAAAATAATAAACAAGTAGCAATTTATGGTATGTCAATTAGATCACAGAAGGGAGGTAAGAGCTAGGTAGATAAACATAATCTTCCCATATCCATGTGATAGTTATTTTACATAGTAGTCAAATACAAGGTGTAGATAAGCTGACAGTTTATATTAGGGTAAGGAGCTAATACCAAAGAAACTAAAAATGAAAACATCTGTTCTTGAGAACTAAGAGGATAATTTGAATTTTATAAAATTTGCTTTAAAATATAATAATAATAATAATAATAATAATAATAGCTAATGTTTCCTTAACTTTTTCTCTGTTAGGGCTGGGCACTGAAAGCGGGTTAAGGGACGGCTGCACTCCAGGAAGTTGTTATTCATTTACCATGTGTAGGACGATAGTCCTGCGCTTACATCAACACTTTGTCCAACATTAGTGAACCTCTAAGTGATGAAGCTGGCTTTGAACCCAGGCCAAGCTCCAGAGTTGAGATCTGTAATACCATAACTTATGCCACACTTCTTGCTTTGAGAAGAAGACTTAGAAGGCAGAGCCTGTGTGTAGCGTTAGACAGATTAGGGGCACAGTGACACAGAAAATCTAGATAAGATGGAGCTGGAGAACAGACTTTTCAGAAAGAGTCAGGTGCTCCTTTGGACATTTTCCCAGAAGCTCCAGAATATGAGGCCAAGAATAAGGGAAGAGGAGTCAGGGGGGAGGTTCTCCATCTTCCTCCTCATGTCCACACCTACTTCCTTACCCTCACCGTCAGCCCCACCACCTTCACCACCATGATCACTACCATACCACCATCACCACCGTTGTCACCATCATCACTATTCAGCCACCCACAATATTTTGGGCTGCTAGTGTCTGTTCTAGAATGTGATGTAAAAGAATCAGACACCAGAACATAGCAAACAGGAAGAGATGGCAGTTGTCAAAGCAACATCAGTTTAACCTTCTCTCCACAACGGTTGCTGCACTAAAGCGTTGGAAACACAGCAGTGAACCACCCAAAACTTCTGCTCTGGTAAGGGTGGGGAAGACAGACAATAGGCAGGCATATTCTATGGTAGGTGTTGATAAAAGGTAGCCATAGAAACAAATTGGGGCGAGGGGGATGTGCTTGCAAGGATTCTATGGATTTTGATTCTATAAAAGTAACCAGGCATTTCTTTAGTAAGGGGACAGTATTGTTGAGCAGAAAACCAACAACGGATAGGGACAGTAAGGCCCCGGGAGGTCGGCAAGAATGTTCCAGGCAATGATGGAAACCGTGTGGGGCTGAAGTTTGGAATATCAGGGAATCTCAAAGAGGTCAGTGGGCTAATGAAGAGTGAGTTCTGGGGAGGGTCAGGAGGTGAGGTGAGGTGAGATGACATGACATGACATGAGAGCAATGTAGGAGCTAGGCCAGGGAGCACGTCTTATAAAACCCCATGAAATAGCTTCTAACCAAGTGAGGAGGGGATCCACAGAGAAGGTCGATATAACTCACTCAGTTTGGTGCTAGATAGAAAACAGAGAGCTGGGGGTCAAGAGGAGAGAAAGGGGACAAATGAGACCTACAGCAATAACCAAGCGATCGGGCCAAATGACATCAGTGAAGACTAGATACAGTAGTTGGAGTCTGGGTGCTTCGCAAAGAAAGCCTGTGTGTTTGCCTACGGGATTTTCCTCAGGTATGAGAGATCGACGTGACCAAGAAGCCCTAAATGCCTTATTCCTGGGACTTACATATCTCTCTACTTCGTCTTTCCCGCCGACCTTCCCCGGAATTAAGCCAACAGAAGAGGCCCCAGGAAAATACTCTCAGTGTTCAGCTTTGGTCTTGGTAGGGCCATCAGTGCTGCCACAGATAGTATCCTAATAGTCCAGGCAAGAGGCAGGATGGGGAGGAGGCATGGGTGGACAGGGAAGGAAAATGCCTTGCTGTGACCATTGAATGGCGGTGCTGTTGAAAAGAATTGGAAAATAATGTGTGTGTGCCTGGCGCACGGGGGGGGGGGGCAGGAGGTTAGAGGTATGTCTGGGAATAGAGATTGTGAATCCAGTTCTAGGTGGGTGATTTTGAGTCAGCGGAAAAGCCAGATAGATATATCCCAGAAGGGATCAGAATAGAAATGGGAGGCTCAGACCAACCTACTGCATCTTGGAGCTCTGCCCCCTTTTATTGGCTTATTTTGAAACACAGTTGGGCCTTACTATTTGAGTCAGAAATTTTAAGTTAGAATATTCCAGGAGAAGTGTTATTTGACAATTTTCTAGTCAGCATAATCATTAAAACTAGGCCAGCAGAATCAATTTTTCTTTAATATGATGGGGTATTTTGGACATATCCTTACAAACTAAGATTGTACTATCATAGGCTAATTACTGTACCATTTAACATTCTTCAGAATGGTTTAGAAGTATCTTTTTCCTATGGTAAGACTGATTAATTCTGATCCTGAGAATAATAAAAGAGGACTTTTAAAATTTGTTGTGAGTTGCACTCACAGGCTAGTGACCTAGCACTGTAGCTCGTACCCAGAACTCATACATTAGCATACAACACACTTCCGCCAGAGTGTAGGAAGAGACAGCTGGATGACAATTCAAGACAAGCCACTAATTCAAGGTCTGGTGTGGGGGAAGGGTGAACTGGGAGTGATCTGTATGTTCCAAGCACGGCTTACTGAAGGGTCAAGATGCTTTTTCAGACCAGGGAGGAATATGCATAATCTTGGGGCACAGTTGATACTTCACTTAGAACTGCGCGAGTCTCTCGGTTGATTTTGAGTGTTAGAAGTGTTTCTTACCACTATCTCTCGGAGTTTGTTCTGTTCCAGAATAAACACAATCTCTGTTGAGTTTCCAAGTTTAGAACAAGTTAGGGAAAGGCAGTGTGGCATGGCTGCCTGAAGTCGACTTGGTCTGCTCTGCTCTTCACCATACAGCCAGGACTAGGGAAAATATGTTTGTTAAGCAAACCAGCATCTTGAATATCTGGTTCCTACCTCAACAAACCAAATGCACAGCCTTATCTTGAAAGGTGGACTGCTGCCTCAGGAAGCTCGAGGCACAACCTTGTAACCCCTAGATAACCTGGTCCAGTTACTTTCATGTTTGTTTATTGCTCCCGCTATCTAGTAAAGAGCGTAAAACTAACACAATGTGCCAAAAACAGACTATGAGAGCCACTCTTTATCAGGTTTATTATGCACTTAAAACTTCCCCTTCTTTCCTTTTAGTATTTTTGACCTAGGATCTTGCCATGTAGTCCAGGCTAGCCTTGAACTATTGAATCTTCCTTCCTAGGCCTCCAGAGGGCTGGGATTTCAATTGTTTTTCACCATGTGCCGCTTCATAAAATCTTTAATATATAGTTGTGTACTTTTAGTTTAGGTGACATGTAACCTTCTAGTCAAACATGCAACCTTCCTAATTTCATGCTAGTCACCCATTTCAACTCTTTCTAACTGAGACCTTGGGAAAACACATGTGTATTTCCAGGCACACAGTGATTTCATGGCGAATTACCCCAAAGCAGCATTTAAATGTGGATCACCATCAAGAAGGGAAAGGCAAGATGATAACAGATGAGCGCTATAAATATACATTATGCACATCAAGGCAACAAGGAATTTCTCACTGAAGGAGCATTTCCGAACAAAGTGTTCTCTGCATATACAAGCAACCTAAAACTGAGCGTAAATTCAGAACAACTGCTGCTGGTATGTCTTTACCTAGTGCAGAAATCATGTTCTCTCTCTCTCTCTCTCTCTCTCTCTCTCCCTCCCTCCCTCCCTCTCTTTCTCTCTCTTTTTGTGCATGCATGTGTACACAAGTAGAGGCCAGAGGTAGATGTTGTGTGTCTCCCTCACTCTCCACATTATCGTTTTACCACCACTACTATTCCTTCAGATAGGGCCACACACTGAACCTACTGCTCACGGATTTGCTACACTGGTTGGTCATGCCACTCTGGGGACCCACCCATCTCTGCCTCCTCTCCCTCCCTCACCCAGCACTGGGGTTAGAAGTGTGCACTGCCACGCCTATATTTTCTTTGGGGATCTGAACTCAAGTCCAGAAAGCATTTTACCCACAGAGCCATCTCTCCAGGAGCAAAGGAATGTTAACTTCCAATTTAAAAACTGTTTAAGCAAAGATGCTGGGCTGGGCAGAATCTTGACACATGACAGATCACAACACAAGAATGAGTCTTCCTCTTTTCCTTGGGGGCACTGAGGATTTTGAGGGCTGTCGCTAAGTATGCAACTCCTCCCAGGTTTTTATAACCTCATGGTATCTGCTTCCATTCCAGGTACGTTAAAAAAGAAAGCAGATACAAGGAAGAGCCCTTCAGGACAGGAAGGCTGTCAGAAGCTGCCTGGGATCTAGCCTTCACTGTGCTACACCTGCGGGCCATGAAATCATCATTTTCATATTACTCTCATCGCTGTAATTAATTTGAAGGTCAGATAATATGAAGGATCAGGATTAAACAGCCTTCTTTATAGTCGGATCCAGACTCCCAGTTGCTGAAGGCGTATGTGTGTGCTGTGGGAGTGGATTATCTTTTACAGATAGCGAGAAAAAGTGGACACAAGCCAGGACCACCAAGATTTCCCTCCATAGCTAAGTCTCAGAAGCTTTCAAATAACTCTTAATGCACTCTCCTCAGCAAAGCCAACACTAATCAGCCGCACCACATCCCATCTGCGGCCAAACCGTCTGACCACTCTTACAGCCCACCCTTGCTGTTCCTTACCAAGCCTCCTGGAAAGGACAAGAAAGGCCCCCGTTAATTGGTTCGCTTTTAAGCAGCCTGCATCTCCCCTACCCCAAATCTCCTACATATCTTTCCCTTCAGTGATCCCGAATCTTTGAGTTAGACTCTTTCTCAGGCTCCTTTGGTGGTTTCAATGGTTAAAAAAGTGTGAGATTCCTGGATATGTTAACTGAGTATTTCAGAAAAGAAGCCATATCCTCCTCTGAGGCAGCTATGCCACGTTAGGACCACATGGGTACTTAGACTAATAACAGGGTAATGTGGCTCAAGGGACAAAACACAAGACGGTGTGTTCATGCCTCAGATTAAAGTCCTCCCTTCTCTTGCAGCACGTCAGAGAAGCACAGATGTCAGGGTTGGAGGATGCCTGTAATCACACAGCCCCTGGAGCTGAGCTCTGATCTCCACAGCTCCTTCTCTTCTCCTGCTGGCACCAGCCCATCCCCAGCTTTCTTGTCACAGGTTGGTGACAGCTTTAAATCATCGTGATCCAGGCTGGACTGTGCTGAACACGAAGCCCTGGAATGCCTGGGAATGACTTTTGTTTTGAATCTACTTGTTTCCAAAGACTCAGATTTCAGTCAAACTGAGTATCTGTTCTTTTTTTTTTTTAATTTATATATTTATATTACATCCTGATCATAACTTCCCCCCAGCCTCTCTTCCCGGTCCTGGGCCCTCCTCCCTTCCTCCCATCCTCTCCACCCTCTCTCTCCTCCCCTTGCCTTCTGAAGAGGGGAGCTTCCCCCACCCCATCTGACCCAGCACATCACATCACACCCGGACTGAGCTCCCCTCACCCACTGAGGCCAGGCAAGGCAGCCCAGCCAGGGCAAAGTGACTGAAAGTAGGCAACAGAGTCCATGTCATACTAGGAAACCCACATGAAGATCAAAATGGGTAGGGAGCCTAGGTCCAGTCTGTGCATGCTCTTTGCTTGATGCTTCTGTCTCTGTAAGCTCCCATGGGTCTAGGTTAGTTGACTCTGTTGGTCTTGCAGTGTTCTTGTCCCCCCCAAGTCCTTCTAACCTCCCCTCCCACTCTTCCACTGGACTCGCCTAGCTCTGCATGATGCTTGGCTGTGAGTTTCAGCATCTGATTGAGTCAGCTGCTGTGGGTCTCTTAGGGTGTTTGTTCTGAAGCCCTCCAGGAGGACGTGGGACCTTTAAACCCATGGGAAGTGAAAGGAGGAAGGCAACAGTGGTGAAGGAAGGGGAGGCCTGTGCTTGGTTCCCTTCTGGGCCAGGCACCATTCCATAGCACCAGGTCCGCCTGGGCGTAGGAAGGGGACTTCGTGCTGACCTCAGTGCTTAGCCGGAGACATTGAGGCTAGGGACCTGGGTAACTTGTTGAGATGAAGAACAAACCAGAACAAAGGTACAGTTGATCACAGCTGAGGTGAACACACATGCCCACAGAGGGCTCAAGAGGGGAGAGAGCTGGGGAAGGCAGCAAGCTCCAAGTAGGGGTGCAGAGCAGAGGTCCCGACCCGGGCTGGGAGTTTGGGGTGAGCAGCACAGGGCCCCTCCCCAGGAGGAGGGTGGAGCTCTGTTGCAAGGAAGTCAGCTTGGTGTGAAAACCCAGAGGCTTGCCAGAGCAGGGAAGGAGGTCTGACTGCAGCTGAGCCTCCTCCACCTCACTGTACAAAGAAACCTTCTCCATCAGAGGGACTGTCAGCCTCCTGGGAGAGGGAGGGGCAAAGGCACATTCGTGTTAAATAAAATCTAAAAAACAGAAGAAAGCCAGCTTGGAGCTAACGCCTTTGGAGCTCTGGAGAGGCAGTTACACTGCAGTAAGGATTCACAGACCTCAGCAGACATCTGCCAAAGGAATTAGCTGGCTGTAGGAACGGCTCGACCTAACCCTTCACAAGTTAGGTGCAAGTCAAGTTCACTTACAAAAGATTCACTGGAGACCCTTTGGACAGACTAAAGTGATTTTTTTAAACTATTTAAAAAAATACATCATGTCATAGATGTATTGCAGTATTTTAAATTGTTAATATTTAATTAAACTCTTTGTCTAATACAAGTCAGTATCTGAGAGCTAAGAGACAGAAAAGGAAGGTCCATCTCTGTGCAAGGCATCCGTGGGACACTGTGCAGCCATGATTTACATGGAGAATACATGAAAACATGTTTCACTGCAGCATCCTGGACATGGATGTAGGAGAGGGTGTGGAGTCTGAGGTTGCCATGGACTACAGAGTGAGACCGAAAACACAGACAACATTATTTTAAAAGATAGAAAACAGCACATTTGGAGCCCCAAATCTATTCATCGCAGTGGTGGAGTGTCTGCCTAACACTTTGATTTCCAGCAAATCATACAGTACATTTTAGAGCTACTTTACAACCCATTATGGTTATGGTCCCAAGGAAATGTTGCCTCCTCAAGAGAATTCCTAGACCACCAATGAAGAGTAGCCCATCTATCCTCACTCTGATTTTTTCCACCATCCTCATCCTATCTCCATGGAGACCACCTCCCATGTTTGTCAGACACTATTCTAGACAAAGCAGAATAACAAAGGGCTAGAGGTAGGTTCTCAATTAACGGATCTGAGCAGCATAAAATTTAACATTCACTGGTCATTTACTAATGTGAGATTCGACTAACTGCTAATGTGAGAACTAATTTTTACAGCAGGAAATCTCATTCATTCTTAGGAACTGAGAGTCTACTGTTAGTCACTGTAAAGATGAAGAACGGGGAACAGAGAATGTAGCTCAACTGGTAGTGTGACTGACTGGCATGAGCAAAACCTCCGTCTGACCTAGTACTGAAGAAACCCAGCGCACGGCGAGTACCTGAAATCCCAGCACTTGGAAAATGGAGGCAAGACGGTAAGCTTGAGGCCATCTTCAGCTACACGGGGAATGAAAGGCCAGCCTGGGGTTCATGAAACCCCATCTTAAAAAAGAAAGATGGGCAGGCCACAGCAGGTGAAGGAAGAAATCAAGACTATTCTTTCAGCTTGATAGGTGTTCTTGATAGAAAGAATATTGACAGACTCTCTAGCAACAGGAATCACCACCTTCTTCTGGGCTCTAAAAAGCTTCAGCTCTAGGCTTCTGTGGAAGCATGGAGATGCATACACGCCTTTGCCCAGTGTGATAACCAAGGTCTCTGAAGAGGCAACACGTCCTTACACTGTGTACACAGAGATTCACTGTCGGTGAGAAACAACATGGTTCCCTCGGGGCTCTGCAAGCATTGCTGACTGAAAGTGACATAGGACCATGCGGAATGTACTAAAGAAGAGCAAGTACACACACACTGTCCTGCCTAGGGGCTCAGTCCTCATTCCATATGGAGTCGCTGATGATAAGTTTCAATGTAGCTTTTATTTCAACTCAACCAAGCCCCACCCCCACCCATTATGTGTCTAACTGGGAGCTGAATGTGGAAATGTGGCATGGCCATTTCCACCATAGCTGCAATGTCCAGCAGTGACTTCCAACCCCAATGTAAAGAGAAGTCAGAGAAAAGACAAGAACTCAATTTCATACCAGTCAGCATTGCATCAACTCAGATAGTGGCTGTGAAATTTCTTATTGTAGGTCTCCATGGAAATACTGAATGATATTATAAACATCAAATATTTCACACAGAATACTTAGCAACCTACACCTATGGGTCAAATACAGCCCCCTCTTTCTCCCTCCCTCCCCCTCTCTCTCTTTCTCTCTGTGAGTGTATGTGTGTTGCTGGAGGAAGCATGTGCATGATATGTGTACTGGGCAAATGACAACCTTTGGTGTCATTCCCCAGGTGACGTATACCCATCCCACTCCCCTTCCTCTTCCCTCTTTCCCTTTCTTCCTTTCTCTATTGGGGCAGGGTCTCTTCCTGGCCTGAACATCAACAACTAGGCTAGGCTGACTGGCCAGGGAAGCCCCAGAGACCTGCCCATTTCTGCTGCTCCAGAGCTGGGATTGCTAGCCTGTATTATCACTCTTGGAATTTTTCCATGGATACATACAAACTCCAGTCCTGGTGCTTGCAAGGGAACTTTACTAACTATTCCATTCCTCCAGCCCCACATCCTGTTTTTGCTCGATGACAAAGGTCTCTTTTAACACTTTTTTAAAATGTGTGTATTCATTTATTTACTGTCTACAGACAGAATTTCACACAGTATTCCAGGCTGGCCTGGAACTCAGTCTGCAACCCAGCTGGCCCGAACGCACTGCAAGCTTTCTGTATGAGTCTCCTCAGAGGTGGGATTAGAGTCATGAACCCCCATGCCCACCAGGTTTTACGTTTTTAAGTGGTTGCAAATAAAACATCCCCCAGATCAAATACCACATGGTAGAGACACATATGAACCTCAAAGCCCCAAATACTTGAAACCTGGCTGTTTGTAGGAGGTTTACCAGCACCCAGGCTACAGTTCGCCCCCTCTGTTCCTCCTCTCTGACTGTCTAGCCACAGGTCACTCATGTGTGCAGCGCCCCTGTGACTCCCTCTGTACTATTGCAACTACCACAGCTAACTCGAAAGTGTGATGGCTTCTGGGTCTGCTCTTTCCTCTGAAGCTTTAGCTATCATGAGATCCACCTAACTTCTTCCCTTTGACATTTTGCAAGGATGCCCCCCCCACCTGTCAAAGGGGTGCTTAGCTTTTAGCCAGGCTGGCTTCTGCTGGTAAGCTCCTCCTGTGGCCTCGGTAGCACCGTGGTAATTAAAGCTACCAAAACAGCCTTCTTAATTAAAGGGAAAACCCCGGCTCTCCCGCCACCCCAGCACCATCGAGTTATTACAAGTGGGCGTAGCTGGAATTTGCTTTAAAAGATTTACCCTAACATTAACACCCTTCAGATTGACTTTCTTCTTGGCTAGTATGGGAGGAATAAAGAGCAGGGTTATGGAATTGTGAAGCTAGAAGGCTTTAGCTTCCTGTCAGGCAGTAATTTAATACAGAGAGACATTTCTTGATATTCTGATGGGGTTCTTCTATGGATGCTCAAATCCTTTATAGAAGATACAGTAGAACTTTCAGTTTACACAAATTCTCTTACAGTTCACTTTAGGGCTAAAGGTACTGGGGATTGAACCCAGGCAGTATGAGAACTCAGCTGGTGCACTACCCCTGAGCTACATCTTCTATACCTCCTATATGCTTTAGGGCGTGTGCGTGCACCTGAGTACATGTGCCAAAGGAGGCCAGAAAAGAGCATGAAAGAAATCCCCTGAATCTGAAGTTTCAGGCAATTCTGAGCCAGATGTGGGTCCTGGGAAGCAAACTGCCATTCTCTGTGGAGTAGCAAGCTTTCTTAGCCATCAACCCATCTCTGCAGTTCCCTATATACTTTAAATTGCTTTCACATGCCTTAACTTAAATTACATATAATAACTAATGCAACACAAATGCTGTAAAGTCATTGCGGCCTTGGGTATTTTGGAAATAAAGACAAGTCCTCTCAGTGAACAGCTTGTTTAATCAGGGGTATAAAATGCACAGGTACAGAGACGGCCACTGCTCACCTAAGAAAATCTGGAAATTTTTACTTGGCCTCACTGGAAAAAATAAAAGTATTCAGGAACCTTTCTGCATGGGTTGAAAAGCTACTCAGACTCCAACATGAAAGCTAGGGTTCCACTGAACTCCTAATCACTGGCAAGGGGTTAGCCATGCACCCCTGAAATTGTTCTCCAGTATTTAGGTTTCCCAGGGCCAAGCCCTTCAGCCCTGAACCAGGGCCCACTGCCAGAGGCTCAGCAGGCATGCCTGTCATTTCGCTGAGGCATCCATTGCTAGCTATGCAGTCAGCCAGCTCCTAATCAAGTGGAGCCCCCTCTTCTATCAATGAGTTCTACTTGGCACAGCTGCCCGTGACTCCGAATGGTCCAGTGGGTTGGAGTCAACTTTTCATTTCATCAGGTGAGATCGATGCAGGCCTGGGATAAATCATGAATATAGCTCAGATGCCTGCCACACATAAGTCTAAAGGTACTTAGAGAGACTCTGTCGGGGGGGGGGGAGGCTTTTCTCATCTATGCCTGAATACGGAAATGCTTTGTATAAGAAATCATATTTTTCTTATGTCAAAAGATGAGTGATTTTTTTTTTTTTTCTTGAAGAGTGAACCACAGTCTGGTGTGGTAATGCTCACTTGTAATTTTAGTTAAAGGGGGAGAATTGTGAATTCAAGGCCAATCTGGGCTCCATAGTAAGACCTTGCTTAAGGAAAGTGGAAACAACACCCCAAACCAAACAAAAAAGTAGTTTATAAATAAGAACACGTGTCCCATGCAACCATCACTTTGAGGTAGCACAGGACCAGGTTTCAGTCACAGCTGATTCAACCACAGCTCCGCCAATGGAGAGTGTCCAGCAAAATCCCTCCCTTCAGGAATCAGCTTCTCAGCAGCTATCATCTTCAAAGCACACCACATGTGCCTAACATTTAATATGGATTACTTCATTCAGTCCTCAGTCCAGCTCTGGAGCTAGGGGGCATTCTTTCTGAAATATATGGAAGAAAGGGGTGTGGGGGAGGAAGAGGGAAAGATGAGAAAAGCCCAAGAACGATCTAGTATAATTGTTACTTTCCTTAGTTACAAAATAACTCATGTCAAGTTAGAACAGTTTCCTTAGCAAGGTCCCTGTCTGCAAGCTCCTGGGGCACAGACAGCAGCTTCACATTCAAGGAAGGGCTAATCCTGGAATACTTGCCGCTAATCGCTCTAATCTCTAAAGCGCAGAGGCAGGGCCACACCATCCAGAGCTATCCTGCTTGAATAGCCCAGAGATCTAATCACCTCTGCAGCGGGATTACAAGGTGACAATTATTTCATAGACTCAGCTATCCACAGTGAAAAGAAAAACCCACAAGAAGGGGCTCTCAGGGCAGAGAATAAGCATAAATCAGAAGCTGTTTTAGTTTACAAAAGGCTCAAAAGACTTGAGGTTACTCAGCCTTTTTTCCTTTTTTTTTTTTTTTTTTTTTACACTGTCCCAGGCCTCAGACTCCTTCAAATTAGAACAAACTGAAAATCAGGATGTCTCAGCCAAGTATCATTTTTCTTCTCAATTCCTTTTTTTTTTTTTTTTTTTTTCCATGTCAGAATATACACTAGGAAAGCTGAATCAAATCACCAGAAGAAATCATGGCCACAAACGAGGAGAGTAAAATACTACTGGCTGTTTTGAAAAAGTAGGCTGCCAATTTCTACGAGTTACAATGTGATCGTTTAACCTCTTTGAATGTTAGCTGTAATCTCCCATGGGAGGTTTTTAAAGTTTTTTGTTTGTTTATTTCAAATAATCATCTATACTAAAGGCTTTGGAAAAAGTGGACTCGGGAAAGAGAGGCGCCGACAAATTCTATCAAAGTAAGGCAGATTTAGGGCCCAAATTTAACTACCAAACACTGTTCTGTTCTCACTTTGTTTTGTCCTTTTGCAAAAAGCTTTGGGGGAAATCTGTCATGTACGGGAAATGAAAGGAAGGTCACACAAGGATTACTGGTGGGGACCTACTTCGGGAGGAAGCCAGGGAGGTCCGTGAACTTTTTAGAAGAAAGTTTCTTCCTGGTTGGTTTTAGTGGCTTGGACACGGTGAGAGTCCAAGAGGACAAAACGTCAGAATCAACGGTGTTAAAGGGTGGAACACTAAGCCATCACTTTTGTGTATAAGTGTTAACTACAGTAGAACAAAAAACAAAACAAAACAAAACAAAACCCCTGGACTGTGGGGAGTGAAGCCAGTTAAAACTATCTGGTCCATATACCTCGCTTTATCAGAGAGGAAGTCAATGCCTTGCGTGTTCTCACGTCCCACAGTCCAAGGCTAAAGTTGAGAGGTTTTAGATCCCAGACACGATAGGCTTTGATAAGTTTTACAGTAGTTTAAAAAAATCCGTCTTTTTTTTTTTTTTTTTTTTTAAAGAATGTTAACTCCAGAAACTGAAAATTCAAAAAGGCTGGCTTTAAGTACCAACCCCGGGTTCTACGGCGTTAAGACACTGTAAGCCTGGGGTTCAGGTAAATGGGAAATCGGACCCAGGTTTAGCATTCTGGAGTTCGAATTTTTGTATTCGGTGTGTATCTAGTTTGCATCCAGTGGGCGGCAAATCCCCAAAACAACTCTCCCCGGATGACTGGCACTTTCTGAGACGATGCCCTGCCAAGCCAAACTCGCTTTCCCTTGGGGGCATCAAAAATAGGTGCAGTAGCTCCGGCCACCTGAGGGCGGTACAAAGCGAGCGTCGGAGCCGCCGGAGCTTAATGAAATTCCAGCGCCGCACACAGGGTCAGCTTTACACATACCAACTCCATACTTCACCCAAAGCCATCGCCTGCCTCATTGTTCCTCAGCTGGGGAGCTGAGCAAGCCCACGACCCTCTCCTCCGCCGGGCGTCCTGAGTGGAGCCCTGAGACGCCACAGGGCACAAAGACCGGACCTGCTCTGGCCGGCACCCCGGGGCCCGCTGCCACCCCAAGCCCCGCGCCCCTTCCCCCGGCCAACAGCCTACACACCGTGCTAGGCGAGGAGTTACCGTGCGTCAGGGCGGCGGGTGGGACGCAGGGTCTGGCCTCCCGGGCTCGCTCCTAAAAAGCGCCGACTCGCTGATCTGGGGCGCCCACGCGAGTTTCTGCCCCGCGGGGCTGCTCCCGGCGGACCGCACAGCCCTCCCCGCCCTCGCGCCCGCACCGCTATCGCGGTGTTGGCCCAGAGTGCCCTAGGTGGGGACGGTGCCGCTGGACTCGGTGTGCGGGTGGCACCGGGCGCGCTGGAGCAAACTTCGCGGAGCCGCACCGGGCGGCCGCGGCGGCTGCGGCGAGGGGCGGGGGCGCCGGCCAGGCCGGCGGGGGACTTCCAGCAGGCGGCGGGGCAGCGCCGCGGCGACCCGTCCGGGCCCTCCCCAGAGCAGCGCGGGGACCTCCCCGGGGCCCGCGCTCCGCCCGTCCCACCTGCAGGTCCGGGGCGCGTGGCCGAGTCCCGGCTTCCCCGGTCCGGTCGCTGGCCGAGCTCCGGGCGCGCGTCCCGGGGAGGGGCGGCTCCCGAGCGCCGGCCCCGCTGCGCTGCGCTCCAGCGCCGGCTCCGGCCGCCCCGAGCCCTGCAGCCTCCACTTCCTCTTTCCCGGTCCGCGCCCGGCGCGCCCCGCCCCGCCCCGCGCCTCCGGCCGCAGCCGCGGGTCGCGGTCCCCGCCCGCCCCCTCGGGGCCCTGCGGGCCGACCAGGCAGGGAGCAGGAGGCTGCTTAGAGAGAGATTAAGCTTGCTCTCTGGAGCTTTGCCAAAGACAGCAGTCAAATTACAGCCTCCAGGGGGGAAAGGG
>REGO01000215.1:489257-500434 GCA_010120015.1 Rhombomys opimus | reverse complement strand
ATGAGCTGTTCAGGTTCAGCTAAGCCTTGGACGTGTCCGTTTCCTAGAGCGCACTGAAATAGGGTCCAGAACGATTGCTTTGTGTCCACGCTGGAGCTTCACACCGCAGTTTGTGGGGATCACAACACTTAAAAAAAAATAATAATACATAAATAAAAATGGGAAAAGGACACTTACAGCGCTCAGGCATCCCTCCAGCGAACATACCGGACGACCTTTGATTACAGAAAACAAAAGTGGAAAAGGAGGCAGAGACCTTTGCGACAGCCAGATGTCTAAAGGCGCTGATACGGCAGGCCGGTAAAAGCAGGGCTCTATCAAAGGTGCCGGCTCGTCCTGCCGATGCTCTTTCTTAACACTTGGCACCTCTTAACAGGTGTGTCAGGTGTGCCTGGGCCGCGCCGGGCCTAAGGCCGCGCCCACGCGGTCTTCGCTTGTTTCGAAAACCTTCAGCTCCTAGCTTGTGCGGCTTTGCGGGAATTAGATAATCTCTCCGGGCCACAGTTTACTTATCTCTTAAGCGGTGATGACGGTGGCCTAACCCCGTAGAGTTAAGCGCATGATCTAATAAAAGGATGGGCTGGAAACCTCAGAAATTCCCCCGCATTCACCGAGTCCAGACTAAGCATTATCGTTGCTGAATGCTCAGGTGCACATAGTCCTGAAAATCAGAGAAGATATTTGAGACAAAGTACACCTTTGTGGAGTATGACACACATTGGCATAGCTATGGGTCTGAGCTGTGTTTGAAATGTGTGCACGTGGTGGCTTTGCTGTGGGACTGAAAGAGAAGAGTCCTGTAATGACCCTAGAGGCCCGTAGGACCGGTGCTGGATTCCTTTCATAGACAGGACAGCTCTCCTGAGGCTTGGTCAGAACCTCCCGGTGTCTGGAACTCGCAGGAAAACTTCGCCTATCCCCTGCCGCGCTGTTTGCATCTCCTGTACTGTAGCACGCTTTATGAACTCTTACGGTACTGGGTGACGTTTTTCATAAAGATACAGGTCATCATTCAACTTGTCCATCGCTCCGATAGCAAAATGAACTCTGGCGGACCTGCTTGGTACCCCGCTGGGATGGAAATTACTCCTTTGTCCGGTGTACCTGCTTTCTTAGTTATAGTTACTATTGTTGCGATGAAACACCCCAAAAGCCAAGAGAAGAGGAAAGGGCTTATTTGGCTCACACCTCCACACCAGTGTTCATCCTTGGAGGAAGTCATGGCAGGAACTCAGGCAGGGCAGGGACCTGGAGCGGGGAGCTGATGCAGAGGCCACGGAGAAACCGCTTCCGAGTTTGCTCAGCCTGCTTTCTGACAGCAGCCAGGACCGTCAGGCCAGGGGTGGCCCCGCGCATAAGGGCCTTCATGGATCACTAAGCAAGACAGTGCCCTCCAGGCTGGCCTGCAGCTGGGTCTTATGGGGCATTTTCTCAGGTGAGGCTCCCTGCTCTCGGATGACTCTAGCTTGTGTTGACATAAGAGTAGCACAAACACACTGTGCACACTCTTACTCACTGTCCGCCGTCTCATGCACCAGGTGCTGTGTTATCGCGGAGCTTGTGCTCCAGTGACCCTGCTTTGCTTATCGATTGCCCTGAAGTCCAAGAGTAATGACACTTACTCATTCTGTTACTGCATATTGCAGAGTCGTTCTATCCTGTTAGTGGCCCCTGCTAGTTTCTCAGTATACCTGCTTTATAAAATATCGTTTAGCACGGGGAAGCATGAGTGGGAAATGTTACATTGTATATTGTTGGCTTTCAGGCGCTAACTTTCAGGATTTGGGAAGACGGCACCACATCTGTGGTTTCCGCCAATCCTGTGAGTTGGTATCAATCCTCCTGTAAAGACTCAGGGTTCAGAGAAGCCCTTTGGGGAGAATTGGGAGCACTTGGAGAAGAGGGGCACAAAGCCGGACTTCCCCACTCGGACTCTCCTCTCAGGCCTCTGCAGGTCTGAGCCCGGTGACTTAGCAGGACAACACAATCCAGGGACAAGACAAACTCTGCTTGTACACTCTGTATCTAACCACCCCACTGTTCTGAACTATGGGGCTGTATTTATGGAGAGGTTATAATATTTCCTTCCCTGTCTTCTTCTTTTCTGGTTGCCTCAGTTTACCAATGAGAAATCAGAAATGTAAGAATCAGCAGAAAGAACAAGAAAGTCTCATTGATTCTGTGTGCCTAAGCATCAACTAGGAACCCAACACACATGTGATTTCCAAGCAAACATTCCTTACATGATTTGAGCACCATGGTGTCCTTTGGTTCCCCTGTGCTGTCCTTTGTGGGGCTGGCTTATTTATGAGTGCCCAGCAATTAATCTTGCCTTCCAACACTCAAAGATTGATGATGATAGATGGATGTGTGTGTGGGTGGATGGATAGCTCAGTGCGTGTGATGAAGCAGAATGTAGGAGCTGTGAAAATACTGTCATGTAGCATTTTCTATCAGCAACCTGGTACCCTTTGAGGAAAACAACCAAGAGAAGGCTTTGCTAGAGCATTTCTGGTATCAGGACTTTTTTTTTTCTGAGAAGCCTCCTTAATATTCTGGTATCAGGAAAGGTTGAAAAGGCAAAACATTCAAAATCTTTATGAGAGAAGGACTTTAATTAAAACACAAAATAAAAGAAGGAAGAGGAAGTGGAAGTGAAGGAGGAAGAGGAAAAGAAAGAAGACTCAAATGTGGGACCAAACTGCCCATACAGATGAGAGAAAAGCTGAGAATCTAAAAGAAGACAGTGAGTCTCTTCAGAGATCAACACAGTGGACGGTCGCCCACCCCCTGGCTGGAGGGGTGGGCAGATGGGCGTGTGGGAGATGGAAGTCTTCAGTGGGGGCGGCAGAGGTAGAAGCAGCTGTAGCTGTAACTGTAGACCCTGCGATGTAGAAGCTACCAGAGGCCCTGGCAGAGCAGGGGGATCTACTGATTTTCTCTCTCATTACTCTCTAGTCCAGTGTCCTCCTTGACTGAACCAGGGAATCTTGGGGTTCAGTCTGCAGCCTCTTGCCCCTAGTTAGGTGAAACCAAGCAAGAAAAGATAGGGGGATGTGGGGAAATGGCTCAGAAGGTGACGTACTTACCTGGACAGCAAGGTGACCTGCCTTCTGCTCCTCCACACCCACATGAAAGTGCTGGGCATGGTGACTTGCATCTGTGAAACCAGTCAGTGTCAGTGAGGTGGAGGCAGGAGGATTCCTCGAGCTCACTTGACAGCCAGCTTAGCTGAGTTACAGGTTCAGTAAGAGACCGTGTCCCCAAAATACGGTCACATTGATCCCTTACTCCCATATTCAGGTACTTGCATATACTCACTCACAGGAAAACTTACACACTTCCACACAAACATGTGCATACCCCACACATGGAAAAGGAGCGCAAGAACATCTGAGGGTGACAGGCCCAGGCCTGGTCTACGTTCAAATCATACCTTGTTCCCTCTCCAGAAAGGCTGGGTCTGTCAATTAGCTGTCTGCAGAAGAAACACGTTTGCTTTCTGAGAGCATCAACTGTCTCCTGCAGCATCTTATTTGTTCCTCAGACAGGTCCATTAAGACAGGCAGCCACTGTAATCCGTGGAGCTCGGAGGGAGGCCACACAGCCACACCAGGCTCGGCAGAAGGCAAACACGGCTCTGCCGTGGTTCTCCGTCCAGCCACTACCTCAGCTGTTTGGACAGGGGCAGCCCAGCAGGGCACACACTTCATCTTCTTCCAGCAAACCTCACTGGGTTTAATGGCTTCATCACGCCCTGCTTGACGTTTATGACTTAGGATGATAACGTTTATGGTGTTGATGATGACTGTACTGAATTTATGAGTTTGCGAGATCAGAAAAATTATGCCTACTGGAAGTAGAACTCCTCAGAGAAGGCCCAGGTAACATTAATCTACTTTTTTTTTTTTAATGGAAAAACCTAGATTTTAGATTTGTGAGACTCATGTTTTTAAATTATTTTAAGTTACTTCTTATATAAATTCCTCTAAAAACCATAACACCTGTAATTCCAGTCCAATAGAGGCTGAGTTGGAAGTGTTGCTAATTCAAGCCCAGCCTGGATTATGCAATGAGACCCTGTCTCAAAGATAGGTAAATTTTAGACTATCTTGGCCATGTAAAGGTTGATGGTATGCGTCCTGGGTGGCACTGTAAGAATGTGTCCTGTGATAGTTCATACTGTGAGCTTTATAGGGTCGACTATCAGCTGGGAGACAGTCTCTGGGCTTGTCTGTGGGGGTTATCTAGATTAAGTTCATTGTGATGGGAAGATTGATTCTAACTGTGGGAGTGCCTTTCCACACACAGGCTTTGGACCTGCACTGAATTCGAAGAAAAGTGGGGCTGGCGAGATGGCTCAGTGGTTAAAAGCACTGGCTGCTCTTCCAGAGGACCCAGGTTCAATCCCTAGCATCCACGGGGCGTGACTTCCTCGCCATGATCTGTACCCGTGAACAGTGAGCCAAAACCCTTCCTCCCTTAAGTTACATGGCTTGTCACGGCAAGAAGGGAAGTTTCTAATACAGGAATGTAAGCAACTGTGGGTCAGACGACACGTGTTCAAAGTCTCTGCCCACTGACTGCACATTCGGGCGGATGTTCCTTCTCTCCAGACTGTGGTGGGGTAGAGATATACAAGCTGTATCATCCTCAAAGAGCAAAAGAGAGATAAAATAAGAAATATTTATAGACCTTCCACTCTTGCTGAGTTGCACCTAAAAGCAGGTGGAGGGATTTGGAATCCGGAAGGAACCTGAATTCTGGAGGACTCTGGCAGTTCTAATGCCCTTGAGTCCTCTCTGCTGCTGGCCTGCAGTGGAGATCAGGAAGACCCTGGACTCCCTCACTGGTAACCAAGGGGGGGAAGGCTTTTTAGTTCACAGATTCATCGCGTCTTGGTCCATCACGGCGGGGAAGATAAGGAGGCAGGAGTGGGGGACCCAGGGCACTGGAGGCCTGTGGAAGAGGCAGGACAAGATCAGAAACGGGCAGGATTTTCACAGGCCTGCCTTGAGCGAGGCACCTCCAGCAGCCAGGCTCGCCCCACCTCCTAAAACCTCCATGGCCTCCCGAGACAGTTCCACCAGCCAGGGAAGAACACTCAAAACGCAAACTTCTCAGGGGTGTTTCAGATTTAAGCCATGTCAAGACCCTTCAGCGTGTTCTGTTAAAGCAATGGGAGACATTTCATGCTTGTGCTTCGCGATTCATGTTATGTTCCTAAGGTGGTTCGTTTGGAAGATTGTTTGAGGTGCTCTTTTCTCTACTGGCTGTGTAAAAGGGGGACACTCCCTCTTTATTTTTAAATTGCATGTTTAGAAAAGCCCCGCAGCATGTCAGTTGGCCAAGTGGCAAGGCGGAGAAACAGTCACACAGAAGGGGGTGTCTGTTGATGTTTGGTGGTAGGATGAGGGCCCTTGGACTTTCGGCATCGCATAGCCCCTCCTTCAAGAGAAATGTTTCTCCCAAACTCCAAAAGCATCTTGATCACATTGTCTCCCTGAACACATGCTGAGCATCCCTTCAAATGGGCACCTCAGATGTAAACACTCATAGAGGCCAGAACAGTGAAAAGCAAGTGTGTGCTTGGCAGGTTAGAGCTGTTAGGGCGCATACCTGAAGGAGTGGGAGCTCAGATGCCCTCAAATACTGTCTTAGCGAAACAAAACACCCTGAAATCAATTCTTCTGTGTGTTACTCCTTTTTCATTCTCCATTGCTTTGGAGTAAATTTTCAAACAACAACAGAGAAAGATTTCACAGCTTCCCCATCTCCCTCTTCCTCTTCTTTTCTCTCTTAAAAAAAAATACATGCAGTCCAGTCAGCTGAGGGAGACAGGTTCTCTCTTCCTTAGGAATTCAATGCTGTGGTGCTGGAATTGGGAGAGAAATGAATGAGTTAGAAGACAAGACTACTGTCACCCACGAAGACTTTAAGCTAACTTTGATCTTCAGGTCTACACGCTGGGGAGCGACCTGTGAACGGGATGGAATACTTTGCCCTCAGGTATTATGCAGCAATTGGGAGAGAAATGAATGAGTTAGAAGACAAGACTACTGTCACCCACGAAGACTTTAAGCTAACTTTGATCTTCAGGTCTACACGCTGGGGAGCGACCTGTGAACGGGATGGAATACTTTGCCCTCAGGTATTATGCAGCAAATCCATCCCTGACAATAAAGCTTCAGCTGCGGTGGGGACTGCTATGGTGGGACGAGTGTTCTCCGAAGATCCACATGGTGAAGGTCCCAAGCCCCTGACACCCTGAGGAGATTTTTAATAGATGGGGCCTATTGGGAGACCATTAGAGCATTGCACATTATCTTCAGGGGTCATGTGAACCTGGACGAGAGGAGGCATTCGGAGGAGCAGGGCGTAGGAAGTGCCAGTTTGAGATGCACGTTGCCGATGCCCAGATGCCAGGAGGTACTGAAGCACCATGTGAGAAAGCCTCGGGCCCTCCCCTGGGAGCTCAGTGCTACCAAAGGATGGTTGCTGGCAGTGCGGAGCCGGTACCCATTGTAAGAGAGCTGTGTGGATCCCGGCCCCACTTTCTCTTCATCTTCCGAGATGAAAGTTAGTGTTACTGAGGTGTTTAACCTCACAAAGGTAGTCACCAAAGGCCACTGAAGGTCTTCTTATGTCATTGGCTGAGCCAGTGCAAGGCCACTCCTAAGGCATAGTGGGCTCCATAGTGGCAGCCTATTCAGTGGTCATTCATGAGGGTTCCTAGGCACCCTGTCCCCTTGTTCAACCCAGACAAGATGTGTAGGCCTTATTTTGGCTTACCTTGTTCTCTATTTTGTCTTCAGACTTAGTCCTATGAAGAAAGGAAGTTTACATTAAAGATCTGACTGTTCATCTGACTGCAGACAGAAATGAAGAGGGACCGGGACTCTATAGGAATGAAGTGACCAGCTCCAAGGAGGAAGCCCTGCGCTCAGCCTCACGCAAGACCATCGAAATGAGCCCCTGGCCACCATAAATTGGCAGAGTTCTTCCAGATATATCTTAGAAATAATGGTCTGAGGCTGTCACTGAGATATCTGTGACAGCTTATGAACTCGGGGAAAACTTTAGATGGGGAGATGCCAGAGGAATCAGGCTCTCAAGGCTGTTCTTGCGCTGACTGCAGAATGTTGTTTAATGTTTAGAATTCTGAAAGAAATGATCTAGAATGTGCTGCATGTAGCAAGTTAAAATGCAAACTTCTAAATTAGTTTCAGCCTAAATTGTTCAGCCCTGGAACAAAATGCCCCAAAGCATTTTTAAATGAAACCTAAAAAAAATTCAAATGTTCATGTGTGTGTATGATGTACATATTCACATGTCTGTGGGTACATACATACATACAAATATACATATACATATATATATATGTATGTATACACACACATATACAAGTGCATATATTTGTCCAGGCCAGAAGCCAACTTAGGTGGCATTCCTAGCAGCTCTCCCCCTGGGATCTGGAGTCACAGATTCAGCTAGGCTAGATGTCTAGCAGGCATCTCTGGGACTCACTGATGTGGCTAGATACCAGGCTGCTAGAATAGCAGTCAGACTTTACTAAAATAGAGTATCTGATATACTTAGGAATTTAATAATAATAATTTGTAAATATAAATTTTCTTTGAGATGCATAGATTTTAGGCAGTCACATGAAATCATGTATATGTGTGTATTAAATGCAAGTAGAAATAATATTGTCCATAGGAGCACAGGGGATTAATAGAAGGATGTCAAAAAAAGAGAAGAGAGTGGGTGGGGCATCTCTGAGACAAGCTGGAGACCTAAGGCAGAGTGGGCTCCTGGGAGGATATGGGGGGACTCCAGCTGAGACTCTCAATAGTACGGGTCATAGAGACTGAAGAGGCCGCCCTCTAACTAGCTGAACTCCTAGTGGAGGGAGGGGAACACCAACTCATCCACAAAAACTTCGACGCAAAATTTACCCTGACTACAAGAAGTGCAGGGATAAAGATGGAGCAGGGATTGAGGGAAGGTCTAACCGATGCCAGGCCCAACCTGAGACCCAGCCCATGCAAGAGAGCCAACCCCTGACACTATTAATGATACTCTGCTATGCTTGCAGACAGGAGCCCAGCATAGCTGTCCTCTGAGAGGCTCCACCCAACAGCAGATGGAAACAGATGCTGAGACTCACAGCCAAACATAGGGTGGAGTACAGGGAGTCTAGAGGAAGAGTGGGGGAAGAATAGAAGGACTCAGAGGGGACAGGAGCCCCACAAGAAGACCAACAGAGCCAACTAACCTGGACCCAAGGGTGCTTAAGGAGCACCAACCAAGGAGCATGCATAGACTACCTGGGCCCCTTACATATATGTAGATGATGGGTAGCTTGGCCAACATGTGGGTCCCCTGGAAATGGGACAGGATGCTGTCTCTGACATGGATTCTGTTGCCTGCTTTTCAACCACTCTCCTCTGGCGGGGCTGCCTCACCAGGCTGCAGAGGAAGATGTGCTAAGTCCGGATGACACTTGATGTGCTGCTGTGAGTTGGTGTGGGGGAGGCCCCCTTGAGCTGAGGAGGGGAGGGGGCAGGAGGAAAGTGGGAGGGAGGATGGGAACGGGGCGAGAGGAGGAAGGGCCTATGATTGGGATGTAAACGGAATAAATAATAAATAAATAAATAAATGAACAGGAACATGTGCTCAATATTTACCTGTAAGAATATTAAAATAAATAAATAACATAAAATATATAAAGTAGAAAATAAAAGAATAAACATGTCTCTGTTTTATTTTTGAAGATATAGTCTCACTATGCAGCTCAGGCTGGTCTCAAAGTTATAAATCCCTCTGCTTCAGCTTCCCAAGCGCTGACATCACAATCATGCACTGAAAGGTCCAGAAACATGTTTTCAACATATGTTGACCCCTGTGTGTGCTCAGTGAATCAACCCTAAGTATGCACAATTACATCTCATATCAATTAAGAGCTGGAGGAATTACCTGTGTTAATGGCATATGTCGCTCTTGTAAAGGACAGGCTATGCTTGTCCAGCTTTCTTTCCTGGCTTTAAATTTCTGAGTCCTACCCTCTTCCCCCAGGCCCCTAAAATGGCGGTTCTCAACATGTGGGGTCTGCCAACCCTTTCACAGGGGCTTGCATATCAGATATTTATATTACAATTCATAGCGGTTGCAAAATTACAGCTATTAAGTAGTAACAAAAATAATTTTATGGTTGGGGTGAGGGACTGTATTAAAGGGTCACAGCATTAGGAAGGCTGAGAACCACTGGTATAAAACTTGGCTTTATTTTGAATACCAAAATCTTGATCTCATCAACAATTCTCTTCCAGCTTCATTCAGCAAAGCTGATTCTGTAACTTGGACTCACTGTGTAAGTAGTGGCACGCTACTTATTTTGGGGATTTTGTAATAAATTAAGGCAAAACTAGCTTAATTTTCCCTCCCTGAATTTGTTGCATTGAGGGGAAAAGCCCTCTTAGAAACAGTCGGTTTCCTTGTTTCTGTGACTCTCAGTCATGCAACAAGTGACTTGAGAGCTGACATAAGTGGTCTTCGGAAGGTTTAGTCGGGAGAATGAGGGAAGATGGACAGCCCTGTAAATCATACAGCCCTCGCTGCCTGTGGAGGTGGAATTCCTCTGTGATGCCATTAACTGAAGACCCACCCAGCACACTGGTTTCAAAGTAACTTTTTTTTCCTGTAATTACAGAAAGACTCAGGTCCCGAAGAATCCAAGCACACGCTCAGTTTCCAGCAACCCAATACTTGCCTGAGCTGACTGCCACATTCCTAGCAAGATGTTTGATCTTCTGTTTCCTCTAGGACATGGATCCTTTCAATTTTCAAGAACAGAAACGTCTTTTAAAACCATTTTGCCAGTTTAAAAGGAAAGAAAGGGAGATTTAAAAGAATGGGAAATAATCTTGACAGGGATTAATGAAATGGGCAAACACATCTGTAACCACATAATTCAAAATACAGCACCTAAGGTGAAATGACCGCTTACTTCCCCAAAAGCTGCCGTGTATTCCTTTCACTCCTTTTCTCTTACTCCAGCTTTGTGGTTCCCAGTCCCCACCTAGAATACGCTTGCATAGCTAATAGCACACATATGAGTCCCAAATGGCTCAGTGCAAACCCAATCTGTGCTGCAAAGGAGGCCTTGGAGACTACAGAGTAGACAGGGAACCATGGACTTCTCCATTGTCAGGAGACTGGCCAAGTGGCCTGCCACCTTCACACCCTCTGTCCTCCTGGGAAACTCCAGTTACAGCTCTTTCATTTTGTAAAGTATACAACTCTCCCAGGTAATGTAGCCCTGGCCAGAAAGGAAGCTATTCCTAGCCAGCCACACCAAGCCAGCAGGTGGTTTATCAGGGTGTGCATTGGAAAAGAACACAGCTAATTAAGTGGTAACATTGTTCAGACCTGCTCAGGCATTAAGTGGAAAAATGTAGCTGAGTTTAAAATCACCATTGGGGAAGACTCTTACACATTTTGGGAAATTCAGACTTGATTGAGAATTAATTCTCCAAATTATAACCTCTTTTTAAAACTCTGTTGCAAGGAAATAATCAACCCATTACAGATGAGTGCGGAATATGACTCAGCTGGATATATATAAACATTGCCACATTATCCAAACTCAGTTGAGAAGATGAATTTTATAGGTCAGGGACAAAGATATGGCTATTAAGAGGTCACATCTCCTAAGTTAGTTGTTTCACAAATCTCTTATGATAAAGGTGCAAATACTTGCTGGCCTGTCTAGTATGCTACATTGTTTTCTTGATGTATAAGCTGTATCTTAAGAGCCATACCATAATGCAGCTGTACTGTCAATTGATTTCCTTAATGGCTTCACAACGTAAAAAGGGCCAGGCCAGGGTTGTTAACGAAAGCTCCTCACTCTGAGCCCAGAGGGTGCTCAAAAAGTAAGATGTGCCTAAGTGCTCTTGTGAGGAGCAGCCTGAGGTGGGCCTCATGAACACAGGCATTAGCCACCCTTTGCACACATTTCTGGGGCTCCCTACTGTTAAGTTCATACCCCTCCGCCTTATGTTCAGAGTCTATTAATCTAGCAGGTGTCTGGCCACAGTGCCTTTCATTATCAATTTCATCATCGTCAATATGTCTCTCACACCCCAAACTTCAAACCAAACCTACTAGTGTAG
>REGO01000215.1:467097-485092 GCA_010120015.1 Rhombomys opimus | reverse complement strand
GGTCCCAGCACGAGGGTGGCACGTGAGGCTTCCCGGGAGGATCCCGGAGGGCTTCCCGGTGGCTGGGAGTGCCATCTTATAAACCCTAGCGCCACTTCTCCAGCTTGGCGTTGGGAGGTGGGAGCAGAGGCTTGTCATCTAGAGTTTCCAAGGGAACCCACACAGGCTGGCTGCTCCGAGAAGCCCCTCGATCGCCTACCTGAGGGACAACTAGGGGCCTCGTACAGCAACAGCTGAAGGGCTCCCGTTAGCAATCTGACATTTGCTGAGTCTTGCCTACAGGCCAGGACCACTTGAGGCACAGGTGACTCGGGATGAGCCAAAGGAACAGCATTCCTGCCCTCATGGATTCTCCATATAACAGAGGAAGCAGAGCTTGGTGAGGTAATGTCTGAGTTGTGATAAATCAGTAACTGCAGAGAGTAGAGGATGATATGAAAATTCACCTATCACCTCGCCGGGAAATTGCCCTTGAGACACTTTGAAGAGGGAACCCAAGAATAAGTAAAATTAACACGGCAGAGGAGAAGGGGAGAGAGGAAGCGCACATGAGTTATCTGTGAGCTGGGAGGCAATGGGAACAGACCCGGGGCCCTTGCAGGAAGAGGGCCTGGCTTAGAAACTCTTGTTGGGAAGGAGGCCGTGGGTGCTTGGCTGGAGTAATTGGTTATAGCAGCTGGAGTGAGATGTTTCCGGTAGAGTTCCAGGTCAGAATGCTGTTGAAACCTGGAGTCACCAGGCCTGTGGATCTGTGACCTGCTGCTCCATCTCAATGACTTCTCTACAAGAAGACGGCGCTTGGCTAAAAGCCAGGGCTGGCCTCTGCTCTCTTACTTACTAACTAGACTGTAGTGGAAGTTTTGGTTTCTTTAAAACCTCAGTTATGTTATGTAAACAGGTTTTTGTTTTAATCTTGTGTAGGATATGGGGTTGCCTTGGTTTGTCCATAGCTGATAATTGCCTGGTATAGGGCGTCTTTGCCAGCTGGGAACAGCCTTGTGGGGGCTCAGAGAGGCCAGTGAGCTTTGCCAGCTGGAGTTAACAGAACTCTGAGGACTCTGGGAGAGTATAAGTACGAGAGCCAAGAGAGAGAGAGAGAGAGAGAGAGAGAGAGAGAGAGAGAGAGAGAGAGAGCACGAGCGAGAGCTTCTAGAGATGGACGGAAGAGGAGGAAGCTTTTGTTCTGCTGCTGTCATTTGCTGTTTGCTGGTGCTGGACTGCTAGATAGCCTGACGTCTGAGATCAGTATTTTCCCAAAGAACCTAAGGACAGATGGAACTAAGTCTAAAGAGATCTACATTTTCTTTCCCTTTTAACATTCTTTCTTTCACACCTAGGTTGGGGGATTGGAAGGGAGGTAGAGGCATAAGGAACCCCAAATAAAGCAGAGTTTAAAAACAACGCCAACTCTGGGCGACTCTGAAAAATTGGTTAACTTCTTAGCTCTTTAATTTTTTTCTCTTGCGAGTGTGGATAACTATCCCTGCATAGTCCCCTGGGCAGGGTACTTGTGAAAACAACTTAAGATAAAGAACACGAGCTGGAGAGATGACTCAGTGTGTAAGAGCACTCGCTGCTCTTCCAGAGGACCGGGGTTCGATTCCCTGCTCCCACATAGCAGCTCACAGCCTTGTAAGTCTGTCCAAGGGGATCTGACCCTCCTCTGGCCACTTCACAGACACACCGGCAAACACATTTATACAAATAATAAGGGACCGTGAACATGTTCCAATACACTGGGAAGTGTGATATGAGACATAACACATTCAACCACCTTCAGTGAGTATCAGCTGTGCAATGCTGGCCGTCTAAACCAGTGCTCCTCAGCCTTCCTAATGCTGCAGTCCTTTAATACGGGTCCTCATGTTGTGGTGACCCCCGAGCCATGAAGTTATTTTTGTTGTTACTTCATAACTGTAATTTTGCTACTGTTACAAATTGCAATGTAAAACTCCGAGTGTTCTAATGGTCTTAGGTGACTCCCGTGAAAGGGTCTTTCAACCTCCGAAGTCACAGCCCACAGATCGAGAACTACTAATCTGAGGATGGAGTCTGGGCGATGGTGGCAGCAAATACTAAATCAGGAGCTGATTTTTCTAACTTGTTTTGCAAAGGTTTCTTTTTTCTTTTTTTTTTTCTGCATTCACCTGTTTAAACCAGTTTTGTGATTAGAGCAAAGGCTTTTACCTATTTGGTTGAAGACAAATGCAGCTGAGTCTCTGCTTGCATGCTGTGTTGGTTTCATTGTGCCACAGAGTACCACTAATTCAGTGGCTCAGCATAGCAGCAAGAGCACCCTCCCTCCTACCTCATCCTGGGATGTCCTCTGTGATGTCAGGACATGGCAGAAGACCCATATCATAAGCTGACTCCATGTGCTGCACTTCCCAGGTTCCAGGATTGTCTGAAGTTGATCTCTGTTCTTCATCAATGCCCCCCCCCCAAAAAAAGACATCCAGATAATCAAACCCCTTAAGCACTCAGTGTTTCCCAGTTTCTGTACATCCAGGATCTGATCTGGTTCATGGCTCCATCTGAGGTTCTGGGAGGGAAGCCTTCCAAGCTCATTCATGTGACTAGCAGAATTTGCTTTGCTGCTGCTACAGGACTCAGGTCGCTTTTTCCTTATTGGGGTCTGCTGCAGAATGCTGTCTTTTGAGCATGACATCTTTGCTGGAGCAGCTATGGCTGCTTGTAGAAGACTCCTGTTATCGGGTTTGCTGGTTGTTGAAATCCCCTGTCAGAGGAGATGGTGAGAAAGGTCACTGAACACTGGTCTGGCAGCTCAGTCACTCTCCCCTGCTCCTCTCAGCTACCTATTACTTGAACATGGCCGAGTCGTCTCAGGAGGTGCTTGAGTTCATAGTCTACGGAATGAACCGAAGGAGAGCTGCCATCTATCCAACTGTGAGGAAGCTGCCTTCCGCACTGGAGTGTGACTTTGGAGCAGTGTGGATGCTTTAGGGGTCACCCCACCCCTGCAAATAACTCCTCACCCACACCTGTAAGTAACCCCCAAACGCCCAACTTTCCCAAGTTGGCTTTGGAGGAATCATGCCTTGGTTTGCCCTTGGTGCTTATAAGGAGGCATAAATGTTTGTTTACATCTCCTCAGGGACAGGGTTTCTGAGACACGGCCATTCTCAGCTCTTAAGGCTCTCCTTCAAAGCCAGCCATGGTTCAGCCGGTATCTTCAAATCTCTCCAACTTCTTCCACTGACAGGGAACTTTCTGTTTTTAAGGGCAGAAGGTCTGTAGTGAAGTTGGGCTTCATGAATAATCTCTTTATCTGAAGCTCAGCAGGCCCATACATCATAGCGAAGTCATCGAAGTGCCGTCACACCCACAAGCTCTGGGGATTAGATCATTCAGAGTCACTTGTAGATTCCGACCACAGTGCTCAAAGTGACCTGGATGCCAGAGTCGCTCACCCTCTTTCCAACTGAGTTTTCTCATCAATCATAGCGGGGTGCACATCGTGTTTTAAGTCAATAAAGCAGCCGCTGAGTCTAGATCATAACAAACACCCTGCAAATGTGAATGCACGTTTTCCGCCTTCCCCATTGAGCTTTGTGTTCTCGCAGTAGCAACCCAGGTCTATTAAAGAAAATGGTAAACCCTTCCCACACACAGCTCATGCTCTCCAGAATCCCATGCTACCACATTGCCTCTGTGTAGTTGCTGGAGTGAGTGGCTATGTCTAGGTCTATGCCGCTAACCTGAAGAAAAGGAAAAATTTCCAGGATTCAATTCAATCCTAGTGTGTTTATGTCTGGCCTTACACACACACACACACACACACACACACACACACACACCTTGGCAGTAATAGAAACTTCTTGGTGGCAATAGTGCGTAAGAAGAAAAGACAGCTTAAAGCTAATTGCTGGAGTTGAGTTTGTTTTGCAGATTTTATGAATAAGTTCTGGCAAAGCAGACTTGCTTTTAAGAATGCAGAACCCAATGAGAGGAACCATACTGAATCTGCTTTTCAAGCTGTGAGGACATAATAATCCTTGCACTGTGTTCCCTGTGGACCCCCTGCTCGCAACAGTCAATTTTCATAGAGCCCCCTTCTTTCTTAAAACAAATTTCAACAAAGAGCCAACAGCCCTTAAATCCATCAACTGGCCCCAAATCTCAGCAGCTGCTTTATGAGTCACTCCAGCATCAGCTCAGTGAATGAGCTACTGTGCTTACAGGCGGGGAGACCCAGCACTGCCTCCCCAACGTGACATTCTCCCCTAAATCACCACCCTCCTTCTGAAGTCTGAAGCACGGCTTTTCGCAACTCTTCAAAGGCTATGCAGGAGGGGAGGTGGAGGTGGGGTGGCCTCAGAAACCTGTACACCGGCCCGAGGGAGACAACTGCCTCCTGCTGAAGGCGTCAGTAGCCTTTCAGCTACTTCCTGTCTGTCCTTCATCTCTCCAGCAATAGACAGAACTGTTTCTGCATCTAATATTTGTCTCATAGGTCTATTTTCAGGGTTAAAGCAGAACAAAAATGCTTTGAGTAGAGCGCATTATTTGATAATTGTATCTTATGTGCTCTACCCCCGGACCTGAACCACGGATAATGACTCACGATGTGGACTCGTAAAAGGACATGGAAAACAGAAATGTAATGCATGCTAGCTCAGCCACACACAGCCAGGGAGCTTCCAGTCCACAGGCATTCTTCACTCAATTCAATAAAGTCTTGTAAAAAGGGATCTGATATCTTATTGATATGCCTTTTCCTCTGCAACATGTAGGAAAGATAATCAGACATACTTGTTTATTAAGTCATCTTTTCAAGGTAATTGGGTCTTTTTCTTCATTAATACAGACTTTGTAATATCTCAGGCTCATATTTAGCATGTTCATTCTCATAATGTTAAAATGGATCATGATGTGTGTATATATATTAGCATAGTCATTCTTATAATGTAAAAACAGATTGTGATATATATATATATGTATATGTATATATGTATATCTCTGCTGCCTCTCCAAAGGCGTTTTGTTGTTCACTGCTTCCTCCTGGAGCAGTGGTTCTCAACATGTGAACTGCCACTCCTTTGGGGGTCACATAGCTGATATCTACACTGAGATTCCTAACAGGAGAAAAGTACAGTTACGAAGCAGCAACAAAATGATGTTATGTTTGGGGGTCACCACAGCGTGAGAAACTTCATGAAAAGGCTGCAGAGTTAGGAAGGTTGAGGACCACTGTCCTAGAGGGACATCCGTAATTACTCTACGGAACCGAGTTCAGTTATCATCTAGATGGTTGATGTGTGGCCTAACACACTGTTGTCAAGTGTATTTTTAAAAGTCGAAAGGGTGGAGGGTGCAAAAGAGACATCTCAGGAGTTTGATGTGCTCTCTGTTCTTGCCGAGGACCCAAATTCAGTTTCCAGTACCAACAGGCAGCTCACAAACACCCGTGACTTGAGCACCAGAAGATCCAGCACCCACACCCACACCTCCTCAGGAACCCACGCTTGCACATACATGCATACACCTAAACCAAAATAACTTGCATTGAAGTTGAAAAATGCACAATAAGCCTACTAGTATTATGGGATATAATAGAGCATGAGGGATGAAAAAGAAAACTTAATGCTTCACTATTCAATTTGAGATTGCCATATTGCTAATGTTACTGAGAGCTTTGCTCGTGTTATTTCACTTAGGGCAACACATACTAGGCGAACGACAAAACTTGTCAGTATCGGCACCGCACTATCTGAGCTTTATGGGAAGCTATATAAATGGTCCAGTGAAATACACATCTAAACCAGTGATCCCCTAGGTGGAATATTGCAACCTCCCTGTACTTTAAAAACGAAACCGACTGAAAGGCCTTTTCTTTGGAAAAGGAAAACTCCATCGTGCAAACAAGGCATGCACAGAGACCCTTTGGGTGGCCTTGGTTGGGGCCCAGCTCCTGGCAGGGTGTGACTCCACAGTCCTGTCACCACTGGCTGCTGACACTCAGGGAGGCTGTCAGAAGCCACTTTGAGCAACCTTTTGGGAACAGGCCTGTGATTCTTCCCTTTGACCAGGCATGGGGTGGTGTGGAGACCAGCAAAGAGCTCAGTCGCACTGTCTAGAAAGAATTGCAGAGCTAAAGGGTGATGTTGCCTGAGGCCCTGAGTCTTTGCATCCTGCTGTGAGATCAAGAGTTCTGCCATCCCGCCCAGGGGTAGCATTAGCTGTGTCTGTCCCTCTCTGGCATGGCTAAGGCAACACCAAATTCATTTTCCCATTCTCTTCACTCTACAGGGTTTTCATCCCCTAGAGATAGCTATCTCATATGTGACTTCAGCATTTTAGTACGGATTTTACAGATAAGCAGAAGTTAAATGAAATTGGTATGTTGCAATTTGCAAGGCTGGAATAGCAGGAAGTACAATTTTATCTCCGTGATATGTTCTTTCTTTTACAACAGATTTCCTTGGTGTTGGTCTGTGAGGTCACAGCTTAGTCCCAGACCTGGAGACAGCTTCACCCTTATTTACAGGGAGAAGATGGTTTTGGGAAACCAAGGACCATCTCGCATCCAGAACCAGATTCCCTTTGAATATCATCACAAACTGTGACCCATGTGTTCATGAGGAATCGGGTTTGGTTACAGCCAGGGACACGTCACCACCTCATTGCCTGGCAGTGGAAAAAACTGATCTTGAAGATTGTAAGTCACTTCAGAAAAGAAAGACTTTGAGGAAGGTTGGAAAAAGTAATTGTTTACCTGTTACTAAGTTACCCTTGACACATAACACCTTCAGATTTCAGTGGAAATCCTTCCAAAGACATGGTAGAAGAAAAAGATGAGCACACCTGTTCTGTCAGTATTTCTGAGCTATGCTAATAGCCATGCAGTGACCTGAGCGTGGTCTGACAGCCAGTGGGATCTATCACCTGGACTGCATTAATGGGGACTTTTACTATCCCCATAAAACCTGACTCCAAGGCAATTTATCTTTATTCTTTACAACAATGGAAAAAATTTTTATAGTATTTGGCAATCGCCAATATGTCATCTGATTGAAGATTTAAAAAAAAAGAATTATCAGGGGAAAATAACATCCCTTTAGCTCACTCACTCTAGATGATGCAAACACAGGTTCAATTAGTCATGTCTCTTTAAGAAACAGAACGAGAATCTGTAGTTAATTTGCCAAGAGTGACAGGAGAATGTAGTGGAGCCTTCTGTTCTCTATACTATGGCAAGGCTTGCTATATCTCTCAAGTGAAGAAACCATTGCTGTGACTTGATCCATAATTCACTTCAACTGTCCCAGCCTATGAGTTATACAAGCCAACAACTTGTCTTTCTTGATGGAGTGTTTCTCTCTTCAAGGCCCTGTGTCTTCTCATATAAAGAAGAAATTTTGAGTTAAAAGGAAGACAAGACAGTTTGCTCAGAATCACTATTAAACAGAGATACAAGCAACCCACAGGGACAACTTCCTGTCCTCTTAAACTTTGGGGCAAGCTTTTCTTTGTAGGAATGGTGGGGGCTATGGTACAGAGACCCTGGCTGCCAGGGCCGTCTCAGAGCTGACGGCCAGAGAACTCTGCCCCTGTGGGAGTAGCATGGCAGCTCTTGGGTTTCTAGGGCTGCAAAATCCCGCTAGACACCGTTAGATGTGTCAGTTTGTGTGGGTTGGGAATCTGGCAGAGATTTCCACAATGGGACAAGGTATCCAAGCAGGAAAAAAAGGGGGCAGCTTTATCCTTCTGTATTTTCTGCACATGCAAAGAAAACCCAACCTAAAGCAGACACATATTTCTGTTTATAGAATACAAGGCGCCACCACACTGCTACCTCTGCATGCACTGGCTGGTCTGCTCACGTCCCATCCTCAGACCTTTAATCCAAAACTGCATCCATGATGCATCTACATATATGACCATATGCCACAGATACATATGTTTAGATATGTAAAGACATAGTAAATAATTCCTGGATTGTATACAGCACAAAACTAATAGTTGACTCAATAGAGAGGGTTGGGAGGATGGCTGGAGAAACACACCTGTAACTTAAATATCATGGAAGGGCCTTCAGCCTTCTTGGTAGCATGTTCACATTTTACATAGAGAAGAGTCTGTACTCATTTTGCCTTATTTCTAGAAACTGCTGCAGGCCTGCCAATTATTCTCACCCCCGACAAGGAGTCCAACCGAATAATACAGGTTTCAGAGGGCCGCATGTATGTGTCCTGAAGGAGGTTTTATATCAGTAACAAAAGAAAGCAGGCTGCCGGAGCTGGTTATAATTAGAAGCATTATGCTCTGTGTGGAGTCCTTCCACAAATAGATAACAATATGCTCCCTTCCTCTCCTATGGAGAATGCTGTCCCTAAGCCCGAGTTTTGGCTCTCGATGGAAAGCTATTGTTGTAGGCTCCAGGCAGTCTAGCTTCTGCTCAGATAGGAGGCTAGGAAAGTCCCTCCATCCACTTTGAAGGAGGAGCTGATTCTCGGAGCCACAGGAAGAGGAAAGGGGGAGAAACGGAAGCTGGCAACCCCTCCTCCCTGCTCCCAGGCCTTCCTGCTTCCCAAACTTGTCCAGGGCAGCTAGCCCTGTACCCTTCCAGTTCCAGCTGCAGGATCTTTCCCCATTTCCCAAGGGTGCTAGGCCACCTCAGAGCACTGCATGTCTGTTCTTTTTCCACTGCCATCTGCATGCCTGCGAGGCACAGCTCTAATACCAGAACCCTCATTCAACCCCCCATGTTCCTGGCCAGTCTCCTTCTCACTCATCAGTTCTCAAGTAGGTATAGTCAGGCGGATCTGAGAAGTCACTGTAAACCTATGGTGCTCAAGTCCTCCTCCCATGTGACACAGGTGAGAAGGGCCTGGCTCTGGACATGGAGCCTCGGCATCCTGTGGTGGCTCTGGGTTTGGCTCCCTGCCAGGCAGAGGTGAGGCGTAGCGTGGCTAGCTCTCTGGCTAGCTCTTGCTGTGGGCTTTCATGAAAGCCCTTTTGGTCCTCAGAGTGTGAAGGGAAGTGGGCTGTGCACTGCAGGAAGAGGCTATAGGGGAAAGGATCTACTCCTGGCTTTGTCAGTGTCCTGAGAGAAAGAAAATCCACTGCCTCCCAGTCTCAGACGAACTATGGAGAGACAGCATAGAGTCCAGGCACATGGGTTCAAATCCTGGATTCCCTCATCTACAGGTTGAGAGCCCTAGGCTGCTAACTTAAATGGTCCAGTCTTCGATTTCCTCCCCGTGTCTACGACACAGGGGAGCAGCTGTGTCTCCTCAGATTACTGCTGTGGGGGCCTTAAAGGCAAAGAGCTTCGATTAGCATGTAACACAGTATTGAAGGAACCCTAGATTCTTATTAGAGTAGTCTATTGGCCCAGGTTCTTTAGAGGAATACAACTTATAGAATGACTGTCTATCTATCTATCTATCTATCTATCTATCTATCTATCTATCTATCTATCTATCTGCAAAGGGAATTTGTTAGAGTGGCTTACAGGTTACCGTGGAGCTAATCCAACAATGGCTGTCTACCAGCTGAAGGTCCAAGAATCCAGCACTGAACAGCCCAGGAGGCTGGATCTCTCAACTGGTCTTCAGTCTATGCCAGAATCCTGAGAAGTAGGCTCTAAAGCCAGTGAATAAGCAGACTTGTTACTGAGAGCGAGAGCAAGCAGAAAAAGAGAGTGAGCTTCCTTTTCCCGTGTCCTTTGTTTGGGCTGCCAGCAGAAGGTGTGGCCCAGATTAAAGGTGGCTCTTCCCACCTCAAAGGTCTAGATTAGACGCAGGTCTTCCTACTTCAAATGATTTAATTAAGAAAAAGAATCCCTCACAGGTGTGCCCGGCCATTTGGGTTTTAGTTAAGTCCATATGTAGTCAAGTTGACAACAAAGAATAGCCATAGCAAGAAGGATGGAAAAAAAGCGAGATCGCCCCTTTCTCGTCATTTAGTCTATACAGACCATGGGTGGACACTGAACGCCTTCTAACTCAGCTGCCAGAGACCCACCTGACTAATGCGTCAGGATGAGGTGTTTCTTCTGGGGCTGTCCACACCAGACAGAAGTCTGCTCCGGAGCAGAAATGTCCTCTTAATCCTTATGAGCTCTTTGAACCAGATGCATGTTCAAGCTGCAGCTCCCCCCCTTCCTCTTTCTTCTTCAGAAGATGATGTGTGTTGAGCTGTTCTGCTATGACAGGCAGATGTGCACTCTATGCCTAATTCTATTGAAAGTTGTTATCAGTGGGAAATGACCTGGAGCTAAAGCATCGATAAGTTAACAGGAGTTCTCATTTTAGTTTGGAACACTTGCTTTATTTAACTGATGCCCACCCTTTAGGTTCTGCTAGTTGGCTAGATAGAAGTTTAGGAATCGAAGGCATTAAGCTGGCTCCTGCTACTCCTGCTGACACTTGGAACCACCCCATACAGCAACTCAGCACTCCATGTTTGTAAATCCCAGCCTTTAGGCTAAGGCATATGGAACAAATGTCAGTTTCTGCGCCCATAGAAAAGACTGTAAAATCCATTAACGTGACCCATTTCTAATCACTTCTCAGTGACTTCTGTAATATCCTGGAATTTTAAACAAAAAGTAACATTTTGTATTTGCTTGGTATTCATAATCTCAAAGCTATCTTTCCGCAGTTTTGGCAACTTTCTATTTGGCTTAATTTCACACTTTTGGCATCATTTTCTTGTGTTGGAGAGGATTTGCAGAGGAATTGGTAAGAACAAACAAGGCCGTTAGGAACTGAACAGATGGGGGGGGGGGAAAGGACCTAACACCGGCAGCAGCAGCGTCTGCCTGGAATCCCGGCAGCAGCAGCATGTCTGCCTGGAATCTTAGGGGTGTTTTTGCTGAGGCATTAAGCATAGTCTCCTACCCATTTCGTAGATGGGAAAGTTGGAGTCTAAGGGGCATCTGGCTCCTTTTGTGGATGCTGTTGCTCTACATGCTATTCTTGGTTCCTGTTTACACAGCCTCTCATTGTAGGATGTGAGGGGAGAGGGCTTTAGAAACCAGAGTAGGTGAGCTGGGGGCAAAGGCAGAAGATGACTGGCATTGCACTACAGGAATGAAGCCAGAACAGCCGCTGGCCAGCTGCCAGCACAGCTGCTGACACCAGCGACACCCCTCCCTGTAAATAAGCTGAATCCCCTGGGATGCCGTGCCAAAGCCAGCCCGTGCTGGGAGCTCCCTCTGCCACAGCTTTTGCTTTCTTCTGGGACTGGTGCACTGTCCCACTCCTGCCGGGGGCACCCCTGCCCACTGGCCTCTGTGCTGGGTCAGTGCACAACCCAGAGCCATCCCTGACGACGCTGGGAAAGGACATCTGACCCATGCTAGTCAGGGGTCAGTGCATTCTCTGGTGGGGCACAGGTTGTGTTGGAACAATGTGAGCAGGCCTTGCTAGAAAATGCTGACCGTCACGAGCCCTGGCAGGGCAGACCCTCACATGGGGAGACAGACAGACATCTCTCATTAGCTAGGCTCTCCCGGCTCCCACACAGCCACCCATGACTCTGAACGGGCACATGGAAATCCAGGTCATCTGAAGCCAACTGTGGGCAGTCCACAGGTCACTTCCCCAAGGAAAGGGACAACTGAAGAAGGATGTGTCCTGGGGGAGGGTAAGACACCCCCATGGCGTTTTGGTTTCCCCACTTCCTGCTCCGTTACACGCGTGCTTCTGACACCCCCGTGTCTTTTCTGCACATTTGCTTTTATGCTTAAGTCTGAGCAATACTCAATGGTAGATTCCTGCTGTTTCCAAGTCCAGTCAGGTATGCTTTACCAGTTTGCCTAGGACCAGAAATGTTTCAGACTGCAGTTTTGGGTTCTTTTGTTTGTTTGTTGTTTTGTTGTTGTTCATTTGTTTTTGTAATCCTCAGATTTCTTGAGTATTTGAAAATACATCACAGGTTGTCTTGGGGATGGGCGCAGGTCGATAGATAGGTGAAATTCATCTGTGTCTCCTGTGTGCTTTACATACATAGCCCAAGGTTAGGTTTTGTTAAGCTTTATTTTTATGTTCATGAGTGTTTTGCCTACATGTACATATGTACACCATATGCATGCCTGGCACCTGAGGATGCAAGAATAGAGCACTGGATCCCCTGGAAATGAAATTACAGATGGGGATGCACCTCCATGTGGGGGTTGGGGAGGGAACTGTGGTCTTCCTCAAGACAAGCCAGTGCTCTTAACCCCTGAGCCACCTCTCCAGTCCTCAATGGTAGTTCCATATAATATTTCACATAATTTTGTGAATGAAGTAAACTTTAATGGTATGGAAATTTTTCCTGTGGTGTCAGATTGATGTTAAAATAATTTTAGATTTTGAAGCATTTTATCTTGAATTAGAAATTCTCTCTCTCTGGCAGGCTCCCATCCTGTTCCTTCTCTTCCACCGCTTCTGGTGTCTATCCTATTTGCCATTCTGAATGAGAATTAAGCATCCTCCCTAGGGTCCTCCTTGTTGTTTAGCTTCTTTAGGGCTGTAGATTTTAGTATGTTTATCCTGTATCATATGGCTAATCCACTTATAAGTGAGTATATGCTGTGCATGTCTTTCTTCTTCTGGGTTATCTCACTCAGGATGATCTTTTCTAGTTCCATCCATTTGCCTGAAATTTTCAATAGCTGAGTAGTATTCCATTGTATAAATGTGCCACAATTTCTGTCTCCACTCTTCCATTGAGAGACATCTAGGTTGTTTCTAGATTCTGGCTATTACAAATAGAGCCACTATGAACATAGTTGAGCAAATGTCCTTGTTGAATGGTAGAGCATCTTTCAGGTATATTCCCAGGAGCGATATAGCTGGATCTTGAGGTAGCACTATCCTTTTTTTTTTTTTTTTTTTTTTTTTTTTTGGAAAGCGCCAGATTGATTTCCAAAGTGGCTGCACAAGTTTGCATTCCCACCAGCAGTGGAGGAGGGTTCCTCTTTCTCTACATCCTCTCCAGCATGTGTTGTCACCTTTATCTTAGCCATTCTGATGGGTGTGAGATGGAATCTCAGAGTCTTTGATTTGCATTTCCCTGATGATGGAGGGATGTTGAGCATTTCTTTAAGTGTTTCTTGACCATTTCATATTCCTCTGTTGAGAATTATCTGTTTTGCTCTGTACCTCAGTTTTTAATTGGATTATTTCATTTGTTGGTGTCTAATTTCTTGAGTTTTTTTTTTATATATATATTCTGGATATTAGCCTTCTGAATGTCCTCTGAAAGGCTGTACCCAACAAGGGATCCAAGCAGATGCTGACACTCATAGCCAAACTTTGGGCAGAGCACAGGGAGCCTAATGAAAGAGTGGAGGAATAGAAAGACCTGGAGGGAGCAGGATCACCACAAGGAAACCAACAAAGCCAAAAAACTGACCCCAAGGGTTCCTGCAGAGACTGATGCACCAACCAAGGACCGTGCATGGAGAGGACCTAGACCCCTCGCTCAGATGTAGCCCACAGGCAGCTCAGTCTCCATGTGGGTCCAGGGGCTGTCTCTGACATGATCTCGGTTGTATGCTCTTTGATCACTCCCCCCTAGTGGTGCTGCCTTACCAGAATACAGACAGAGGAAGAGGATCCAGGCAGTGCTGATAAGACTTGATAAGCTAGAGTCAGATGGTAGTGAAGGAGGTCTCCCCTTTTAGTGGACTAGGGGAAGGAGATAAGGGGGGAAGGGGAAGGGAAGTTGGAACTAGGAGGAGATGAGGGAGGGGCTACAATCAAGATATAAAATGAATAAATTATAAAACTTAAAAGTAAAAAATAAATAAAAAGAAATGCTCTGTCTTTGTCTCTGTCTCTTTCTCTTACTCTCTCTCCATTGTTTCTTTCTTTAATATTTTGAGAAAGAGTATCTCAGTGTAGATCAGGCCTGCCTGGAACTAGCAATGATCCCCCTGCCTCTGATTCTTGAGTGCTGGGGTTACTGGTGTGTACCACCAGGCCTAACTACTTTCTTCTACTTGTAGAAGATCACTGTGGCTGCTATGAAGGGCTCAGGTTATGAAACAGGCAGAAGCTGGGAGATCAGCGTACTGATACTTTCCCTGAAGTATGAGGTATGGACGTTGTATGTGAGGAAATTAGTTAATCTTTCCAGCAAATATGCTGGCATAAATGACTTACAACTAGAGCAAAGGAATTCTACCATGAATGAGGACAGACTAAGGAAGCCAGGCTTCCAGCACCCAGGCTAGCAAGGTAAAGGTGCTTGCAGCCAAGCTGGATGACCTGAGATGGATTCCTAGTCCCCATGTGGTGAAAGGATAGACCCCACTCACGCACGTTACCCTTTGACCTCCACTCATGTACTGTCATTGTGCATTTCCCACCCCCAACATGAAATAATGTGATGGTTTACTGCCCCCTCAACATGAAATTGGTCGTTTTTAAAGGAAAGGAAATTAGCATCTGTTTTATAGACTGTGAGAAACCATGGAGAGATTTCTCCAAATCAGCTACATGCTTGTTGTTTATGTAAAGAGGGTGTTCTACCTCAAGCTTCAGCAAGGCTTACTGGCATGGCTGAGGTACATGGAGTATCTGACTGACCAGTGTCTGAGCCCTGACTCTGGGTTGGAGGTTACTGGAGGCTTTCTTGTCTGTGCATACCCTTATCCTATCATCCTTATAACAATCCCATGTAGTATAGCAAACAAAGGTGAATCAACGACAGATAGCAAATGTGAAGCCTAGGATAAGACGCGGTTGCCCAGGCTTTCAGGGCTGGTGACTGGGGGAAGCGGCCTCCACGCACAACCCCAGGCTCTGGACCATGTGTTTCCTCGCCACCCTCTTTACTGGTAGAATTCCTTTGCTATAGTTACTGTATCACTTCTGATCCTCTAGCGGACCCAGACTTGTATAATGTCCAAGGCCAATGAATGGCTAAGAATAATGAGTTTTCAAGGAGGGAGAAGATGATGGAGAGGAGAGAGAGCGCCACTGTGGAAGACTGTAAAAGCCTATGTGGAAGCTGAAACAAGAAATTCAAGGGTTGAAAAGGATGACTGGATAAACACACAGTGACTGATATTAGACAATCTTGGACAAACCTGGAAGACTCAGGAAGCAAAATGACAGCGGTTAAATATAGGTCGCTGAGGGATAGTTAGAGGATCCCTAACACATTGCTGAAGGAAGGGAAGAAGTGACTGGGGACCAGCTCTTATATTGAGTGACTTCAGATCAGACAAGGATTCATTCATCTTTTATCTTTGGCTGTCAACTTCTGATACTTCAGACCCAAAGCAAAATAAATCACTTTATTAAAAAAACCAAGATTTTTAAATTTTATTTATTTTATGCATGAGTGCTCTATCTGCATGTACACCTACACGCCAGAAGAGGGCATCAGATTCTGGTATAGATGGTTGTGAGCCACCATGTGGTTGCTGGGAATTGAACTCAGGACCTCTGGAAGGGCAGACAGTGTTCTTACCAACGGAGCCCAATAAATCATTTTTTAAAAGTCTACCGTGACTGAATTTTCCTTTTAAGGTATAATGATGTAAATGAATCAACTTATGACTAGAAAGCGAAAAGCTCAGCTTCTTGATTTTTTTCATCCTAGTAGCCACAGCAGTTGCTGACAATCCCCAGGACTTCACAAAAGAACCTGCACGTGGGTCACTCACCTGAAGGTGCCGAAGCCAGGCACCCCATCCTTCAGAGCTGCGATGAACCCACCCTTGTGGTTGGCATCTCTTGACTGCTTGGCTGTATAGATTCCCCCTGACAGACTCAAGGCATCTTGTTTGCACGACTGGCTGGCTTATGAAGGAAATGACTTGCCCTTTCTCTTTTGCAGGGTTGAGGGGTGAAACTTGAGCCCTGTGCACACGAGACAAGTTCTCTGTTACTGCATTGCCTCGTAGCTCTAGGAGTTATCTTCAAACCACCCCTTCCCATCCCACACTGGTGGGAAGAAACAGGCTCTCCTGTTTGTGTCAAGGGAAATAAGACTCTTTGTAGAGGGTCTGGCTAGGGCTGTAATGGAGTTAATAGCTTGCTTTCCGAGCAGGCTTCAGGCATAAAATTCTGGCTTTGTGTCTCAGCGTTTAGATAAGAAGCAAGTACATTAGTATGCATTTGTAATCGCAGAACTTGGGAGGCAGAGGCAAAAGGATCAGAAGTTTGAGACAAAAAGAATAGTCTCTTGGGGTCTGAATAACTACAATTTCCCCTTCGGTTGTATGAGGGTTTTCTTTCTTTTTCCTTTCTTTCTTTCTTTCTTTCTTTCTTTCTTTCTTTCTTTCTTTCTTTCTTTCTTTCTTTCCTTCCTTCCTTCTTTCTTTCTCTTCCTTCCTTCCTTCCTTCCTTCCTTTCTTTCTTTCCTTCTTTTTTTCTTTTCTTTTCTTTCTCTTCTTTCTTTTCTTTTTTTCAGAATACCCTGGCCTCTGTCATTCTCAGAAAACTGGGATATAGATAAGCATACTGGAAATGAGTTCTGATGTATCTTGCATGTATGTGCCTTTCTCTCATTGTGGTGCTCCCTCATGAGAGGAAGCCCACCTCAATGAGCATACCATTTTAAAAGATATCCACAAGGTCCTTTCATGGCTTAGAAAAAGGCAACGCAACCATGAAAGGAGGGGCGACTTGAGTCATGCCAGCAGTCACACGGTGGGTGTCCTTACACCAATAAAAAGCATCAGAGGATGGACGTGTCCTCTACATCCTGGCACAAGACACATATTATGTGCACTCAACATTGGAGCCCTCAGAAGGACTCCACAAAGTGTCCACAAACCAAGTTCTTGACTTGGAAGGCTTTTGCCCTTCCTTAGTGCTGACAGCAATGCCTCACTCCTGGATGGCACAGGAAGCCTGCTAACCTTCCCTCAGCTGGCAAAGGGCATCACCTCCCTCATTCCCCATCCTTGGGCCTGTCAACACACGCTGTGATAAGAGCAAGCAGGCCACAGGTGAATTGCCTTCCTGCCTGTTGGATGACAGCTGCTGTCAGGTGCCCAGGCCTCTGCCAGCATCGCTGTTCTTCCAGACTGGGGGTTGGGAGACAGGAAATCCCTTTCTGAGTGGAACTCTGATATCCCACGTACACTGTATTTTGCCTGTTAGTCACAGATGAGGTAGGTGGTTGTCAGAGAAGAAAAGTCTATGACTCTAGAATAACTGATTGACAAATGCTCCCTTCCCTTGCACCTGTGTACAGGGTGGGATTTTATATGTCCATATGTGAATGGAATAAAGTAGAGAAATAAAGTAACTTTTATCAACAGGGAGGGAGGGTGCTCTCTTTTGAAGTGCTCACATCATGGAAGCTGAACTGCATCTGTGGGAAGGAGGGCCCTGGGACTGGGATAGTAATTGCCCCAATTTGCTGCTTGACTTTGGTTATGTGGGCACAAGACTGTACAGTATTTAAAGTATCTGATATCCTCCCAGATGCAAACCCAGCCTTTGTGAGCTCGCTGCATGCTAAGAATCAGAGCACAGAAACCCTGTCCGGAGCCAGTGCTATTGTTTACAGCCCATTTTTGTGTCACCCAAGTCAGAGAGAATTTCGTTTTAAGAATAATGGACTATGTTTTCGGAGAGAACTTCCTCCCGGTCGTGTGAGAAAGTTGAGATTTGGTGCTATTCAGGACCAGCCTTCTGAGACATGTCTTGGGGGAGAGAGGAAGATTAAATAACAGAGCATTCCAAGCAAAAACCTTAGCTTTCAAATACTTGTAGTGGTTGAGATTTCAGCATGTTAGCATCGAGTTTGACCCTAGGATTTCCCTAAGTGGCAAACACTGTTCAAACTAGAAAGGTTTATTTATGTTGGTTATCTTATGAGTGTCTCAGATCCCACAGAAAAAGCTATTGCCTCCTCTAGCTTGTTAAAAATAATCCTAGGTAGAATATTTCAGTACAGGAAAATGGTTCCTTTTTAGAAAGGAAAAACAAATGTCCTGGAGTAACTAAATCAAAGCTTTAATGTTTCTTTATTTAAGGAATGATTTCTTTAAAAAGGGGTGGGGCCCACTGGT
>REGO01000215.1:449095-463941 GCA_010120015.1 Rhombomys opimus | reverse complement strand
GGAGAAGCTTGTGCTGGGGAACCTTGTGGAACTCTGTGTACTTCGTAGTTGCAGAGAAGTGTCTCGTCCTCACAGATAGAGCAACAACAGCATACCCAGGGATAGTTCTACTACAGTGCAGCCTGGTGCCCCAGTGACTTCATCTGGGCTTCCTGACAGCACGTGGCTGCCATGTTACTAACGTGAGAGTGGGTGGTCTAAACAGCCATGTCACTGGAAAGTCTCCCCTCACCTTTGGTGGCAACTTCCTCGTGGCTGCATGGATGGCATCTCCCCTTCAGCTGGTCTTCTCCCACTGGAGGCCGCAGGGTCACGGGCAGCCGGGACAGGAGGGAGGTGTGTGGAGGACACAGTCAGGACCTAAGATGCGGGTCTGACCCGTGCCATCTGCTTCTCCTCTGGGGAATGTCCACAAGCCCGAGAGCCTCTTGCAGGTAGTCACAGCTGCTCTGCGATGGCGGCTGGAATGCTTGGAGGACAGCTCTCTACAGCATTCCTTCAATCTTGCTGTAAACCTCACTCTGGTTTTTTTTTTTAAGTCTGTTAAAAAAAAAACAGACTTACAAACAAAGGATTAGATATTTTTTAGGGAATAGATTTAGAAAATGTCTCAAAGATCCTGTTACACTTTAGAACTTCCAAGACCCATGTGTTGAAAGCTTGGTTACCCAAAGTTTGTGCTATTGAGACCTAGAGTAAGGTCATGGGGACACTAGGATTGTGCCTTTGATGAAGCTTGTAAGACTCCATCCTGTTCCTTTTCTATGTGGCCTCCTGGTCATGAGGTGAGTTGCTCTTACACATTCTTCCACCATTTGTCAAAGCTACAAGGTCTAGTGACCAAGGACAAGAACTTCCAAAACCATCAGGTAAAACATACGCTTAGTTTTCACAGATTAATTTTCTCAGGGATTTTTCTGTAGCAATAAATAGCTAGCCCAGTTCTCAAAAACTGTCTAAAGATTCCTTGTCATTCCCAACTGTAACTTGTCCCAAGTTCAAAAAGCCAGCAGGACTGGTTCTAATGTCAGGTGACAACTGGTACTAAAGGTTCTTGAAAACAGAAGTGAAGAAAATGCGGCTGAAGTTGGGAAAGTACTTGCCATATGCCACACTGAAGAAACCACACGTGGATGGCCTTACAGGTCCTCTGACCCCTTTGTTACAGGAGTAGCCCCGAAAAGCCCTATGGACCATATCTTCCAGGCAACCCCTTAATCTTTGAGTCTCTCTCTGGCCTGTCAGAGTGGATCAACCATTTGGCTCAGTTGCTAAAATTCCTCCCTGGGGGAGACAAACGATGTCCACCCATTCTCCCAAGGTGTCAGCCACATACCAAGGCACAACTGCAACCAGGTTTACTCTGGAGAGCCATGACTTTCTTGAGCTTACTTACAGAACACAAGGCTTATCTACAGGAGTGTGGGTGCTCTCCCTGCAAAAGCCTCCACCTGGAGTCTTCGCCCAGCAGGAATGTGGGCTTTCCTATAGCCTTAGGTGGAGTCCACAGCCCAGTCTTCCCTGACTCCTCCCTGAGGCCGCATGCAATTAAGGCAGCATTGAGCTACAACAGCATAAATGTTATCATTATTTAACAGGAGTTGGGGAGAGACTGGATACTCAGGTGAGGGTCCTGGACTCTTCCCAGGCCTTCACAAGGAGATGCAAACCACAAGCCCATCTAGAATAATCCTTTTGCAAGAGGGTGAGTTGAATCTGAAAGATGGCAGTTGTTTGGCTAGGGGTATAGTTATGCCTATCAGGCCCCCAGGCCACTTGTCTCCAGCAAGTGGCTGCTACTTGGCTTTTAGGAGGACATGCAACTCTTGGTCTAGCTTCAGAAAAATCTAACGATGCCTTCCAAAGTAGGTCCTGTCTCAATTTCCCTCCACTTCAATCTGGCTGAGAATTTCATAGGACATTCTGGAAGACTGTAAAACCAAGGGAGGGAATTAGAATATAAAAAAACGACTCAAAACCACTAATAATGAGATTGTCTGGGTTGTCAATATAAAATTTAGCACAATGTGTGAAAGCCTAAATCCCACTGGGGTGTCTTGACAGCAGGCTTCCTGAGGTGCAGACCTGGGTCTCCCCAGTTTCTTTCTATTCTGCTAAGAGACTTCCCATAGTAGGCAGGGCACAGAGAGGGATAGCAACCAGAAGAAAGTTGGGCGAGGCCCGGCCCAGTGAAACACAGGCTTTCACTGCCTTAACTAGCTGAATCTCTGTCTCCAGTGCTCTATGACTGTAGGTTCCTTTACTGAGAGAGCTCTTGGCTTGGAAAATCTTCTCTTTTCCGCCATCATACACTACATTTCTTGTTCTTTACTTTCCATGAACAATGAACACCTAATTGAATGTTTGGTTGGTTCTTTGTTGGTTGTCTTTCTATACAGCAAGCTTTGACACGGCAAGTCTCTTTTGTTGGGTCAACCTGGTTATTGATGTGCAATAACAGATGAGTGATAGTTCAACTAAACTGATATGATAAAAGAGATATTCTGCCCTGAATTTGAAATCCAAACCTTTAAATTAAAGGAAGCATCTGATTGGAAATTCCAAGCGAATGATTTTGCTTTAGCTTTGGAAAAACAATATCAGACACCATTCTCTCTAGAGGTTGTCTTGCTACCTTGGGAAAGGAAAGAAGACAATTTCTTACCTTTGGGCCACAAAAACTTCCTTGAGTCATTTGCCAAATTACTCTTGCCTGGCAATGGACACAATCATCATTACCAATTAGGCTCCAGGAAGGAGAGCTGAGCCCACCTTGGTTGTGAAATCAACATGGCAATTGACACTGTGCCAAAAGGCTTCACCTTCCCAAATGGCTTTGCCTCATACCAGCTTGTCTGCGTTCCTGCCCTTCTGGCTTGAAGAAACTACAACTAGAATACCTTCTCTGGCAAAACAACAAAGCGAGCAGGTGAGTGTTACAGCGATAGCTGCTCCCTTAGAGGGGCCTTGGGATGCACGCTGGCACGCGTACACACAAGCCGGCACTGTACACACAAGCATGCAGTAGTGCCCTTGGCTAACTTACTTTGGATTGGGGGACACTACAGCCAGAAGGAATTTGGAGACCAACAAAGACAGTCTATAGATGGGTTAGAGGTGAAAGTCTGGTCTTTTAAGGAACAGGCCATGTTTAGCCAAAGGAAAGGCTTAGAAAAATCAAGGGATCAAGGGCTCCAGGCCTGGGAAATAAGTCATGGCACAGGAGGTGGCCCCAGCATCGGACAGCGTCACAGAACTGTCCTTGTGGCTCAGCCTTTTTTGTTTGTCCAGTCCTTCACACCTGCCTTCCAGACTTGTCTACCAAGATGCTATGAAAAGTCTAAAAGAATTCCTCAAGGCCAGGAACCAAGTTGTCTGCCCCATTAAAGAAAGCACTCAACTGGGTCTTTGGGCCCTAGAAATGTTGAGAACTCCATTGGAAAACCCACACAGACAGTCTGTGGAAAACGAGGTCACGATTCAGAATTCAAAAACATGGTAACAATTTAGGAGCGATGTCAGGACCTTATCACCCATTTCCTGGGTTTTTCTGTTGTGTGCCCGTTTCTCCGCCCTCACCCTTTTCACATTCTCATCTAGAAGATCGAGAAGCTGGAACAGGAAGAAAGGTAGCAACAAACACATCTGGGAGCACTTGCCCCCACTTCCCTCGGCAGTGGAGTGGGACTGGGACCTGCGAGCCAAGTAACCCCTCACCTCCCTGAGTTGGTTTCGGTCAGAATGTTTTATCACAGCTCTAGAAAGCAAACAGACACAGGCCCCAGTAAATTCAAATCTCCCCCACCCCCAGGAATCTCAAGCAGAAAGAAGTAATAGGCTGATCCCTGTAGCCACAGGAGGAATTTATTTCCTAGGAAAAGATGTCACACAATTCTGACAACCTGTCAGATTACCTTTTGGAAGAAACTGGAGCTTAGACATTTCAAAAATGCGGAGGACCACGCCCTGCCCCGGACTGCTTGGCTAGGCTCACCTCTTTCTACTCCCAGCTGTAAAGCCTCCATCAGCACCCTGAAGGCAGACTTGAGGCAGTCACTGACTATCATTCCCATCATGGTCACACTGAATGAATGTTCTTTCTTCCCTGGAGCCCAGGCTTTGACCCTAACAACTCCAGCAGCAGCATGGCGATTCTCGGCTTGGCTTGAACGTCCCAGGGACTGAAACACAGATGCGCCCCTCCGCCGGCCATCCAGCCAGTTCTTTTCTGACCCACCTGTCATCCAGGCCAAGCCGGCAAAGTAAACAACTAGTTATACATTTTCACATCTAAGCAAAGACATAGGAAAAGAACCACAATGCTTAGTGGTTAGTGTTTGCTTAGTAATGCTTAGTGTTTACCTGTAAATCCCGGCATGAAAAGCTGCTGTGAGAAAGAAACACAGCAAGGCAGTGATGCTGAAATCCAGCTGCTGGGCTGGGCTACAACATGTCAGATGGACACATGAGAACCCCCAAAACATCTCTCAGGGGGTCAGATGGCCCAAGGGTGTAGCTCCAATGCCCCCATTTAGGGAAACTTCTCTAAAGGAGACCTCTCCTGGTGGTTCATTTTAAGAGGATCAATGTCAGGGGGAAAAACAGTTGGTTTCCTTTGTATTTTAAGATTTCCTGTTGTTGGCATCTTTCCTTGAGGATGGCTTTATCTCTAAGCAGGGGCCAGGAAGTTGATTGTGTTGGTGGGACCATCCCCCCTCTGTTGGCTGAGCCTGAGGCCAGCTCAGACTTTCTCCACAGAACACACATGGGGAGTCCCAGACAGTTCATGAGCCACCAGCCTTGACTGTAAGGTGCTATTTTGCTTTCTGCAGATGAGCAGACTAAACTCTCCTTAGCTCAGATTCACTTAGACCTGTCTCTATTTTTGCAGCTGTCCTAGCCAGATGTGTGTGAGCTCTACCATTCATGTCCATGTAAGCAAATAAGATTTTCTGTTTTATTACTAACAGCAGAACAGAGGGAGCCGTGAATGCCTGGGATCTCGTGCTATCCTTCAGCAGTGGGTGAGAGGAGCGTGGGTATGGCGAGCCTGCTTCCACTTTTCCTCCAAACTCATTGGTTATGTGATTGCAAAGAAGTGTTACTTTTATGAAAAGTGGCTCAGAAAAATCAAAACTAAGAAATATTCTATATACAAAAAAGTATTCTAAAGAGTACAGATTTTAAAGCCAAGAACTGTGTAATTTGAGAATATATATAGTTTTAAAAATAGATAACAATAAATAGTATTTTTATTCATCCAGAACTGTCAATACAGTTTTTAGTATTTTTTGCTTCCAGCCTTTTTAATCTTTCTTCTCTATATTCTAAATAGTTAAAACAATATGTATGTAGCTCAAGGTGACTCTAGCCCTCATTCCTGGTTCTGCTCCCACTTTTGTGTACTTACATGAAGGGTGTGATGTATTTAGAGTAGCCCGAAGTCAAGGCAGCTTTGAGTGGCTTCCACATGGGTGCTGGGACCTGAACTCTGGTCCTCCACAAGAGCATTAAGTGCTCTTAATTACTGACCATCTCTCCAGCCCCTTTAACACTTGTTATGACACCCAGTGCTTCAAGCATTGAACTTACATTGACACATTTTATTCTTCTAACCTGAGGAGCAAAGAGCTATTTTACCATATAGAAAAAGCAAGACCCAGGAGTCACCTTTCTTGCCCCAAGCCACTAACCAGTCATACTCCCTCCACTGTAATTTTCTTATTAATATCCTTCACCATTTTTTTGCTTTTGTCTTATAATCTTTTGCTATTGATATCTAGGGTTTAAAAGTATAGGTGACCTTTTTGTATGCTATAGATGTTTTCCCGTCTGCTACTTACTTAGGAAGCTTATTTATTGTTGTCTGCACCATTCCCAAAGCACTTTACCTATACTGTTTCACTCACCTGCTCACTCGCTCATCCGTCCAGTAGATTACTGCTCATGGAGTTTTCTATTCGAGTCACCAAGGTGATAGATATATTTGCTCAAGTGTGGCTACTTTCTAGTGGAGGATGATGGGAAATTCACCAGCAGCATAAAAGCACAGGTCTACTGGCCGTGCGTGTCACAGAGGGAAATAAAGCACGTAGAGAATGGGACAGCTGCAAAGACTAATGGGGACAAGAGCACATTTATGAATTTACTGTGTTGTTCTGCACACGGGCCATGTGTGGAGGTGTGAGGACAACTTCTGGGAGCCATAGCTCTCCTTTGCCATGTGAGTCCTGCGGATCGAACCAGGTCTTCAGGCTGCAAGTGCCTTGCCACTGAGCCATCTCCCCCGCTGTTAGTATTTTATACGGGGCTGTTTTAGTCCTGTTCTCTTGCTGTGAAGAGACACCGTGACCAAAGGAACCCTATAAAAGAAAGCCTTTAACCGGGGCTTGCTTACAGTTTCAGAGGTTTATTTTAGTGCATTATCAACATGGTGGGGAGAATGGTGGCAGGCAGGCAGACATGGTGCTGGAGAAGTAGCTGCAAGTTCTCCATCTGGGTCAGCAGCCAGCAGGAAGGGGAAGAGCCACTGGGCCCACCTTTGGCTTCTAAGATCTCAAAGCCCACCCCCAAGTGACACACTTTCTCTGACAAGGCCACACCTCCCATTCCTTTCAAATAGTGCCTATGGAGGCTATTCTTATTAAAACCACCACAGACAGGGGATAAGCTACGGCTGAGAGATAAAGGGTGTTCTGGGTTACAGAGCCATTGCGAAGGCCCTGCCATGGAGGAAGCACTCTGTGTGTGTGGTGGGGCGGGGAATAGCACAAAGGCCAGTGTGGCTGTCCTGGAGGGCACATTGTGAGGGCAGATGATGCCTAAGCACAGGAAAGGATGACGAGGGCAAGTCAGGTCCCGGAGGACACTGAGAACACTTTGCCTTGACCCTGAGCTGTAAAAGAAGCTATTTGTGGTTCTCAAGTTCGGGATGTTCCATAAGTTGTCAAAAACACAGTAAGTGGCGGCGTTCGCTGACAGCAGGACTTTTGCTTCCAGCACAAACTAGCTGTCTGTAGTTCTCATGCCTTTTCTTCACGACAGGAAGAAACCAAGAACAGAGTGCCCATCCTCAGCAGAGATAAAGGTCTGTTTCACTGTTATGGTTTGGATTCCAAATATCTGATCCCCAAAGACCCTCGTCTCAGCTACTTTTCTCTTGTTGAGATAAAACACTGTGACCAAGGAAACTTATGAAAGTGTTTAATTGCACTCACAGTTCAAAGGGTTGGAGTCCACAGTGGCAGCAAGAAGGTGTGGCAGCAGGGACAGCTTGAGCACTCACACCTCAAGCTCAAAGCAGGAGGCAGAGGCACACTGCTGTGAAAGGAAGGTTTCACCAGCTGCAGACCAATAATTCAACCATACAAGCCTGCGGGGACGTTCTTATTCAAACCCCATAGCTAATGTGTGAAAGGCTTTGTTTCAGTTTGGTGCTGTGAGGGAGTGGTCAAGCCTTCAGTGGTGAGGTCTGGTGAGACATCTTAAACCAATGGAGCATGCCACAAAGGAGAAAGAAGGAATCCAGGTTCCTCTCCTCTCTCACTTCCCAGGCAATCTCGAAGTAAGCCTCTTGTCCATCAGTGTTTCCAACCATGACAAGCCCACAACCATGGGACCAGGCGTCTGTGGAATGAAACCCTTGAAACAGTGAGTCAAAGAACCCTTTCCTCCTCTTATGAACTGAATTCCCCCTTTAATGAATTTTTATGAGTTATGAGGGCTAACCAGGAAGTGGCATTGCTTAACATTAGATTATCTTGGATTATTGAAATGAGTAGTTGCTGACTGTCCTGGCTGATGGGGGCTGAGGGACTGAGGTACAGACAGTGGGACAGTTCTGCACAGAACTGGGTAGCAAGTCCCGTTACACAATGACTGAAAACCAAGCAGCATGCCTTAGTGAGCTGGGTGAACTCCTGTTGTCTCTAACAGCCATCTGCGCTTCACAGAGGCAGCCCTATCCCTGGAAAGGTCGCAGAAAGACCCAGCGTCGCTGTTGGGATTACTGTCCACACTTCATTGAAATAATTGGGGTGTTATCTCTGGGGGGGCATCCATGTATTTTCCCCCTTCCCATGCATGCACCTTTTCATGTTTAAAAAGTTTTGCCACCAATCTATGATGCTAATGCTAAGGGGGAAATGTACCACGTTAATTTTTTACTTCATGTTCCCTATCTTTGTTCTGAGCTTCTACCTCAGCTCTTAGTGCTTGATGAGAGAGAGTTTGAGATAGGGTCTCCTGAAACCCAGGCTGACTATGCAGTTGAGGATAACCCTCAGCTTTTAGAATTCCCGTCTCTACCTTCTAGGAATACAGGCGCTCACCACACCACACATGGTTGATGCAGTGATGGGAATCGAACCTGGAGCTTCATGCATGCTAAGCAAGCAATCCACCAATTGAACTATATTCCCTTCACCAATGAAATATGGTGATCCATGCATGACAAGGATTGATCCAAGCATCTTATCAAACAGTAGCATGTGAGGCCTCTGAAAGACCCCACTTGTGGGTTTCAAGCACAAATGCGTCTGTGTTAGCAGGATGGCATAGCAAGCCATGATGGCCATAGATGGCTGTTCCACCCCCAGAGCTCTGAGTCAGTTCATCTGAGGAGGGGCTCCATAATTCACAATTAATAAGTACCCAGGTAACGCAGTTGCTGCTCTAGGTAGGAAGGAAAAAGCAAATGTGAGATCAGTGGTTCGACATTGAGGAGATGGAAAGTTGGATGTCGGTGTTCATGTAGTCGCTTCGCCATGAAGTGGAACTTCATGAAAAGTTTGGTTCTATCTCTGGGCAAATTTAGACATGAGGCCATTTCTTTTTTCCTACATTCAGCAATCACTCTGCTATCTCACCGAGGCGTGAGCATACCTGAAGCTGAGTGGACTGCAGCCCTTACCCTTGACAACACGCAGAGCCTCTGAGAAATATGAAATTGTTCACTATTGTTGTTTTAGTTCCTAAATAATCAGATAAGAAGTTAAACTCAGGAAGGAAGGAAGAAGCTTTAAGGAAGTGTGTTGTTCATTACCTGTCCATGAAAACGGATGACCCCAGGTTCCTCAGCTCAAACGACAGGCCTTCCACGAATCCAGCTGTTGAGGGCACAGGGCAAACGGGGCCAGCTTCACAGACTCAGGCCAACCAATCATACAGCACCCTGGGAGGAAACAAGACTCCATGCAAAGTTCTGTGCTTGTGTTTGAAAAAGAAATCAATGCCTCAAGTGTAGCCCATGGAAAGAAGATGGGGGTTGTACTTGGCTTCTCCCCAATACCCATGCGTAGAAAATCAACTTGTTGTAGCTTTGTATGGATGCATTTACAGCCTGTGTATATCGGAGGTTTAGCCAGGACTGTGCCTGTGAATGTGTGTGTGTGCTTGGGAACGTGTGCAATGCATGTGCGGGTGTGTTTGTGTAGGTGTGCATGTGTGTGTGTCTTGTGATTAGTGTATTTTGCTTTGAATATTTCTCTTGGCAGAATTCTCACAGCCATGCTTTGCTGTGGTATTTTCCAGGGGTGACCTGTGGACCCCCAGAATGAACTTGTCACAGGTAGTTGAGCTCACTGAAAATGCTGGTTTCTGTGAGCCATCCTGGGTCTCTAGAAATGGACCCTCTGGTGTCTTTTTTAATACAAAAGCTCTAGAACCCCCAACTCTATACTGAAAAGGAAGGAGATGATAAGAAGGTATTGGGATTCGCCTTAGGTGTACTTTCAGTAGCCGGTGGCTGGGCTGCGTTTTCCCAATCTCCTTAAAATGGGCCAACTATATTCCTGCCCCCTCCCCCATTCAAGAACATGAACTTGCTAGAAATCCTTACTATGCAAGGCTACTTTCCTAATTTGCTTTTGCTGCTAGGAAATTCAGCTTCTAAGCTTGTATTTATTGCAGGTATTTCTGGCCATTTTTTCATGTTTATCCTTATTTGTGGCTTTATCTTCTTTTCTGATTTTTTTTTCCATTTCCTAATTTAATTTAAAGTTCTGTCGTCCTATCTGTATTTTGGTAAGCTATCTCCAACACCTCTGCTTGGAACAAGATAGGAATAAACAATTCTTAGCATTTGTATTGTTTTCAGGAGATGTTATTAATCAAGTAAAGCCTGCTAGTCAAAGGCACGAAGCACAGCATCAAAGCTAAAGAAGAGGGTAAAACGGGAGATTTAGGGTCAGGGAGCACACACCTCTGGCTCAGCATCTTGGGCCAGAGAGACAATAGAAACTAAAGTGTTGTGAGTCCCAGCGGCGACTCGATGCTTTCTCCTGTGTGCGTGCACACGAGTGTTTGGGAGCGCACCCACCTGTGGGTGCAAGTGTGCCTGGGGAGGGAGATGGAGGCCGGAGGACCACCTCGTTTGCTGTTGACGTGTATGTGTGAGACGGGGTCTCTCCGTGGCCTACAGCTCACTCGGCAGGCGAGGCCAGCTAGCTCCTCAGTGCCTGAGTCCCAGAGCCCGCTTGTCTCTGCTCTCCAGTGCTGTGATCACAGCCTACGCACCATATATGGCTTCTTTGTTTTTCCACATGGGGTTTGGGAGTTGAACTCAGGTCCTCATGTTTTCAAAGTATCCACTTAACTCACTGAGGTGTCCACAACCCCTCTTATTAGGTATTTTGAAGTGATGATATTACATACATACACATAGGCACGCACATGCACGCGAGCACACAAACACACAAACACACACACACCACAGAGTAGTTATGAAATGAATGTTTGTGTCTACCCTAAAATTTGCAAGTTAAAGATCTACCCTCCAATGTGGCTGTGTTTGGTGAACACTCTTTGCTGAAGTAATAAAAGTTCAATGAAGTCATAAGGTTGGAGCCCTGTGATTGGATAGCATCAATGTCCTTAGAAGTCACAGCAGAGTCCTGTTTTCTCCGTCTCCACCCAGTGAGGACCCAGGAGAAAGCGCATGTCTAAAGGAAGGGGGCTGTTACAGAACCAACCACACTGGGCCCCAGACACTGAGAAAATAAATTTCTATTGTTTAATGTATATATTGTAGAAATAAAACGATTTTAAAAAGTCAGATGCAAGTTTCCAAACTTTGCCTTTATCTTTTCACAAAGGAAACAAGCGGTTACTAAAAGAAGCTTTCCCCCCCAGTGGGAAGCAAGTAATGCAGACCTTGACCACTGGCCAAAATGCAGAGGGTAAATGATGTGAGTGCCCAGTCATAACAGGGCCATCTGGATCAACCCTATGCCCATGCGAGGCTCGGAGGACATCACGGAAGAGGAGGTGGGAGAATGTAAGAGCTGGAGGATGGGTGGGGGAAGGCTATAAAATGCTGGCTTCTAAGTACAACAGAGCCCTTGTACTCAAGGACTCACAATAGCTCTGTAAGACCATCACAAGACCAAGGCTGTCAATATTCCACCAGTGCACACAAGAAGACATGAGTTGGTATGTGGACATGTTGGAAGGACCTGCAAGATCTGGAGGGGGTGAATGGGATGGGTGGATATGATAAAAATGTAACATATACTCGAAATTCTCAAATAATAAATAAAAACATCTTGGAAATCTACATGGAAACATTTTCCCCTCCTCGATGTTATTATGGTTGTGACAGACACACTTTGCAAAGTGAGAGCAGGGAAGTGCGGTGGAGGCAAGCTGGTCCTGCCGGTTCTGCCCGTGTGAGTGTACTGGCGGTGCCCTGTGGGACTCGGCCACAGCTCCGAGGGCAGTTCTCCCAGGGCAGTTCACAAATGAGGCCACCGTAATGCCTGTCCCTTGAGCCTGTGGTCATTTTTACTTACCCATTACCTTGTAACAAAACCAGGGCCTTTGCTTGGATATCAGCACTGTGCTTTTTGGACTCTCCACAACCATGAACCAAGTAAACTTCTTTTTGCTATATGGTTCTCAGACATTTTGATACAGCAATATAACATGGATCAAGACACATGTTGACAACCATTAAAGAAGACAGTGAAAACAAAAACCAACCAACCAAACAAACAAGTGCCTGGAGGGGTGAATTAATGAAGTCTCGTAACGATGAATGAGAAGTCAGGAGGGTTCTCTGAGAGGGGTGTCATGTGGCTACAGGAAATATCAAGCCCTTGAAGGCATTTCTGATAGGTAAACAGCCGGGAGGTCATGCTGTACGATTCACTTGCCTAGGGTAGCAGCCAGTGTACCCTCCCTCTGGCTCTGGGGATTTCTGGGACACTGCAGTTTTCTGGCATGAGCTCCTCCGTTTCCTGGCTACAGTTGGGTTCTGGGCCATCTTTTGTTTCATTCAGTTTCAAATGAGAGGATCTTTTGGATGCTGGCGCTGGTCTGGGAAATGGAAACTATTTGTGCTGCCATGAGGGAAGCTTTCTGCATCTGGCAGGGATGCTGGCTGGAACCACCATAAAGAGAATGTTAGGAAATCATCAAGCAGCCTCACTCTTGGTGTGCTTTCATTGTTAGTATTCCAGTTCCTGGGAGGATGTCTAAAGCTTTTCCTGGTTTATCGCCTTGGAGATTAAAAGAGGAAAAAAAAAAAAAAAAAGGCCGACAAAACTTTACATAGCTCAAGTTCTTCACCACAAGCCTCCCAGTAAGATGTGTGTGCGTCTGTGAGCAACTCAAGATGGTGTGGGTGATAGACATGGCGTCTGGGCCCCTTTTTCCATTCCCTCACTGCTCTTCTGGCTCAGGCTTGTAGCAGCAGACAAAGTTCAGTCTGTCCTTTAGAAGTGCCTGCAGGACTTTCGAGGGTTTTCCTCCTGCCCCTCACCACAGAAGTCTGATTGATAGTTAGCTTGTTTCTTTGGAGAATGAAATGGTCACTGTTTTGCTGGCATTTGGCATAAGGAAGGGCATGTCTATTTGGTCCTTTTTTTTTTTTTTTTTTACATATGCAAAAGAAGTCAAAGGGGTAGACTTTAAGAAAACTGAGCTCCTCACCCCATTCAGCTTCCCAGTACAATATCAAGTCCCGCCTAAAGCATTTGGAACGATGCAAGGACATTTTTTTCCCCAGGAAAGGCTCATATATTCTCCCTCTCTGGTTCCTCAGCCTCCTCTCTGTTGCCTTTAGTGGGCTGTGATCTGATATGGTCTGAAGACTCCTGGGTACACAGTGTGAGCCCAGGAGCCAGTCTCCTGCATGCACAAACAGTGCTCATTATTTTAGAAAGTCCCAGCTTCCACTGAATTTAAATCTGTTTGATGCTTATTACACCCAGTCCTTGAAATGCTTGGAGAGGACCAGAGTGTCTACATTTGCCAAATAGAGTATCTTCAGATGTTCTCCATTGGTCATGATTAAAGCAGACATGCTCCCTTTCTTCCTCCCTCCCACTCCTTTCCTTCCACAAATATTTCTGCATCTAAGTGCCAGAAATTGTGCTAGATGTTTTCCCTCTGTTGTATAGCTGAAGGACTTGTATATTAAAGGGAGATAGAGAATTTATGCCGTGTGGAGAGGTCAAGAAAGAGCATAGACCCAGAGTTAAGGTCTTGTTTTCTTTTGGTTGGAACATGATGGTGCTATGAATGCCAAGGGGTGGCTTTGACCTTTCAAATCCTCCTGCCTCAGCCTTCCAACTGTTGAGCTTCGAGCACGTCCACCAAGCACATCCAATGTTGGTTATTCTGTCCTTCTTGGCTGTGAAGTCCTTTCAATCTTCCTAAGCATGCTAAGCACAGTTTCTTTGATCATGATAGAGCATACACTGCCTCACTGTAGAGATGGCAGGAATGTGTGCAGCCTGCCTGGCGCATCTCTTGGGCAGAGCAGGAACTTGGCCATTGAATGGCTTGGCCTGCCATGCCATGCTATTAACCCCATGAGAGCATGGGATGGACTTGGTCATCAAAATGCATCAGCTGCAAATCAACTCTCTGAGAGTTTGTTCAGTGGCATGGAGTCCATGTTTTCACTGAAGCTATTGATACAAACATCGACCAGGATGTGGCCTGGATAAGAGCACTGTGACCCTCTCCAAGGACGCCAACCCCTTGTATCCTCATTCTGATGATAAACATTTTTTTTTTCTGTCAGGGATATTGAGTGAGTTATAAATAGAACTGTGCTCTTTCCTGCTCTATGATTTCTCCAGATGGAAGTTTGGAGAGTTTTAGTTTTTTGTCAATCCCCCACTAAAATCCAGATATTTGCCTATAGCCTTCCTTTGGCCCAGTCATTAAAAGAGCCTGTCTTTTCCAGGCACCGTCTTTCTGAAGGAACACCCCCTCTCAAGAAGATAAACACATCGCACTATTCTGTAGTAGACCACTAATATTTTACTACAGAATAAATCTCTGACTAAATAAATCTCTGACTCAGGTGGGAGCAAGTGGGTCTCTGGATTCTGGGAGAGGCAAAGAGGGTTCTTTTCGAGACAGCATTTCTCTGTGTAGCCCTGGCTGTCCTAAACTCACTTTGTGTACCAGGCTGGCCTCTAACTCACAGAGCTCCACCTGCCTCTGCCTCCTGAGTGCTGGGATTACAGGGGTGAGCCACCGCACCCAGCTTCCAAAGAAGGGTTCTTATTAGAGATGTAAGTGATGCACTCACAGCTTCATACACGCCTAGTGAACAGGTGGAGCTATGCACGGAACCACATTGTGCACTGAGAAAAAGATACACACTGGGATCCCAGTGCCCATGCTCACTTTTTCTCCCCTTCTATCGGAGAAGCAGCAAGATCACACATTCCAAGTACCTCTCTTCTTACCCTAACAGGCTCTAGGAGCAGGGGACAGGTCAGATATTCAGGTTTAGCACAACATCAACATTCCCACTAGCATGAAAATGTCAGCTGACATTTCTGGTCATTGTGCTAAGTGCAATAAGTCACAGTCGCACCCCCCCCCCC
>REGO01000215.1:425466-448600 GCA_010120015.1 Rhombomys opimus | reverse complement strand
CAATCATGTTGGCACTCGGGGATTCTGAACTCAATGCTCACACTGTGCTCTTTGGTCTCTTATAATTTGCTGCCATGTTTTCAGAAGAAGCCCAGATCCCTCAGGATCATGTATTTATTTTTGAGTGTCAGCCTGTCACCTGGTCACAGTGCCAAGGTCCATGGTAATCTGCAATGGACTCCCTCACTTCAACTCAAGGTTCACACCCAAGGAGCCCTCTGCTTTCTGGAATCCATTCTGCTGGGAGGCCGGCCTCCAGATTGTTTTAGAAATGGGTGGTGGTGTCTTGGAACAGCTTGACTAGGGGCTGTATCTCATTACTGACAGAACTGTGGCCTTTCTGCAGAATACAGAAAATGCCATTAATATGATATGCAAAAATGATGTCAGCGCTGTTATATGGGAGGGAGAGAGATAGGCCATGTGGGATATTTATTTCAATGATATCACCATCAGTTGTTATGTGGTTTGAATTAAATAGAAGTCTTTGAGTATAAATTCCACCAATAATTTTTCAAGAACATTCGCTTGTTTTGTCTGGTGTCATTTAGCACCCATTTTGCTGTGCTTCCTGCCTGAATGGAGCCCTTGATGTGATTTTATTGTTGTTGTTGTTCTGCTGTCCTAAACTCAGAAATAAGGGAGCCTTTATCTTCAACCTCATTGTATTCATATTGATCTAAGACGAAAGCATTTTAAAACAGGAAGTAGGAAATAACGTGGCTCAAATTAAGGGGATAGGAAAGATGGAGTCTGTCATACATAAAAACTTGGTCTGACCATATCCTCATAACCTCACTGTCTGTCTCATTCTGTCTGTCTCTTCCTATTCTTAGGGTTCCCACTAAAAATTCGTGTTCAGTAGGTTGGTGATTATCCCATTCTTCTCAGCTTATCTTTGGTCCTGGACACTTTTATTGATAGCTATGTCTTTTTAAAAATTTGTCTTCAGCATTTTAAAATCACATCTGTGTTCTTGGATCTTTTCTTTGCCTGATCCTGCTTCACCCCATAGTTCTCTTCTGGGCCTGTTCCTTATGCAATAACTCTACAAGTATCTACTATTTGCCTTCATCCTCCCTGTCTTCTGCCCAAGACCCTTCATCTGCTTGGCAGCTCCATCTAAATTACCACCTAGTGTCCATCCTTTCTGTCTCCTGCTCCAGTTCAACTAAACTCAGCACAAATTAGATACCATTCTCTGTGTCCAGATGCCTACAACATGGCTCCATTGTCACGATGGTACTGCAGGCTAAAAATATTCTAATTTGGCACCGTCCTCCAAAAGCTAACTTCCTGCCCACACACTGGAATCCACCCCCCCCCTTTTTTTCCATTTTGAGTTTGGTTTAAAAAAAAAAGCAGAGTGACAAATAGATCATAAAAATACAGTTACATGATCCTTTGACAAATTTCCAGATGGGGCTGCCAGGTTGGATCTGGGGCCCCTGAATTCTAAGAAGCAACTGAGTAGAGGCTCCACAATGGCTTCCAGCTGCTGTACTGCCCAAGCTGTGTCTCCAGAGGAGGTTTGCTAGTAATGGCAATAATTACTAATAATAAATAACAATAACTAATAATAATAATTATGAGCCCGCTCTAGTATGTCTCCTAGAGGTTTGGGAGTTTGAACATTTGGCCACCAGTAGGTACTGCTTTTTGGTGATATGGTGCAGCTTCCCAGGAGAGTGCACATCACTAGAGCCCTGCCTTAAATTTGTAGCTTTGTCTCACAGTTGGCTGTCTTTACTTGTGGTTAATGGTGCCGTCTCTCCTGCTACCATGCCACTTTCTTTCTGTCATGGTGGACTCTTATTCCTCTGGAACTGGGAAACAAAATGCATTTTTCTCTTTTATAAGTTGCCTTTCTCATGGTGTTTTATAACACCACAAAAGTAATTTATACAACTCACATATCTGCTTTCATTCATAACATTTTTATAGTTCTTACATATGCCACCTTATTTAATCTTGTCAATGTGGGTAAGAGAACTGTCAATGTGAATGTTGTTATTTTCTCTATGTTACACAGAGAGCAACAAACTTTGAGTGAGGACATTGTAGCAGACACACATATAGTTAGTGGTAGCAGATGAAGATGAAGCCTGGGTCCCAGGGCACTGGGTTTATAGGGCCAAAGCTGCTCCTGGCCTGGAAGGTCCTTGTTCTCAGAGAGACAGCAAGGTGGGTAATCATATTCTTACACAGTCAGGAGTGGGCTCAGGTGTCCTATACAAATGATCCACAAGAGAAGAATTAATTAGACATCCCTCCCACAAAGGCCAGTAAGGAAGTTGCTGTAGGAGTTGGCAATCAGACTAGGCAGAGCTCTGTATGAAGCTCTGCTGTGTGAGGGACAAGATGGAGTCTGGGTGCCACAGCTATGATGGAGAAACCCTGGAGGTGCTCAAGTCTCAGGAAGCTTTCCTCATGATTCATGAGGTTGGAGGACAGCAGCGTTGGTTTCTCTCTAGCCTCTCCACTCTGTCAATGGTTGTCTTCACTGTCTGTCCCTGGAAGGTCACTCTCTGTGTGTCTGTGTCCTGCTGTCCTCTTCTTTAAGGGACCCAGTTATATTGTATGGATGTGCACATTGTTGACCTCATTTTAACTCAGTTACACTTTTAATGACCCAGTGTCTAAATATGATCTCATAGAGAAGATCCTGGAGGCTATGACCTCAACCCATGAATTTTTGAGATGACACAACTCAGCCTGTAGCTCACTGTGTTGGTTTCATTGGAAATATTATTTAACTTTATTAGAAAGGTGAAAGAGATGCCGAAGCTTCCTGGAGACAAATCAGATTTATTCATTCCACAGCAGTGGAGTGCTCAGTCTGCATTCAGCCCTAAGCTCAGCCAACCTGCTACCCCATTTCAGCCTATCAAGGCACTTCTCTCCAGGAGTCACTGCGACTGCAGATTCTACAGTCCTTGGAGAAGAAAGACAAGCCTAGCCCCCATCCTCCCAGGTGCATGAAAGTCACCTGGAAAACTTGCTGAAGCCGGGAATACTTGGGTCTTGTCGTAAAGATTCTGTGAGTGAGTCAATTATCTACATTTCTGACTACCAAGTGAGTCTAATGTCACAGGTCCAATGGCCACACCAGAATAATGCTAGCAAAAACACACTGGGGATTCCTCATCCTTAAATCTGGCTCTACATCTGTCGTCCAGCAGCCTCTGCGTTATGAACTGTATGTATTTTAAAAGATGGCCTTTAGAATTCAGGTTAGATTAATGCTATTGTGGCTGCTGTGAGTGCACTAAAAACATGGCTGCTGCATTCTTGTTTCTCTTGAAATGTTTTCCATCCTCTTGCTCATGAGAAAGAATTGTCTCTACAAAAGTGAGGAGTGTGTACCTCATCATGCTTTGTTGATCAACCTGTCTGTACTTTGTCCTTTTCAACAAATAAAAAGAACATCAGGAGACTGGCAGGATACACTTCCTGAATGCTTATTTTTGAGCATTTCTGGCCAAAAGACAGGCCTGTGCTCTGAAATTTCATCCTAACGCAGGTCATTTTGTACTCAGAACAGGGTTTCCAAAGAAATGGTTATAAATAGTCATTTCAGAAAGGCCCATTCAACCTGCAATGTCATTGAAGCATTTACACCATTCTTCACCACTGTGTCTTACAGAAAAGTACTTGCCAATTTCCAGACTACCCAAAGCAAACATTTCCATCATTGACTTGGTGGAGGTGGGTGTGGGGTTGGTGTCGGGGTAGGGGTTGGGCAGTAGGGCCGAGACAGGAATAACAAACTGGAAGAAAGCAGTAACAAGTTCAAAGTAACAGTCGTGACTGTGCACACTATAGTTACCTTGTTAAGTTGCTGGTGTTTGTTATGTAAGTTGTTTGCTAAGATGCATTCTATGTTTCTGTGTTAGGTTTATTGGAAGTTATTTGCTAAAATGGATTACACTGCTACTTTAGCATTCTTTGTTTCATGAGTTTTAATCTCGTCACTTCAACTAGAGCATAGTCTTTCGATACCTGTTTGACAAGGGCTTTCTCTGCCGTCTTCTGAAGAAGTGTCTTGAATATCATTCATTATATCATCTTATGCTTACTAGGTCCCAACAGGGTTCAGCAGTCTGGTTTTAAGAAGTGGTGTGGTGGTGCACGCCTGTAATCCCAGCACTCGGGGAGGCAGTGGCAGGTGGATCTCTGTGAGTTCAAGACCAGCATGAGCTACAAGGCTACACAGAGAAACCCTGTCTTGGAAAAAAAAAAAGTGGTGTCTTAGTCAGTTTCTATTGCTGCAACAAAACACCATAATCAAAAGCAAGCTGGGAAGGAATGGGTCTGCTTGGCTCACACTTCCACATTGCTATTCACTGTTGAAGGAAGTCAGGACATAAACCACACAAGGCAGGACCCTGGAGGCAGGACAATGCACAAACCATGGAGGGTGCTGCTCACTGGCTTGCCTCCCATGGCTTGCCCAGCCTGCTTTCTTCTAGAACTCAGGGCCACCAGCCCAGGGATGGCCCCACCCACAGTGGGCGGGGCCCTCCCCATTGATCAGTAGTTGAGAAAATGCCTTAGAGCTGGATCCTATGGTGGCGGTGTTTCCTCAGTGGAGGTTTCTTCCTTTCAGATACCTCTAGTTTATGTGTCAAGTTGACACAAGACTAGCAGCGCCAATGCTGATGTCACGTGGCAAGGGTGTGCCAAAGTTTACCAGCAGGGATCAGAGGGAAGGAGAGAGGTACAGGAACTTGAGGCGCAGACTAAAACAAAGACAGACGAAGCTCCACGGTCACATACTGCCAACAGTGAACTCCAGGAATAAAGAAGGAAAGAACGAAAGTGTTACCTTTGATCTCATAGAAAGTTAGACCAAAATAAGAGGCCTTTAGAAATAGCTACATTCACCACTGTTCTCGAGGCTGACGGGAGATTGTGGACAGGGGTCAGTGAGGTTACTGGAGATTCTGGAGCTGAAGAAAGCCGGCTCCTGCTCCGGAAGCTCCCGCTGCTGTTCTGAGTCTGGAACTCTGAGTACAGTGGGTCTGTCGAGACCCCTCTGGGGCTTGAACGACCCTTTCACAGGGGTCGCCTTGAGGGACCACCTGGGAATGAGAAAAACAACTGTGATTATTCGAATTGAAGCCAGGTGCAGAGAGCTCTTGAAGGGCGGGGTGAACTGTTCTGAGAAACAACCAGCTGTAAACTATCTACAACCCGCTGTAACCAATCAATGTATAGAGCAAAAGTGGTCTGATTTTCAGGTATAAAAACCCTGTGCTTTGCATGTTCGGGGTCGTTTCCTGTCTTTGGAGGGGCCACCTTATCGCGATAGCAATAAACCTCTTGCTTTTGCATCGAGTTGTGGTCTATGAGAGTTCCTGGGCAGGGCGCGATCTTGAGCTCCTGAGCAGTGAGACTCCAGGTCTTACAGCCTAACACCACCAGAAAACACAGGTACTTACAAGTCTTAAGGGTAGCAAAGTCACAGTTATGAAGCAGCAACAAAATAATGTTATGGTTGGGCTCACCACAACATGAGGAGCTGAATTGAAGGGTCGCAGAGATGGGAAGGTTGGGGCCGCTGTCTTAGTGGAATGAATTGGTCTGCACCCAGTGAGGTGACCCTGCTTTGGTGCCCTCATTAATAGCTTATGGAAAAGCCTTGACCTTCAAGCACTATTTAACTTTAAGAGATAAAAGCAATTGTTCTTGATGTATTCCTTCTTGGGAAGACTGTTTTTGCAATGGGAAAAAAACTCTAAACTCTGAGTCAGAATGCTGGTGTTCAGATTGTTGCTCTCGGTGTCCTTAAGGAATCTGTTTACCTCTTGGTATCTCACCCAGTGATCTCGGAGGTTTTTTGTTTTTTCCCCTTCCAGCTCTGATACTCTGTTTTTCTACAGTTAAGTTATAGAATGAAGCAGGGAAATAATGTTAGAAGTTATAGAATGAAGCAGGGAAATAATGTTAGAGAAAATTACATTAAACAAATGTCTTATGGGAAGAAATAAATATTCCCATTGTGACCATTTCTACTCAACAAAAGAAAATGCACAAGAATTACAGAATAAGAAATAAAACTAGCAACATTATTATATGGAGGTATGTGTGAAACTTCAAAATATTAACAAGGATTGGATTGAATGACTGATTTTTACCATGATCTGGGATAAACTATAAAGATGAATTTCATTTCTATATACCAGCACATACAGCTAAAATGTAATTTAAAGGATTCTGTTTAAAATTTATCAAAAATAAAAGCACTTAGAGCTAAAACCTCACAGAAATGTACAGAACTCTCTTTTACAAAAAAAAAAATCAATTAAACCTCAACAAACAGGGTATTCCATGTTCGTACAATGCCAAAATTGTATTGAAATCACACATTCAAGACAGTCCCATCTCCAACAGAACTTATGAAAAAGACAGACTGGTAAAGACTTGCTTCCTTCATGTGAGGACTTGTTTTAGGATGTGCAGAAGCTACAGTGCCACATGCTTGGAATCCCAGTGCAGGAGAGGGAAGGACAGAAGGATGGACCCTGGGGGCCAACTGGTCAGCAAGCCTAGCCTACTTGGTTGGTTCCACGCTTGAGAGAGACCTCGTTTCAAAATGGCAGAGTGTGTCTGAAGAACAACAGCCAAGGTTGTCTTCTGGCACTCATGTGCACGAGCACATACTTGCATGTATCTATTCCATGTGCACATGAGTCAACATGCACAAACATTAGACAACACAGCTACAACATGAGCACACAAACACATGAATATGCAGACACACAGACACTCAGTTTCGTTTTCCTCCCACCACACCGAAACCAATCATTCCAGTTGGCTTGAGATTTAAACGTTAATCATTAAAATACAAAGCCTGCTACAGTGCTGTAGAATATCTTTGTGATGCCAACAAAAAGGACACCAAAAGCAAGAACTGCAAAGAAAAAGTGCCCCAGTGAACACCAATCAGAGGCTCAAGAAATATAGCAATGGTTCAAACTAAGAAGGCAAAAGGAATAGAAAGAGCTTTGGAAGGAACTTAAAGAAGCCTGGAGTAGAAGCCTTATCAAAGGAGGGAGTGGTCACTGCCTCAAATGCTGCCAAGAATCCCAGCAACACAGGACAGCCAAGTGTCCGCTTGAGGAAGGGATGAGAGAAGGGATGCCGTTGGCATGGCTGGAGACAGCTGCAGGGCAGACTGCCGGGGTGAAGAGCTCAGGGAATCAAGGGAAGAAGAGCGGAAACGATGCTGCTAATCTGAGTGGATCATTGTTTTTTAATGAGAAAATATGTCTAATGCTGATGACAGAAATGACAGTGCACAGGGGTGGGGCTTGAGATATTAGAGAGAAGGTAGGGAGGGTAAGTGCCAGTGGCTGCCAAGAAGGCAGAATCCATGGGAAATGTTTGAAACACTGTGTGAAGAAGCCTCGGGCAACCTGAGACCTTCTCTCTGAGCAACGGGAGAGCAGTGGAAGGGATGTACGTTACCACCAAGCTGCCCACCAGATAAGTCTGAAGCCCACACTCATCACCTCAGTGGAGTGTTTCTTCCCTGTGAAGAAAAGGATTCCACTATGGAGAATCCATGAAGGAGGATTTCTAAGTGGACCAAAGTCTTCAGGGATGCTGACACTGTGCACTGTTGGCTACAGAGAAAGAACTGCGAATGCTTGGGTTGGGAAAAACGGGAATCACATGACTCTAACAAGAAAGAGGCCACTTGGTGTTGCCTCTTGATTATGTTGCTATTTTTTTTTCCCAAAGGAAAGAATATGTTCTTTTTCAGACATACCCTTGGAGAAGTATTTTAGGATTAAGACTCCTAAAGTACCATTTTGGAATGGGTGAGTTATGGATAAACAGGATGTAATAGTGCTAGGGACAGCCAAGGTGAGCTAAGCCACAAAGGCGTGAAACAAAACTGTACCGCTTGACCAGACTATGCAACTTTAATTTTATAGGAACACTGTGCTTCCCCCCAAGAACTGCTGAACTGTCAGGATTATTTATATCCCTTGGCCAGCACTCACGGGTACCCTGTGATCCAAAAAAACATGACTCACACTTCCAGCCTCTACAGATAGACATATGTATCTTCCTGATCGCCATAGTTCCCTGAACACTGTCGCACTTAGATACAAACCCTAGTTGACTGACTGATCAAATGACTGGAATCTTCCCCATGTACAGGCTCGATTTTTAAAAATTCAAACAAAATAATTACAACTCCAGAAATTTCACACTGAGAATATGTTCTCTGAATCTCCAAAGAGTACAGAAGGTACCAATCTTGTTTACAGGGCCAAATATGTGTACAAAGTTAGAGACAAAGGAGACCATTGCAGACTTGAAGACTGGCAGAAACTATTCAGTTTGCATGTGGTGAAGTGCTTATGAATTCACACAGGAGAAATACAAGTATGCCGTTATCAATTTTGAAAAAAAACTGCCAGATAAGGTTAAGTAATCACCTATAAAATGTTCGACCCACTGACCTGCTTCTGGAACCAGGAAACCCAGCCAAATTGTAAACATTACTAGGAAGCATGTTGGCAAAACAGGAAGATTGTCATTGCCTGCATCACTTCTTAAACACTTGTAATTTAGAAAGTAAGTTGTATTGGCTGCCTCCAGGGGTGAACAGAATGTTCATGCACACGCGCTTACAGTTTGCTGACCGGCTTTCACGGAAGGAGTGGTGCAGCAAGACAGGGAAGTCTAAAGAGAGAGCTTGGGTGGGGTTCTTGAGGGAGGGGAGGTAAGGTAGAGAGCTGTAGGCAACTGGAAGGATTCAAGGCATGAAGCAGAGAGGTGCCATGGAGGGCTGAAAAGAAGGGGTAGTCAGAGTGGAAACAGGAAACGCAGCTGAGGCCAGAGGATGAAAGGAGGCTGCTGTGGTCTGAGCCAAGGAAAATTGTTCAGAATTGAAGGGAAGGGATGCTGTGTCCCAAGTCATTTCAAGACACAGATGTGGGTGGTTGGAAAGACAGGTGTGCCGACAGTATTGGGGCTCTGTTGGATTATTAAGAGAATAGTGCTTTCAGTTTACAACCTTAGCATTTGAAAGATGATACATGCCTTTCCACAAGGTGTAACTTGCAGTGTTTTCAGACACTGGACTGAAAGACTCAAGGTTCTGTGCAAGTGTGGGAATCATTTTGATGATTTTGAATTCCCAGGGCCAAAGAGATAGCTCAGAAGTTATGAGTGCAGGCTCCTCTTGCAGAGGACCCGGGTTCTATTCCCAGCACCCTCATGGCAGCTCATAATCGTGTGTATCTCTGGTTCCAGGAGCTCTGACACCCTTTCCGGACTACAAGGGAGCCTGGCACATGTGTGGTGCACAGATACACATGCGGGCAAGACACTCATAGAGATAAAATAAAATAAAAAAAAATAATGTAAACTTGAATTCCTGAAACCCACAGCACATGCTCATCTAAACAGAAAGGCAAAACATCTAGGAATCATTGTAAATGGCTGAGCATGTGTTTAGGTTGCCTTTAATAATTGTTCCTTCTTGGGAGAGAAAACAGAAAAGACTCAGACCTGTTTTTCCTTCCCAGCGATTGCATGCATCTTATATGGAGAGGGAAGCATCTGCTCTTTCTATTCTAGTATGAAGTCGTGCAGCTCTCCATGGTCTGGTCTCTGGAGAATTGTGTGTAACAAGATCTGAGGAAAACACCCAAATCAGCTTCTGATACCCACTTCACAAACTCCTTAGGTGTCCTCAACTAGGGAAGCTGAGGGGTTATAATCGCCATGTGGGATTTTTCTTTCTGGTTTTGTCTTCCAACCAAGATAATACTAAAGTGATGGGCCATTTCCTTTAAAATCACATACCTCGTGGAATAACAGCCATGTATTATGTTTTTTAATTGGTTGTCAAAGGTCTATGTCCTCATAGCTGATTTCTTCCCCATGTTTCTATTCGCAAACTTCTGAGCAGTTAGTCATCATAAGGAATTAATCTTGTCCTTGTGATCTTCTCATTTCCCTTCATTCAACTGTATTTGAAGATGAGGGACTTTATTCTGTCTTCTGTCTGGGATAGCAGCTGATCTAAGGTTTTATGTTGAATCTTTCATGATAGAGTCATGATGAAGGGGTTTTCTGTAATCCATGTTTTTCACTCATGTCCTTGTTCCCAGAAAGAACCACTCTGAGATGTAAATATATTTACAAAAGCCTGGGCCAATATAGCTAGGCTTGTTCCTTGACTTGCTCATAACTACTACCTCATTTATTCTGTTCTAAGTTCTGCCATGTGGCTGGTTACCTCTGCTCAGGTTTTATGCATCTGTTCTCTTCCATGTCCTGAAGCAAATTTTTGTGTACCTCAGTCTATTGCAACATTCTTTCTACTGGAACGCCTCTCTCCTATTTCCTGCCTCAGCTATAGGCCAATCAGCTGTTTATTGACAGGTAAAGAATTCACACAGTATGTAAGAGATTATTCCTACAGAGTATAAATAATATTTGATGGTCTTAGTGAATGTATTTGAATGTTTGTGATGGGGTTTTTGCTCATGGATATGTGTGTGCTGGGGGCCAGATAACAATCCTGGGGTGTCATTCCATGGACACAGTCCTAGTCTCACCAAGTAGGCTGGGCTGGCTGGCTAGCAGGTCCCAGGGGTTTGCTTGTGTCCATTTCCCCAGCACTGGGATTACAAGCACATACCGCCACATACAGCATTTTAAAACAATATATTTTATATTTTTATATGTATGAATGTGGTATTATACACTAGTGCAGGTAGGTATCCACAGGAGCCAGAAAGGGATGACAGATCCCCTGGAACTGGGGCTACAAGCAGTTGTGAGCCACCCAACCTGAATGGTGGGAACTGGACTCTGCCTCTACAAGAGTAGAAATGCTCCTAACTGCTGAGCTCTCTCTCCAGCCCCATACGTGTCATTTTTAATATGGTTTCTGGGGACAGAACTGAGGAACTCAAGCTTGCTAGACAAGTACAATTTGGCCTGGCCCATCATCCCATTCTCTGATAATCTCCTATTATGCAAAGTATCTTTAATGCCCCCCCCCAAAAAGGAAGGAAGACCATCTATTCTCAACATGTGTATTCTTCAAGTTCTGCTGATAACATGTGTGGATGTTGGTTTTCTTGTATCTTTTCATCTTGAGAGCTAGAGTTACTGGAGATTGAAATCTGAGTGAGAAAATGTAGGTACTGGGATTGTAAATGTATACCACCAGCTCTGGCTTGAAGGTTGATCTTTTGGTGAAAAAAACAAACAAACAAACAAACAAAAAACAACAGCAAAACCCAAACAAACTGAACAACAACAAAAACAAGCACAGCATTTCCTCCTGAGTAATGACCTCAGGAACATTCTAAGTCCAGTGGAGAGGACAAAGCACCTGCCCTCTATTTCAGTTCACAGTGGGATTGCTTGAGGTCTAAGTAGTCACAAAATCCCCTTGGGTTTCAATGTCATGCACTAGTTAAACCCAAGTGGCCTTAATTCTTGCTTGAATATGTCCATTTGAATTCCAGGGCCCCTTCTATATTGGTAGTCACCGTGGAGTCCCTGCATCAGGCCATGAGTACCCCACCTTTCCAGGTGATATTAGCTCCCAAAGTGAGATCTCTTTGGAAAACAAAAGTCAACAGTTCAGGAGGTGCTGTTTGCATGGAGGAAGAGGCACAAGGTACCAGGAACTCTTGCCAAGGTGGGAGGAAGAGGAAGGCAAGTGCCTTTGGAGACCATGAAGAGCTATATGCAATTCTAGGGCTACACTGTCTGGGACGTCAGAGGCCATCAATGCAAAGGCTGGGTAATGAGGAGCACATTCAGAACTTGGCCATGACTTGAGAGTAATGATAGATGGGTCATTAGAAAGAAGGCAGCGTGGTGCAGAAGGAGGGAGAGAGGAGCAAATGTGAGTGTGGTGGGGGCTTTCAACAGACAAGGGCCTTTCCCAGCGGGAGACAAAGAGGTTCATTGGGAAGAAGGGCAAGCAGATGTTTCTAAATGCCAGTTATTTAAACAGTACAATCCTGATTTCTTGACTAAGAGTTGCCTGGTTGGCTTTTCAAAGCCATGTCCCCTGAGATGCACAGATGAAGGTGGGGAGCCTATGCCGGTGGTGCCAGAATAAAAGCCTCCAGCTCTAAATAAAGAAAGACTTCCTCCCAGACACAAACCTAGACATTTTTTCCACCAATGAGACATAATTGTTTGAAACTAAAACAAAACTTTGTTGAAACAACCAAGCAGAAAGTTTGGGGGAGATTTGTAATTATTATATTTAGCTTGATGATTCATGGAAGGAAAAAATTTATAAGAAACACCCATCAAAGATAAGTTATGAAGTAATCTTCTGATTTTCTGATGTTTTTAATTACTACTCAATTTAACCACTCCTAAGTATGTTTAATGAGTTCTAGCATGTTCTGCTGTTTGTTCCTAGTTCCTGAATTTCTGGGACCTCCGTGCATTTTTATTCCCAAAGTAGCCGCAGAGAAAAGTCCTTCAGCCATGTTCTGTCCCAAGACACAGCTGTTGTTCAGTTCCTCCAGTGCTGACTCCAGGGAGCCCTGTGTGTGAGGTGCCCTCTTTCTGTCTGTAGTGAAAGTCCCCTGGCCTGGTCCTCTTCATCTCTCCCAGACTTTGGCAGGAGCTTTCAGACTCCCATCCTGCCTAGAAACGAGGACACTTGTACTCATTCCTCAAGTGGAGATGAGAAGCCTTTGACTTTTAATAGGCCTCCAACATGGAGAACTCTAGACCATTGGCCCAATGAAGGATGAGTCCTCCACTCTGGAAGTTAATTCCATCCAGATGCAAAAGTCATTTTCTGTCCTCTCTCCTCTTTGTTCCCTCCAGGGTGCTGTTTGTATGGATGTCTTTCTTCCTCATATTTTACTTCCCAGTGTGACTATTCATCATAAAGCCAGAAGTGGCTAGGGGGTGGGGGCTGGTCAGGGCTTGAACTAGTTCACAGATACGGTTAATTGATCGAATACTGACAGTACCAGAAATGTTCTAGGGCTGCGGGCTAGGTGACTGTGACGGAACCTGAGGCTTCTTCCGAGGTTGGCTGGGTGCAGTGGCTCGTCTCACTACCCTCCCCAGAAGCCCACACTACACCCCCTCAGTGGTAAGATGACATCCTCAACTACACGTCATCTTGTGGATTAAGAGTGGAGTAACCAAGGCAAACAGAATCCTACTGGGAAGATGTTACAGGCAAGAAGACTGTGTGCATACAGGTGAATGGTAGGAAGAGGAGAGGGAGAAACCAGGAGACAAAGAGGGAAGACCTGACAGAGAGAAGGAGCAAGGGGAGGAGGTGCTGGATGAGTGACAGAGCCAGCTGTGAGTGGCTAAGAGTGGGGATGGAGGCTGAGTTTGAATGGTAGGGCTGTGGGGAGCAGCTGAAGGGCAAAGTGAGGATTCCTATGAGGTATTCTGGAGTCTAGAGGGTGGGGGTAGGTGTGGACCATGGGGATTTGGAGGTCATCTCCACATGACTTCTGTCTAACGTTTGATCAGGTCTCCAGGGCACCAAAGCCTGCCCTGACCTGAAACAATAGATTCATTTGTTGTAGATTTAGAGGCAGAAAGTTCAAGATCAAAGGGTCACACCTTTGGTGTCTCCTCTGATCGTCTCCTTGTCTCAAAGATGGCATTTTATCTGTGTTTATACACCCAGGGTAGCTCTTAAGAAGACACCATTCCAGTTGGATTTAGTCCCCACATGGTTGGCCTCATTCTAATTGAGTGATTTCTTTGAAGATACTGTCTCCAGATACACGAACCATTAAATCCCAGCCACAGCCTGGCTTAATCTGAAGTACTTCTTGTAAAGGCCTTCTCTCTGAAAGTGGCTGCACCGAGGAATAAGGCTTTCGCATGTGAATGACAAGGGGCCCACAATTGAGTCTATAACAAGTGTTCTCCGACGAAAGAGCTCTGCTGTAAATATAAGGCGAATGCCATCTTTCCCTTAATTTCCACAAAGTACCAGCTGACTCCTTAGCAAGAGACCTGTACATCTCAGCAGGTTCTCTCTGGAATGCTCCCACGGCTCCTCTGAGCTCTCTCTACCTTCCCGTCAGCTCCTACTTCTATGATCTCTTGCTCATCAGGTGTCTGCCCTAGGTTCTTCTCTTCCTCAAATTCTGCTCGTTGCTTACCTTTCTAACATTGCGATATCATGACCAGGAAGCATAGCAGCAGGTTGCCAGGAAGCGGGTCTGGAGTGAAAGCTGAGAACTCACAACTTGAGACACAATTGTGAGACAGAAGGAACCAACTGAGAAAGGCGTAAAAGCTCAACTCCAGGTCCCAGTGACACACCTCCTCTCGCAAGCCCACACCTCCTAATCCTTCCCACTCAGTTCCACCAAGTGAGAACCACAGGTAGGGGAGAGTACCAGCTGGACTTTGTATTGTTATTCCTATGGTTGCACCATATTTTGTAAACACTCCCTCCAACACCTTCTGATTGATTTAATAAGGAGCTGAGCAGCCAACAGCTGAGGCCAGACAGGATAGGCAGGATTTCCGGCTGATATAGGAACTCTGGGAAAGAGTCACTAGCCAGACATGGAGGAAGAAACAGGTGCCAGGACGAAGGTACTGAGGAGAGGTAATGGGCCACGCGGCAGGATGCAGGCCAGGCCAGTATTGTCAGGTTAGAACAGCTGAGAATCTGCCCAGGTATAATGCCTATGCTTATAATAAGTCTCTGTGTCATTATCCTGGAGCTGATGCTTCAAAGAAAGTCCCAATTTTAACCAAGTATGTGCATGTGGGTCAGGGAAGGGAGAGAACCATGTCCACGTGACTGATTTACTCATGGATGCAGCTCCAACGCCAACTCCTCACCCACCGGGAGAGTTAAGTGTTCAGTAACAAAGTGCGGCAAATGCATGTCAGAGCTGTATGACCTTGAGCGTGTTACCTGATATGCCTGTATCCTCATTGGGCAAAATAAGTGTACTTTTTAGTTTATCCATTAAACTTCATTTGGGAGCTGGGTGCGGTGGTGCGCACCTGTAATCCCAGCACTCAGGGAGGCAGAGGCAGGCAGTTCGAGGCCAGCCTACTCTACAAAGAGATCCAGGACAGCCAAGGCTACACAGAGAAACCCTGCCTCAAAAAAAAAAAAAAATTCAGGTGGGTACTATGAAGGTCTACAATGGGTCAATGGGTCTAAACATTGTCCCTGAAGCTGAAATGCCTCATAGATATCAGTATTACCAAGTAGAAGATGAAATAGAAGGATAAAGATGAGGGGAAACTCTTGGAAGTGATGGGAATGAGCAAAAAGAAGCAATGCTTTCTCATCCAGCACACTCTGCTCAGATACCCTTCAAGAAGATGAAGAGGAAGGGAAAGTCTCCTGAAAAGAGCATTCCAGAGGCCCCCAACAGACACCTAGGTACACTCACGGAGCATTACAGCAGTCTCCAAGCCAACAGGACCAACTGGCCTTGGAGCCCAGCTGTGGACCAGCATCCACAGGAAGAAAGCAGCAAAGTCAGGTCGCCTTCAGTCCCCCTAATGTTTCATACAAATAATCTGTACACGTGGATGTATCTTTGCCAGGACTGTGCCGTTTAAAATTGTGTCCCCTCGTTCTGGAAGTCAATTGAGTCTTATTCACCTGTTAAAAATACAAGTCCCTCATTTAATCACTTCAATTTTATCACAAACTTCTTCCAAAGCTATGGGTTATATCAACATAAAAAACTAAGCTAACATAACTTTTATATGCAGTGTGGCAGTGTGTGTGTGTGTGTGTGTGTGTGTGTGATCAAGATTGTGTGATGTAGGCAACATGTTTAAAGAAAAACATACCCCACAAAAGAGTAAAACTATGCAAATAGTTCTTGCATGGCTGAGACTAAGATCCCTGTTATTTTTACAGTCAAAAAAAATAAAGCTCATGGGCCAGGTGTGGTGGCGCACACCTTTAATCCCAGTGCTATCGAGGCAGAGGCAGGCAGATCTCTGTGAGTTTCAGGTCAGCCCAGTCTACAAAAAGGAAAAACCATGGCTCCAGAGCGTTAGTTAACTATTCTACAGTAGTCATCTGGCTTTATCCAGATTTTAGATAATTTAACTACAATTAGGGTTAGCTTTATTGTAGGATACTTCAAAACCATTCATTTCTTGAGAGGTTCTTGTGTGTCACAACAATTGTTTACAAGGTCTCTCAGGTACAGAGAGTGAAGGAGCTTGGGTCTTACCTAGCTCCATAAGAACATTGACCTGGCAGTGAACTATTTGAGAAAGGGACTAGTGGGGGAGGGAAGAAGTCTGAGGCAATAACGGAGAGTGTGAATATGATCAAAGTTCATTATATACCTGGATGAAAATGCCTTAATGACAGTCATTGCTTTTTACAACTAAATATGCTAATTAGAAGGGAAGTGAGAAATATACCTATGATAAAATAAGTGCTGCTTTCTTAGATCCCAAATGACCTAGTTTAGTTTCTATATTATGTAAACACTTCCCATTTAGTTTTATAAACACACTTATTTACAGAGACTTATTGTAAGTGTTCATACTTTATGGGTCTTTGTTGTTGGTTATATTTGTTTGTGTTGCTGTGAAGCAAACCCAAGTCCCCTATGTGCTAGCTAGGCCAGTGCTCTTCACTGAGCTAAATCCCAGCCCTATTGCATGCAGCCTTTTGACTTAAAACATGTTGAAATTGCTCCTTTGCATTGTGTAGCTGTTTCCTTTTTCACGGCTGTGTACACTGCACAGTTTTGCAGCTGCTTTCTTTTAGCCAGTTTTTAATTGATGGGTCTTAATAATTATTTTCACATTTTTATTTTCACAGGTATATTTTCAGTAGCTAGCTTCACACAAATGTCAACTTATATTTTTTATTAATATGATTAAAAATTCCTTAGACCTTAAAGCTTTTGAGGTTGTGTGACTATCATGTAGGGGATTTGAAAAAGATTTGAACTATAATCTTGGCTCACAAATACTTATCAACAAAAGGGATAACAGATGGCATTCGCAGTCATACTTTGTAATATTTCTCTTTATTTGCCCTAACACTTCAGAAAGCCTTAATAAGTGGACTTCATTTATGAACAGACCAGTACAGGCCTCTGTGACCCTGGCAGGTCCTGGCCAGGGCCGCTAAACTCAGTGCCCCCTTTTCCTGGGATGGCCGGATCCCTGTGTACCCACCACAGATGAGGCGCCGTGGGGTCACTGCGAGGAAAGTGGACATGTGTGGGCAAACACAGTCACTCTTATATAACCTGTGGTTGTGTGGTGCCGTGACACAGAAATACCTTGTTCCCAAATAAGCAAGCTGGCTTGCCCAGAGGCAGGTCATTCACTTTGTGAGCACACAAGGTTGGTATGTGGGAGGTTCTGAGAGGTGAGGTTGCGAATATTAGCGCCCTGGGCTGCTGGGGTGTCAAGGCTTCTCTCTGGCCAGCGTCACCATCCACGCACCTCCTGTGCCAGGAATGGGTACCCCTTTGCCTCTTCATATTGGCCTCCACTAAGACCAAGGTTTTTCAGATTCATACAGAGAGCTCCGTCAAACATGAAAACAAAACTAGCTGTTTTCCGGATCCCCCTGTTACCAAGTAACCAGTGCTGGAACTGTTGAGATGATTATACTAAAAACTGGAGGACAAACAGTGTCCTTCTTCAGACAGACAGAAAAACAGGCTTAATGAATCTTAGGGAGCAGCATTTCTTAGCTGTATATCCTTTCAAATCAAAGACCACCTGAGTGTTTCTCAGACTTTATGTTCTCAAGCTGTCACCATGGGCTAGGGGAGAAAATTCTGTGCCCAGTGTTCATCTCTTGTTATGGCCAGATCTAACCTCAGCTCAGGAGGCCCCTCCATTTTGAAGAGAGCTGGTGCTTGCATTCAGCCAATACATGGTCAGCTCCCCTCCCTATGCATCTTCTTGCTAAGCTTTGGAAAGTGAGGAAATGTGCTTGGGTGAAAGATGTTAATTCCGGAGTATGGTTTGGAAAAAAGAAGTCTAGGAGTGAAATAGCTGCCATTATAATGCTAATTATGGTTAATAGTTGAAAGGAGCAGGCTATAAAAACAGTACAAGCTGGATGACAGATCACAAAGTAAAATTCGAAGTTATCCATTGACTTTTGGGTAGGTCAGGCCTTTCCTTTTTTTTTTTTTTTTTTTTTTTAAAGATACTCCCTAGAAAGTTTTGAGCTTAGATTTATTTACCTGTTTGCTTATGTTTTTTTGTTTTTTTTCTCCATAGGATCTCAAATTGCCCAGGCTGGCCCAAACTCCCTATGTGATCAAGGCTTGCCATGAACTTTCTATTCCTGCTTCTACCTCCTGTATCACTGCAGCCAGCTCCTGAGCTCAGGTTTTAAAGCAAAGCTTCCCACACATCCAGATTCTTCCCAGCTGCCTTGCAAAGTGAGTGTGGCCTTGAGCCACTATGGCTCAACTGACCTTCAGGCCAGGCAGTTCACGTGGATCTTGCATTGGCACCAAACAGACATGCTTTCAAAAAAAAAACCTGGGGTCAACAGTTCCTGGCTCCAAACCCGAACGCTCAAACGCCACCACCTTGAGAAAAGTCTGTGTTTTGAATGACTTAGTGACCAATTCTTTCTTCCAGGGAAGAAACATTATAGAAGAACTGGACTGTTAAGGTACCTCCTGGATGTACGTAGCCAAAAAGGATGCCTTAGACCATCAGCACGATGTTAGCTTTCCGGCTTTATCTTGAATATTGTCAAAATCCAATCTCACCAAATTTCTTGGCTTCTCCAGCCAGGAACATCCTAGGCAGAAAGGTGCAGTGATGGCCTTTTTTGAAGGTGCTCAGTCTGCAAAAACCAAATGTGCCAGAAGATGCAGTAGATGTTAGTCCTGTCTGTGCTACGTGGGCACTGTGGACCAGCATAACAAAGCAAAAGGACCACGTTTAAGTGATTACAGTCTATGCATCAAAGCCACTGAGGGGAAGTCCATGGCTGAGCAGGATTTTGAAGCCCTCATTTATAAGGGATTTCTGAAAGGGTTTTGCCTGTTTAAGGTTTCCCCAGAAACTGTGTTCACAGACTGGTGGAGGCTGCTGATGGTTTTTGTCAGATCATGGTCTAAGCAGACATCAGAAAATGGCACCAGATCTCCATTCAGTTGGGTTTCCCACATGGCAGAACCTCTGTCTTTTGACAATAGTTCTCCACTTGACAGTTAAGAACACACTTCCTTATCTTGTGTTGCTAGGATGAGGATGGTTCCAAGTCTTAACCGTCTTCAGCATCTGTTCCTTCCTTGCAGAATTCATTCCTAGGGCATTAGAAGAAATGCCCATAAAATACAGCCTCCGCGAAGGTGTGACAGCCCAACTCCATGCTTTGGAAATGTCATAATTCTTAACAGTGGGAAGACTATGCTGGACACATAGGCTGGTGCATTCCCATTGGTGAATATAATTTCAGGAAACCATAGATGCCTCTGTTTAGACAGAGTTAACATGTTAAATGAAATCTCCAAGAACAAAATCATGGCTTAATTCTTAGCTTTCTCTAATGCTTATGCCAAAAAGAGAGCATGGAGCTTATATGTTTGGTCGTTATTCTGATTGTATCCAGTAGCGTTATTATTCTAATTGTAGTTTAAACCAGATCCTATATTAGATCAGCACTGTACCTGGAGTAGCTCTGAATTACTGCCTCATGCCTGAAAATTGCCACACATTCCTACACAACCTTGCTTTCATAAAAGCAAAGTCACTTACCATTGTTTCCTGGGTTCACACTGTTGGCCAGAGGGAGGAGGACAGGGTTTAAATTTTAATCACTCGATACAATGTGTCTCGAGGTGGGGCAATTTGGAAAGAATATTGCTAGACGGTTACACTTTAACAAAGTGTAAACACACATGCTTTACAGCTCAGAATCCAGACTGCAGCATGGGGACCGCGCAGCACGGGGAATTCTCTACTGTAATGAGCCCCGGCTCACGAGCAACCTCCATTTTTCCCCTTAGAAACAGTTACTGGCTTCTCCCTCCCTGCTCTTCTCTGCACTCCTTCCCTCTTTCCTCTCTCCCCTCTAATTCATTCACTGTACAACTGTACACAGCCGGGGAGAACAAGAAGGGAGTCAGGCCTTCTGACAGGGGAAGGATTGCAACCTGGGGCTCTTCCAGATGGATTGTCACACGGCAGTTGGGAATATCGGGAGTTGAGAAGAATATTTCCACCTGGGAGGGAAAGCATGGGGGAAAGTCCTGGATCTGAAATACAGTAAACTGTCTTAGTCAGCCTTCTGCTGTTGTAACTGAAAACTTTATAAAGAACTCATGTTCTAGAGAGGCTGATAGCTTAAGGTCAACGGGCCATATACAGTGAGGGTGTTTTAATAGAATTGAGCCTCGGCAGCTCATTGTTTGCTAACAGGGGCACACAAGAGATGGCCAAGCCCTCTTTTAAAACAGGCCACACACACAAGAAGCCACTGAGGAATTGGTCCATTAGTCAATGACTCCATCACTCAAAGCTCTCGCCACCAAACTCCGTTACCAGATAACTGTAGGGATTAAGCTTCTAATATGAGAATTCTGGAGTGCAAACATTTAGAGCAGACAGCATGGTCTTCAACAAGATAGGGTCCTGAAGAGGCATACTGCCTTTTTGTCATGAGTATAAAAGACATAGACATGTTTGCATCTTTCTATAATGTCAGAAATTGTTGCATAATAAATTTTCAAACTATGTCACTTTCACTGGCTACAACTTACCAGACATTCCCAATTTCCCTTCATGGCTGGCTCTTGGCAGGTTCTTTTATTCCAATATTAATTATTATTATTAAAAGTAATATTTTATAGCTTTATAAATATGTATATTACGTAAGTATTTATAGAGGTTAGAAAATGGCTACTATAGGATTAGAGAGGCCACTGAGTGCAAAGATGCCTTATTGAAAGCAGAGGCAAGACAGCTGATGGAGATTCAGAGAGTCCCTGAGGTGGCTAGAGAGACTTTGAAGGACCCATTGCAAGGCTGCAGAAGACTAGCCTCACAGCTAGGCCAAGCTGCAGACCTACAGAGGCATAAGGCTACAGTTGAAATAGAGGTCCTATTGGATGGATGGACCAATGGATGGATGGACGGCTGGTTGGATGGATGGGCATTTGGATGGATAGTGGGACAGTTAGTTGTTTGAATAGTCCACACCAAGCAGCTGGGACATACTGAGCTAAAGCACTAAGTACAGTCAGATGGTCAGATGACAGGTTGGTGGGGCGGTTGACATCAAGGTATTTGATGTCCTTTTTATGGAGTCCGGGCGAGAATGTGGCACTCTTCCTTGTCTGCTCAGTAAATTTATAGAGCAAGCTTTTCTGATAGAATTTTAATGCACCCATATGTCTATGTGTTTTTCGTGTACTTCAATGAGTTTAAGTGGTAATTTTACCAATGTAAATACATTATTTATTTAGTCTATGCCTCATGGTTTACATGACACAGGTAGTTGTCGCTGCATGTACAAATGAGATGCTTTGTCATCCTGTCTCTGTGTGAACTGGAAATAGAGCCAACTGATGCTTGGTAAAATGGAGAAACCCAGGGCACAAAGCCTGGAAGTGTCTGTCCACACAGCTCAGAGCAGCGCAGTAACAGAAGAGCCACGGCCTGACTCACACACATTGTTCTGCTTAACAGACCTACAGTCTTGGAACACTGAATCATTTCTGTCTTTGACAATCCTTTCTATAATGATTATTATTTTGTGTTCCTTTAGATTTGCTTCCTTAGATTACCCAAGATTAAACATTGTTTCCTAAAGTTATTAGCTATTTGTAGTCTTCTTTTATAGCCTTGAGCATTTTGGACTTTTGCCTGGTTTGAAATTAGAATGTTGTCTTTTTTATTGATGAATAGGAACATTTTGTCTGCCAGATACCCTGCTCATATTTTTCTCAATATTACATCCATCTTTAAACATCGTTTATTTCTTTTACTGTGCCTAGATCTTAAATTTTTATGAAGCCATTCTTGGAAGTATAAAACTTATTTTTAAAAAAAAAACTGACTTCATATTGTGCAATGTTGCAGATGATCACTGGTTTCATTTCTTGGATCTGGGCTCTTTGCAATCTAACTTGGCTGCTTCTCCCATCGGCAATGGTATCTGCTCCCTTGCTGGGACCACTGATCTGCCAATGGAAGTAACACGGCACACCATTCCATCCTCTTCTTTGAAACCTTCCCTCGGTGTGTCAAAGAGCCAGAATGCCATATCAGGAGGTAAAACAGGATCCTTACTCATGGCAGCATCAAGTATGGTGGCTACGGAAGATGTGATGGACAAAGCCATCCCAGGTGCCCCGCCCTTGGCCTACTTGCCAACTGACTGAGCAAGCCTCCTGGAGACAAGCCACACCTTGTCCAGATCAACGGAACTACCCAGAGTCTCCAGAGACTTGTCAGCTATTGTTACCCATCACAGCTTGAATCCTCCAGCTTCAGGGCAGCTTGCTCTGAGGCCAGGAAGATCTAGGTCATAAATTTCTTTCTGCACTAAGTTTTACTTGGGGTTTAACTTTTGGTTAAATCCTTTAACCCATACAAAGTTCATTGTCATGTACTAAGAAGTGGGCAGAGGGGCTTATGGGTTTTTGGTTTTACTCTTATTCTAAATGTTTAATGGATTTTCCCAACACTATTTTTTTGAACTTTCTTTTGCCACCCATTTGAAATGTCTTGGTTCTCATTAGCTGAACTTTCATATGCTCAAGCATTGCCCTTTAAGATGTGTCTAATACATTCAGCCGATTTCTTTTCAGCTTTTGTGACCTGGTGGGGATTACCAAATTTGTTTTTCTGGAAGAGGAGACACTTAGCTTGCCGGTTCTGCGGAAAGAGCGGTGTTCACTGCACTAGAAATCCACCCAGAGCCCCGTGGTTTTCAGGGATGGCGCCAACAACTGTCTCTTGTCCTCACAATTTTAGATGGTGTAAGGCAAGCCACCTGAGACAGGAAAGAAAAGAGAAGGAGCAAAGAGGGTTTGCTCAAAGAGAGCTCACGCGATTTGACGGCCCTAACAGTCCTGAGAGGTCAGTGATATCTTGCATCTGTTTTCAGAAGGGAAAGTGAGGTGCAGGAAAGATTAAATAGCTA
>REGO01000215.1:364475-423516 GCA_010120015.1 Rhombomys opimus | reverse complement strand
AGCAACACACACACTTGCTCCACAGTCACAGTCCTCCTCCCAGCTTTGTTCCACCCTGCCCTCAGTGGGCCGGGCCAGTCCGTGTGTACTCAGCTGCCTGCCGTCCTGTATCAGCAGGATTTGGAAACACTCCACGTACACACAAGTGTGCCCTGTCAATATTCTGGGTACCATTCACTCTAATCAACCAGGTAACCAAGACCAACCATCACACCATGTCATGCAATACGATGAGACCAACTCCTGCTAAGGCACCAAGAGGCCATCATGGGCCATTATTCAGCTGTTAAAGAACTTGGCACTGAAGAACACAGACTAGCAAACAGGTAAGGGAGGTGTATGTATTTGCTGCTCTGCTCATATTGCTAGAGGTTTGGAAGCCAACATGTAGTTGTAGAGTTGGAATTATGTACAGCCATTGTGTTATTTACTCTCATGGCTATGACAAAACATGAGAAAACGCCATGAGGAAGGAAGGCTCACAGTCGCAGGGAAATGCCCATCACGGAAGCAGTGGGAAGAGGGCGAGGACAGCTGTGGTCACAGGCAGCTTCGTCCTTCCCTCCCAGGAAACCCAGAAACCTGAGTTCCAGGACTCCACTCGCTTTTTCCTTTTCGTTAGTTCACACCTGAGCCAAAAGAACAGTACCTTTCCATCCCAGGTGAGTCTTCCCACATCAGTTAAACACACTGGAAGCAGCAGTAAGGACACAGGTGGGGCTGTGTTTTCTAGGTGATTCTAATTCTCGTCAAGTTGACAGTCAAGGTTAACCATCACAGCCATCAAACGCTGAGTGTAGCATAGACTTATATCATAGGGTGCTTGAAATGCTTATTGCTTAATGAAAATGATTTATAGAGTGGCAGTCTCAGAGAACTCTCAGCATCAATGTAGTGATTATCAAAGCCAACCCCAGGGCACAGCTTTCTGCCAAGCAGCATATTAGGAAAACAGTTTCAGTTAGAACCACACAATGAACAGAGGCAGGCATTGCTTTGTCAAATAAATTCAACAGTGTCCCTGGAAGTTTTGGAAACTCAGGCAGACAAAATAAATTTATAATTAAAAGTTAGCTTTGCTTCTTTTTAAAGGATTTAAAAACTTGTAAAGAGGAGTACCTGATACTGGCTATGAACTTTTTGAAAAATAACTGTCCCATCAATTACTAGAAAACAAATCCAACTGCACCCAGTCCATATACTTTCCCCTGTAGAAATTAGTGAGTCGAGGCTAGAGAGGTGACCTAGCAGTTAGAGCAACCATGTGTTGGGGCTGCCAGTAACTCCAGCTCTAGGGGATCCTACGCCCTCCTGTGGCCTCCACAGCCACCAACACACACATTCACAAACCTGCAGACTGCACATCCCCCACACAGATGTACATAAGAAATAAACATTAAGATATAAGAAGGATTGCTGAGCAGAGCGTTGGGAGATGAAATGGCAGCCTGGCTCATTTCTATTTGTTTATTTTACAATCTTGAGACAGGTCCTCACTATGTAGCCCTGATTGCTCTTGAACTCACGATCCTCTTGCCTCAGGCTGAGCACTTGGGGCTGTAGACCTGTGATCGTTACACATCCAGAAGGAAAGAAGAGTATTCTTAAACAAGACTAGATATACAGAGACTAGAAATCAAAGAGAATAAATCCTAATCAGACACATATAACTGAACTTTAACACACAGAGGAGGCCTGGAGAGATGGCTCAGTGTGTGAGCCTGCCTGCTGTGGAGCATGAGAGCCTGAGCATGAGTCCTAAGCTTCCATATAAAAAACGCTGCACACAGCTGGGTGTGCCCGTGACTCCAGTATTGAGGGTGGAGACAGGCAGAGCTGGGAGCACTGGCCAGCCAGCCCAACTCAAACTTCAAGCTTTGGGTTTAGTTAGAGACCCTGCTTTAAGGGGGGGGGGGGTCTGGGGAGAGCGATAGTGGAAGATTCGATGCCTTCCTCTGTCCTGTTCCCCAGTGTTCAGCCAGAGCCTTCACACCTGCACATTTGTGGCCATGCACTACTCCCACCCACCCACGCTCTAAAGAAACAACGGATCTGGAAATAATGTTTGCAAGGCAAAGAACAATGCCTGATGATGCTTGTGATGGATAAAGAGTTTTTAGAAAATGACGAAAAAGGAAAAAAATCAAATAAAAAAAAGGAACAAAGAAGATAATTAGGACTTTCACAAAGATAAAAGTAAATGGCTGAGATGAACATGAAATATGACAAAATCTCTAGTTAGCAGGAGAATGTAAGGTACAATAACAGCAAATCACATTTAACCGGTGCATGTGCCTACGGAGACACTTGTAAAAATATGGGAAAATAAGTAGCTGGTTTCTAGGCTGTCTAAACAGAGTACGTTGCACTGTACTGGAGTCATGTCTCGAACGCAGATCTCACTTTTGATTGATGAATCCAGGAATAGTTTTCTAGCATGAAAGAGATGCCTACAGGAAGGGACTCAGATGGTTGGCCGGGGAGAAGAGAAGATTCTTTCCCAGTCATGACCCCTCCCATTGGCCCTGCAGAGTTTGCGGGGGTGTTTCAGAGCTGGGTCTCCATGTGGTTGTCCAGGGAGGTTGACAGCGGAATCCAGGACACAGCCATGGAGAATAAACACACAGCTTTGAAAAGCAGTTCCCGTTAAAGTCATGAACTGTAGAGGCCCACGGACTGCGGGCTCTGAATGATTTTCTCTCTGTTTTTACTCTTTGGAAATTGGCTTCAGTGTATTCTGAAAAGGGCATTTTTATGATCTGGAAAAATCTGGTGGAGTAAACAGAGCAGTTCAGATGAATGATCTGAACGATTAAATAGAGCCGGCCGTTTTCAAAGGCATTGTGGCTGCTTTAAACACATCTCAATCTTTGTCTGGAGAGATGGCTCAGCCATGGGAGAGCTTGCTGCTCTTGCTAAGAACCTAGGCTCAGTTCCAAGTCCCTGCATCAGGCAGCTCCACACCACTCACCTAGAGTCGCAGGCCTCGGCAGAGGGAGGGCCTCAGTGTTTCTGAGACCCATGGCCTGAGGGCTTGAGAAGTCTCTTATAGATTACTTAAGGAAGCCCCCTTCTCTTGGTTTTACTCTGGAGTGTGACTTCAGAATGATACATTGTTTCTGTACCAATAAGACCTTATGAATTGGTGAGTTGATAATCACCAGCTCATTCTGTGACCAGGACTTTCTTCTCTTTCCCACTGATTCCCCATCCACGCCTGCTGCACACAAGCACGAACACATCTGGACAGGAGACACACTCACACAGTACAACATACATGTGGCCAGAGAGAAGCTCACAAAGGAGACTTGTTCAGCTGTGCTGGGGTTCACTCCGGTACGATGCGATTCCTGGGATTCCTAAGCAGGAAGAGAGGTGCTCTCAGCGTGTGGCCTAGAAGAGGGAGCAGTAGGAGGGTCGGAGCAATGGTGCTCTCCAGGAGAGAATGGTCTAGGCCAGTGACCGTGAACTCCGCTGTGGCTCAGTGTGAACAGTGAACCCGGAGCCCTGACCCAGGACTATTCTCATTCCACTCACTCTTTGGTTCTAATGTGACACTTGATATTATTAATTAAAAAAAAAAAAAAAAACAAAACTCATGTAAGCAGGCCATGGTGGCACCACACGCCTTTAATCCCAGCAGAGCAGAGGCAGAAATTCAAGGTCAGCCTGGTCTACAAATCAAGTCCAGGACAGAAAAATAAAACAAAACAAAAACAAAATTCATGTATGTGTGTGCACGTATATGCCTATGTGAGTTTGAGTCCCGTGGGAGACCAGAGTGGGTCAGATGACCCGGAACTGAGTCACAGGCCATGTGGGTGCTACGAAATGAACCAGGGTCCTTGGCAAGAGCAATAAGCACTCTTAACACCGACCCATCTCTCCAGCCCTAAATAATTATTTTTTCACCGAGTTCTGTATTTCTTTTCTGTCTTTGAAACAGGGTCTTACTCTGTAGCTCTGACCTGCCTGGAACTTTCTGTCCAGAGCCCAGTTGCCTCCGTGATGCAGCTGCCTCTGCTCCCCGGACCCCCCACCCGGCCCCCACCCCTCTGCGCTTGCGCTGGGCTTACAGGCTTACCTATCAGCTGACATCTTTTAGGTGTGGCTTTTGTTCTGAATTCAAGATCCGGGGTGCGGGGAGAGTGTGTCTGGTGGACCAGGGAGGAGGGTTGATTCTGACTCCGGTTTAAGCGGATGTAGTTGACCATGGCTGCTGAGTCCCAGAGTGTGGCGGTGCGAGCTGGTGGCAGGGCTGGTTACATCTCAGCAGAGCGGGAAGCAGAGAAAAGAGCTGAGCCCAGAAGCAGGGCAGGGCTGTAACTCTCCGGCCCTGCCTCCATGGGCTTGCATTTCCCAGCGGGCACTGTCTCCTAAACATCGCCTAGCCTCGGAACGCAGAACGGCCAGATGGAGAATCAGGGTTCAAACACAGGCAGTGCGGGTCATGTCTCACTCAAACCACGTGGGAGAGGAAGTCAGAGCGGGCAATCTGCTAAGGGCAGCCGGCAGCTGCGCTCCCCATCCCCCGCAGTTTGCCCTCTGGTCCGGGTTAAGTTTAGAGGGTAAGTTTTCCTGTCCGTAGTCATTCCAGACCCCTCGTGAGACAGTCTGGTGTTCAACTTTAATTTATTCCACCAGAGCCCTGGAGGGTCGCTGAAGTGGAAGGCCGGCGGGGTGGCTGGGTGGGTGGGGCCTTATTAAAACAGATTGCTGGGTTCTACCCAAGACTGCGTTTCTGGGCTGGGGAAAGGCCCTAAAATTTGCATTTCAAACAAGGTTCCAGGTGAAGGGCACGGCTGAAGATCTGTGGACCACCTGTTGGCAGCTAAAGAAAGTGGCTACTCACTCAACTGGTATTTATTTGATTTTGCCTCGCACTGCAGGATATACAGGTGCAGGGAGTAAGACAACGGGGCAAGAAGTGGGCGGCATACCGTGGCCGGCCAGGTTCAAGCGAAAGCAAACGGTTGTATAAATATTTATTGTGTTGATGAAAAGGACATTATTAGACATTATGCCAGCAAATAACAGGGAAGGTGGCTCCCTGGCAATTTCAATTGTGTTCTCTCTAGGAAATAGTTACATTTGTCATTCATTCATTAACACTGTCCATTAAAAAATATATTTCATACTTTGAAAAGGTCTTCAAGAAATACCCGAAAGCTCTAAACAGTGCATCCACTTACTGGGTGCTCTCTTGAAATGGGCGGATAATCTGTTTTTTGTTTCAGAGTCAAGGAGGTGTGAGAAGTCTGCAGGGCTTGGGGTGCTGCTCCTTGTGTCCAGGAAGAGGGGAACGCTCCATCCCCCTCTCTGCCTCTGCAGAGTCAAAGGCCAGGATTGTGAAGTAGGCAGGCCTCTCATTTCACAGATCTTGGGGGTCTCACAGGGTTTACCCCGTGAAACTAGCATGGGGCTGGATTCCAACCACACCCAGCAACTTCCTCAGGACAGCACTTGGCAGCAGAGGAACGGTATGTCAGAAACCGTGCGGGCTTGGAGGGAGGCTGAAAGGCCTGGAAGGCTAGCAGGCAGAGCCACAGGGAGGGCCCGTGAGACCCTGAGAAGGTGGTGCCGAGACACACTCTATCTTAAAACATATGGAAAGCTGTTGAGGAATTTTAAACACAGATGTGATATTATTAGCAAAGATATGAGACTTGAAGGAAGATGCTTGTTGTTCTCAGAATTATTTGGAGGAGAAAACCTATTTCTCATGCACTGAAGAGCCGGGACATTCTGAAGCGAGCGGTCACATCTTAGTTACCTGAGACTGCCCTTTGTCATTAGGGTGAATCCTGTCCCTGACTTGCAAGCAGCCTTTCTAGTGCCATTTCTTCACTTAACTATAGAACAAAAAAATATTTGATGGAATTCTTTGTTCCAATCCAAATGTTCTAATCCTGAGGTAAGTTTGAAGAATAATTTAAGTACACACACACACACACACACACACACACACACACACACACACAAAGCTATAGCCAGAAAGCTACACAGAAAAAAAAAGAATTAAAAAATACATTTAAGGAATAAAGTGTTTTTCTTTATTTTTTTCCTTCTCTTTCCTGGATCCTTTTGGAGAAGGATTTTTATTATTTATATATATATATATATGTACATATATATATATATATAATTCTTCTCTACACACACAGAGGGGGGGAGCTGTAATGGGAACACTGAATGAATGAATGAATGAACTTCTTGGGCTTTCTAAACATCTCAAATACGCCGGCATCTGAAGCACCTGCTGAGAGCTCAGAGAGGAAGGTGGCAACCTTTCACACCCCTGAGATAACAAACCCAGGTTTCTTGTTCTTTATGTGATGGTGACGCGACCCGGGCCTCACACATAAAGTACCTTTCAACAAAACCATGTGTGCCCCCTGTCCAAATATGATTAGTGGTCTTCAAAGGCCCAGGAAAAGCCGAGCTAGAATTCAAACAGTCACACATACTCAGGGCAGCCCGTGCTCCGTGTTGAATCTCTTTGATAGTGTAAGCCCCCTTGGCAGTCTGGCTAACAATTAACTGGGGTAAGTGGCCCTGATAAAATCCCCACATCCTGTGGTCTTGTGGTCTTCTGAGGACACGTTTGATCCTCTGGTGCATTCAGACCTTTTACTGCCTTTATCTGTCTCGGAGCTGGAGTCATCTCTGGTTTCTCGGTGAGGTCTTTGTGGATTAAGGACTAAATACAGAAAGATTTTACTTATGTGGCGGAAAAGTTGGTAGAAGGCACTGTATAAGGGCGTATTGACTGAAGTGAAGCCATCAGGTTGCGTCCAACCCTCACCCTCACCCATGACCCTCACCCATGGGGCCACTCCTCCTTCCTTCCTCTGGGTGAAACCATCATCACCTGCCGCAGGGGTGGGGGTTAACACAGAGCTGGAGCACAGCCTTCACAAAGCTCCAGAGACTTCGGAAGGGCGAGGATGCTCACCGCTGTCCCAAGCAGGGACAGAGAGGGTTCAACGTCTTCCGTTTCACGTATCAGCTGTTGGTGACTGCCTCCCCAGGAAGGACGCCAGTATCCAGGCACCTGGCAGCCCAGGACCCTTCTGTAGCAGAGTGTCCAGGCTCTTCCACAGCAGAGCTGCAGACACAGGCCTACCACAAAGGGAGCATATGAACCAAAGACAAATGGATGCACATTTAAACGTTTACAGGAAGGCGTTGTGCTGGCAAATGTTTAACAGCTGCCTTTCCCAAAGGAAAGCCCCAAGCTGTGTTGCTGACAATTTCTGTGGTGTAAATATTTCCACCATGGCCAATATGTCACTGAGCATGGATGGGGACAGATGCTGACGGTCAACTCTTTGGAGGTTGTGTAAGCAGATTCCACCTGCTCCAAGCATCATGCTAAAAACAACTGTTCTGAGCATCAGTGAGATGAAGGTTTCAGCCAGAAGTAGATTCTAAAGCTGGACAGAGCAGGCGGAAAAGGAGGAGCCTTCAGAGGAAGCAGCTGGAGAAAGAGCAGGAGAGGAAATGGGGAGAAAGGTCAAGGGGCCAAGGCATTAGACAGCAGTTGTAAACCCAGAGCCTCAGTTTACTCAGCTGCAAAACAGCAGCTGCTATGAAGGATTCCGTGGCTCTGGCATATTGGTTGGTAGCCAGTAGGTGCTAAAATGCTCGAGTTACTCTCAGAATTGAATTAAATGATTTCACAGTAGTGTTTGTATAGGGACATAATGGTGAGTATATACATATATATGTGTATATATATATATACATACATACACATATATGTTTATATATGTAAACACTAAGGGTATATACATGCATATATACACATTCCTCATGAGACAAGGCCACACAGCCAGACAGACAAAGTCATTTTATTTTCCTTGAATGTAGGCAGAAGCCAGCCATTAGAGAATGATGTCATTTCTGTTTGGTTGTTCAAGGACATCTGAGAGATGAGGGACTTAGGAGAGAAACATCCTGCCCCAGCCTTTGAGGCTATAAACAACAGCAGCAAGACCGGAAAGAGTGTTCACGTGAAGACTAGTTCCTTCCAGACTTACTGACTAAAAACATTTTAGGTCAATGTTTATCCTTCAGGAAATACCTGGGAAGCAGGAATAGTTTCATGTTCTGTCAAGGTGTGCAACCGCTTGAGAAACAGGAGTCTGAGGAGATGATCAGATTGGGCAGAGGCATCTTGGTGTGCCCTTTCTTCTGGTGAAGTCCCTGGGTAGACAGGAGTTCCCGGCTTGCTTGTTCTCATGCGACAGTTCAGTCTGAAATTAAATGATGTGGCTACAAACTAAGTGTGTACCTTGGCTCGCTCCTCAGCCAGGCTGGACCACTCCTCCACGACTGAAATCACCCTGAGCACAGCAATGAGGGGGCTGGGGTGGTAGCCAAGCCCGTGAAGTGCTTGCCTTCCATGTGTGAGACCTGAGCCCTACCTTCAGGACCTGCATGTTAAAGACTAGGAATGGCGGCACGGGACTGCAATCCCTGCACCGGCGGAGGAGGACAAGTGGATCACTGGGGCCCCGTGGCCTGCCAGCCAGGCCTACTTGGCAATGCCAAGCCAGCAAGAGATGTTTTCTAAAAGAGTCAAGGTAGAGGCACTTGAGGAATGACATGGGAGGCTGACCTCTCTCCTCCCCACAGGAGAAAATGCATGTGCACACATACCTGCTTTCACATAAACAGATATACACACAGACACACAGAGATGTGTGCAGGCATATGCGCAGAAAGAGAGACAGAGACAGAGAGACAGAGAGAGAAGAAAGAGAGACACTGAGAGAAGCCATGGCAGAAACCTCACACTTGTCATCATATCTACTCTCACCTTGACTGAGGGGGAGGGCTGCTGCAGAGAGAGACAGGACCAGGTCTTGCTTACAATGTAGGAAGTGAAATTAATTGGAGCCGAAACTCTGCGTTTGGGTAACTGGGTAAGAGCTATAGAATGGGGCTGGACTAGGCTCAGCCACAGCGTGGGAGGCTTCAGGAAAAGCTGACAGGATGGAGATTCCTGCTGTGTGTGTGTGTGCGCTCACACTATTCTGCTAAAACTGTTCAAAAAATGAATCTGTTTTCTAGTGGAAAACTCTTCATTCCAGTGAGGCAGGATAAGCGAACATTTGTGTGCTTCAGCTGGACTTCAGTGAGAACAACCAAGGGCCTGATTTTGTTAATAGCTGCAGAAATAAATGCATGTGACCCATCTGCTGTCAGGCAGAGCCCACTATGGCTCTCAGAGTTAACAGAAACGAAGTTTAACACAGCACGAAGGCTCTGCTTTAGTTAAACATCTCGTCTGATGTGGGAAATGCAGATACGAGGCTTCTAGCGCAGGCACTGGCAAGGACCAACGCATGCCGGTCTGTGGCTCCTAACTTCACAAAGATGTGGACTTGAACTTTGTGCCGGAACCTTTCCACTAACACTTGTGCCTGGGGAGGTGTAAACACATGCCACATTTCATGTTTTCTTTTGTTTTTTGTTTTCTGGGAGTATGCAAGGTAAGCTCCAACGGAAACTCGAAAGAGAATAAGGCTGTGCTAAAATGAAAACTCAGCTGTCATTTTAAAGCTATTTGAAAAAAAAAAAAGCGTTTCTGATTTCTGCATCATTGGGTGGTTTTAACTTGTTCTTTTAAATTTTTTTAGTAAAAAAATTTACATTCATGGATGTTTCACCCTCAAGTATGTCTGTGTAGCACTTGCATTCCTGGTGCCCAGAGAGGCCAGAGAGCATATTGGGTCACCGGAACAGAAGTTAGAAATGGTCATGAGCTGCTTTGAATATTGGGAAATGAACACGGGTCCTCCACAAGGGCAGGGGATGCTCTTAACCACTGTGTCGCTGTTCTGGCTCCTGCCTTCATTACTCTAAGGGTCAGGCTTTGAAGACAAAAGTGGAACAAATCAGACTCCCCAAAAGTCTCCAAACACCAGTCACCCCGCCTATACTCATATATCCAGCACCCCATTCTTAAACACACACACACACACAAAATATTTGTGAGGTTAAATGGCTCTAATTCAGATGGAAGGAAAAGTAAAAGGCTTAGGTTTATGACAGCTTTACTTTCCAGACTCAGCACGATGACTGCTGCAAGCATGAATCTTTGACCCGGAATTGTGGCAGCAAATGTGTGCATCTCAGCCTTGTATATTTTCCCCTAACGCCAGAACCAGATTTGATTAAATAAAACATTTAGATCAATAATCATTCTTTGAACATGTCCCAGTGTTAGCTCTGAGCAAACCTCTGGTGGCAAGATCAACAGGATCTGCCTGGACATAAGGAAATGCAGAGTGTGGTAGGGCAGCCAAGAGAATGGCTGCGTCCAGCGACACACAGACACTGCCGCCATCACACAAGTGTACCCTGGGGTCAGATGAAAACAGCAGTCCTTCTGGAGGGGAGACGAGCTGGCTACGCAGTCTTTCAGGGTAGATGGCATCTCCTGAGGCATGGGAAATGGAGACGACATTCTAGACAAGGAGTAGCAAGGGCAGAGAAGGCTGAAAGGACACATTATTCCAGGAATAATGGCGTCGAACATACAGCTGTGAAGCCCCAGCAGCCAGCGCTTCCTGTGGCCAAAGTATGTGCTCCAGTGCGGATGATAGGATGTGGGCAAGACACCCCTCTTCCCAGTGAGTCAGCTCCTGTGAAAGCTCTTGAAATGTTAGAAACCTCTGCGTTCTGTTTGAGACTAGTGAGTGGGTCGAGCACATTGCTTATAAACCTGAAAGGGCTTCTGTCTGTTCCATATAAAGCAGGATCTCACGGTGAGCCTGTTAGCCCCATTCCTGACCTGACACCATCCTCCCGTTCCAGGCTCACCCTCTGCCCCAAATGCAGCTGCACACCAGAAGTGGGGGCCTATAGGAACAGATTTCCCTAATCCCAGGCTAAGGTCATGGTTGTTGATCTGGTGGGTGCTTCTTTCTGCAACCCTATTAGAAGAAGGCCCAGACTAGATTGTATTTATTCAGGGTGGATGATACCGTTTTTACAACCTCGTCTTAGAACCAAATGAACAGCACTCGTATTGACAGTGTATGTAGAGGAATATGTATTTTAAACATATATTTATATTACATATATATCATACTAGTTCATCAAACAATGATATGATAGAGTGACATTATTTTAATCATAATATCATCCATGTAAGATGGTGCAGGTCTTAGTGTAGTCATGAACTCACAGCAGCGGGGGCGGGGGGATGGATAGAGGGTGGAGAGGTACCTGCATGAGACCAGCCTGAGACACTCAGGCATAGGGCAGAGCTCGTGAGGCTCTACTATCCCTGAGGGAGCCATGAGCAGTTGATGGTTTCTGGGGGAGGGGAATCACAGTCTTCGGTGGTGTAGCCACTGCTAAGATGCTCCGGTAAACAGCACCTCACCAATGCTCGTGAACAATCAGTGTCTTAGTTGTTGTTGTTATTGCTGTGAAGGGACACTATGAGCAAGCAACTTATTGAAAAAAAAACATTTAGTGGGTGTTGGCTTACAGTTCAGAGACTGAGTCTATGACAGTCTATGACAATGGAAGCAGAGCAGAGGCAGCAGGCACTGTTCTGGAGCAGCAGCTGAGAGCTTACCAGGAGAGCTCTGTCTCCAGCAGGAGGTGGGGAGAGATAAGAGCCTGGCAAGGGCTTTTGAAACCTCAAAGCCCATCCCCAGAGACCCACCTCCTCGCACAAGGCCACACCTCCTTATCTTACACAGTTTCACCACCTCTGCACCAAGTTCAAACACATGAGCCTATGCAGGCCATTCCCATCTAAGCCACCACACTCAGTGAGCCACAAAAACAAAGAAAGCCAGGAAAACAACAGACCTGTTAGGACAAGGAGGGTCAGAGAGGGAGAAGGGTGAGAAAGGGTCAGGAGGTGTGAAAATGACCAAAATGCATGATGTTTGTACGAACATTGTCAACAAATAATTTATTAAAAACCCATTCATGTAGCTACCAGTGTTCTGGTTTTTTGTAATAGTTTTAATGTTGAAGAGTCATTACAATATTGTGGCAGTGTTTCCCCTTCATATTTTATCCCTAGATTATACATAACCTGAGGTGCCACATAAGCTCAATCCTGGGGGTTGCAACGCCAGACGCTTATGTCCCTGCATCTTTTTTTCCTTTTTGTAAATTAATTTATTTTTTTATTAATTACAATTTATTCATTTTGTATCCCAGTTGTAGCTAGCCCCCGCCCTCATCCCCTCCCAATCCTGCCTTCCCTCTCTCTTCTGCCATGCCTCTTCTCCAGTCCACTGATAGGGGAGGTCCTCCTCCCCTTCCCTCTGACCCTAGCCTATCAGGTCTCATCAGGAGTGGCTGCATTGTCTTCCTTTGTGGCCTGGTAAGGCTGCCTCCCCTCAGGGGGAGGTGGTCAAAGAGCTAGCCACTGAGTTCAAGTCAGAGACAGTTCCTGTTCCCCTTACTAGGAAACCTATTTGGAGACTGAGCTGCCATGGACTACATCTGTGCAGGGTTCTAGGCTATCTCCAAGCATGGTCCTTGGTTGGAGTATCAGTCTCAGAAAAGACCCCTGTACCCAGATATTTTTTGTTGTTGTTGTTCTGTTGCTCTCCTTGTGGAACTCCTGTCCCTTCCAGGTACCACAGAGGGCTTCTGAAAGACTCTACCCTGCAGGGTGTTAAAGCAGATGCTGAGACTCATAGCCAAACTTTGGGCAGAGTGCAGGGAATCTTATGACAGAAGGGGGAGATGAAAGACCCGAGGGGACAGGAATTCCACAAGGAGAGCAACAGAATCAATGTCCCTGCATCTTCTCCGCACACCTTCCCTCACTCCAGTTTTTCACTTGGTCTAAGAAGCAATTCTGTAAATGGGGCTTGAGAACACCTCACTGCTTCCACTCCTACCCTTCAGCCCTCTAGGGAGGCAGCTGCAGCCATTAGGGATGAGCTCGAGATGGCATGGTCCACTCCTGTGTTTCACAGGAAGATTCAAACAGCCATCTGAGGGGCCAAACTGGACTAGACTTTCAGATTCCTAATTCCTAGTCTGTGAATCTTTCTACCAAATGCTGGTGCTTCCTGAACCAGCACTGTGGTCCACGAAGCATCCAGCATCCATATGTGGTACCCAAACACGCAGTGTTCACACAACAACGCTTTAGGGAAAACAAGACATGCGTGATACCCTGAGCTCATCCGAATGACTGTGTCCGATGAGAAGAAAATGTGCTGTGACTTTTATGATTTCACACACAATGACACAAGGCACAGGAAGATGCCTTTGTGGCAGCTCTGAGTGGTAACAAAGTGTTTGTGCACAGGCGTGCACACTCATTGCATGTTTGCCTAGAACAAACCAGGATTCTAACTATCTTGGCATAGTGTTTAATAGTTTCCTCTTATTCCAAAAAGAAAAAAAAATCTTATTTGGAAAACACAAGAAATTTCTAGCTAATAAGCAATGTTGTGCCATCTGCTTATTTTTTTTAATAACTAGAAATAAATGAGGCGTTTGGGGTAAACGGCTTATAATTAACTTCTAAATCATGCTAGATTGGGGGAAAGGGACACACGTTTCTCTTTTACCATTCTGGAGAAAAACCATCTCAGTTGATTCACTTGAAATGTTCTCGAGGATTGTCACAAGAACACAAATTTACACCAGAAAGTGGGTGTCACTTTCTTGTGCCCCAGCTAGCAAGTCACAGTTGTTCAGCTAAGGGTTTCCAACCAGGGGCGCTTCGGATGCCAAGCATGGTGGCCCACACCTGGGAGGCTGAGCAGAACAGCTGGGTACTGGAGGCCCATGGGCATACGGTAAGGCCATCTCCTCACTCCCAGCAGTAATCATCCATCCATATAAGAATCCCCCAGATTGCATAAAAGAACGACCTCACTTTAAACGCACATAGCCCTTCATAGCGCATGTCAGGATCAGGGCACCCACAGCCACTCCAGGCAGAAGCAGGAGCCTCTCACTAACCTGTGGTGAAAAGTCCTGTACTGTGCCAACTTCTCACCGGCCATGCTCAGTGGGTGGCATTCAAAAGAGAAAAACGAGAGCCAGATCTGGTGTCACGGGCCCATGACCACAGCCACTTTGGAGACTGAGAGGGTGCAAGGCCTGACTGGATTGTACGGTGAGTTCAGAGCCATCCTGAGATACTTGGTGAGTTCCTGTCTCTAAAAGAGGGCTAGGGGTGTAGCTCAGGAGAGAGCATGTGTCAGCATGTGTGAGGTCCAGCCAATACAGAGTGCAGGGCTGGGGAGCGCAATCCCCTGTGACACACGCGTGCATGCATGCATGCACAAACTCAGGGGGTGGGGGAGAGGCAGAGAGAGACATCCAGGGATTAGTTAAATGTGCTCTTGGAAGAATCAAGATGAGAATAACACCTCACCCTGCTCTTCCCAAATCTCCCTCTCAAGGCACCTGCTGTGTCCTGTTGGGGGCGGGAGGAAGGGCACACGGAACCCCTGAAGCGTCCTTTAGCTTACAGTTGTTTTACACTTGATTGTATTCACAGCCGGACCAAGCTTCAGCCTTAGTGTTTAGCTTGGTCTCGGAACAAGTGGACAGCGGCTCAATCAGTGAGCAGATAGCTCACCTGTTTTGTTTTGTTGTTTTTTAATCAGGAGAAGGAAGCCCACCGCTCAGATGAAACTCCCTCAGGGAGAGAGTACATCCAGTAAGAGAGTTCTGAAGTCACTCCTGAGGTCACACGCAAGGCAAAGAGAACTGCTGTCTGAAGCTCCAGCTAGCTGCAGGGGGTCTGGTGGCCCTGGCCTCCACAGCAGGCTCCAGTTATTTGCTAGCTCTGTAGCTTGGAGCAAGGGGCTTGGGCCCCTGTGTCCTTGTTTCCTCATTTCTATAAAATATAGGAATAACAAAGACAAAGATGGCATTCATGCATGTCTGCTGTTAGGAGGGAGTAGTGTGCCTAAGGACTGCAGGCCAGCGCCTGAATGTAAGGGTAGTTTTGTATTGCTATGGTTGTGCTATTGTCACTGCTGTTACTAATGACAGGGAGTTTAAAGTTTAAACTGTTCCACACTGTCACTGTAATCCCAATCAAGTACTGGGGTGCTCTGCCCTGCTTACGTCACTCATCTGCCTTCCTTCTTTCTCCGTTAGTTGATAGTTGTCTCTCTGGATGGTCCTCTGCCTGAGCTCCTGCCGCCCTGGCCATTCTCCTGCAGTTGCTTAGGGTTGAGGCTGTGGGAGCCTGGCCTTCTCAGCCATAACACTGTGGCTGACAGCATCCATTCCTCCTAATGCTGAGTCCTAGATGTCTGAGATGACAGTAACTGACAGCCACCTCCTCCCTCAACCCTAGAGTAAGAGGGGATGGGGAAGATGGGAAGCTCATGCTTTTCTTCAATGAGGCAGAAGCAGAGGGAAGTGGGATGGAAAGAGGAAGGAGGGGATGGGGAGGGGTAGGAGTTATGGATCTCATGGGAGCAAGGGGGACACTCCAGGCCACCCTTGAAACATTTCCAGTGACTCCCCCACATAAAAACAACCCTGTCTCCTCCCGTGCATAGGCCCAGCCAGCTGTTTCCACTTCCTTAGCATCTGGTCACTTACTGAACTGTTTACTAACTTCTCATCCAGAACTTTTTAAATAGAGGAAAACCCAGGGTTTGTCTGTACCAACCAGACAGCAGAGATAAGGGAGAACTCAGCGACAAGCAAAACAAAAAGGCAGAATTAGGCTCTGGAATCCAAGCTTGACTGGGACAGCACACTGATTGCCTGAATCAATGAGTCTGTGGTTTTCTGAATCCTGAAGAGGACTCCCCAGTGAGGCTACAGCTAATGGACTTCTCGGCTGAACGGGAGATCCAGAGAACAGAGAGCAGCCCAGAAGGACAGCAGGAACAATGGCATACTTGAAAGCCAGTATCCACGGAACAGACAGATCCCCGAGCCTGAAGTCCAGCTCTGGCTCCCGGGGAACTGTGTGACATGGGATGAATTCCTCACCCTCTCTGTGCCGCGCTTTCATCATTTACCAAATGGGAAGAATAGCATTAACCTCAGAGGTTGTTGTGGGGTTGAATAAGTTAACATAGAGCACGTAGAAAAATAACTTTTTATTTCAAGCACGTGTATGTTCTCACTGTAACGGGGAGGGAAAGCGGTGCTACGATTGTTGAATAAATGCAGAGTGGTGAAATACAGCTAATTACTGTATCCGTCATCTCAAACGCATAACGCGTCTGTGAGAATTTCAAAACTTACTTTGGGGGATACTGAAATGTATGGTGGTCAGCTATTTTATTTGTCCTGCTGTATATATAGTCAGCTCCATTTTACTACAGCAAAGTACTGAGGTAGGACACTAGGAAAGAAAAGAGGCTTAGTGTGACCCATAGTTGGAACACAGGCGTGAAGGGCGTCCGCCTTAACCTGAGTCTCTCTAGGCGGCATGCGTCACCTGCTGAGGGACCAGCACGCCACTTTACTCTCTTCCCTGCCGTGCGTGCGTGGGAAACGCCCCTCATGCAGCACTCTGCCACTGTTTCGCTACTGTCATGAATCATATGCATATCTGATATGCAGGATATTGGACATGCGACCCCCAACGGAGTCGTGGGCCTCAGGTGCAGAACCACTGCTTTAGGACTGGAGTCTTGCTGGAGGAAGTGGGCCATGCAGGGAGGGGCTTGAGGTTCTGTGACCCCGTCTAACCTCTCATGTGCTGTTTTCTTCCTGTGCATGCCAGCGGACCAGCTGTCTCATGATTCTGCTGTGTCGCCCCGCCACAGTGGACCACACCCTCAATCGATAAGGCAAAAGAAGCCCTCCCTCTGTCTTGTCAAGTCCTTGGTCACAGCAGGGAGAAAAGTTGCTAGCACCCCCCATAAAATCTTGCTCATGCCAGGTAGGAGGGGATGGGTTGTGCTGCCCCTTTGAGGACTCTCTGGAGTTGAAGATAGTGCAGGGCTATCACACTGTCACCGTGAAAGCCATCCTTGTGGGTCCCGGTGGGTGACGCTCTGGGCTCCTGTTCATGTGCAGAGAGGGTGTTTGCTCTGGGTGGCCTCATGTAGTATGTCCTGGAGATTAGTTAGCACTAAACTATAAAGTTCTTGTTGGTCCTTTGCTCTCCTAGCCATCTAATCTGATTTTCACTGAAAATTTTGTATGAGTTACCGAAATGTTTGCGATTCCAGTAAATATGGCAAACTACCCCCCAATACACACACACACACACATACACACACACACACACACACACACACACACACATTCTCACTAGTGTCACCATGGAATTGGTTACAGGTGACCATTAATGCTTGCAAGGTTTCTGAGGTCAGATTTGCCTCCTGCCTCCACACAGAACATTTGACACCAAGTGAGTTGACTCTTGCTCCTCCTGGGATCAGGCATTGTTCTAGCAGAGCCTGGAAATGGCAGGGAGGGGGGTGGCAGGACTTGGTTTTCTCTTAAATGGCTAATGTCTTCCATCTCTGTCTTGTGTAAACGTACAGTCTACAGGCTTCTCTGTGCGCCAGTCACAGCCTCGGCTCAGCCCTTTCCCCACACCAGTGGCAAACACTGTTTCAACAGAACGAGCCTCCGGGCATGTATCCAGGTGTCTAATTGTGTGGCCAGCCCTGTCATCCATCCCAGAGGTTTACCGTGCTCAGCCCAGCTCATGGCCAACCCCACATCTTCGGGGGAACCTCCTTCCCGTCTGCACAGTGCCTGTGATGAGATGTCTCACTGATGTGCCCACTGTTTCACCTCCTGTGGCCAGCCGCCCCTGGAGAGAAGACAACATGAGGGACAGGGTAGGAAGGAGGAGGCCAGGGCCTGAACTTATCCCTTAGGACAAGTATCGTGGGTTCTTCCCCTCCTCCCCGTTCCTGAACTTGTCCATATACTCTTCATCTTTGAACCCAATGGACAACAAAACAGAAAGATACATGATATAAGGTACACTTACGTCTTGCTCAGGGAAAGTCATGTGAGTTTGTCTGAATAACACCAAATAGTGTGAAGTTGAGGCAATCGATTCATGTATTCAAAGTCATTCCCCAGCTGCCCTTTGAGCAACCATCAAGTGTGCTTGCTGCACAGCAGTGACCTTCACCTACCCGCAGGGGGCTGGGCCCCAGGCTGTCAGTTTACATTTAGGCAGCATGAGTGGCTCCAGAGAATCCTGATTTCTTATGCATGAACTGCTGACCCCGGCACTGGCACTGAAGAGGGACGGGAAGGAAGGTGTCCTTCCACTGATTCAGGGACCTCCGGGCAGCCTTTTCCACCGTGTCAGCAGCCTTCACATCACTTTCCTCCCCTCCCTCTTCCGCCCCACCGTTAAGCCCTGTCCCTGGAAGCCCTTTGCAGTTGCCAGGAATCACAGACATTAGGAAACAATCCAAAAAATTGGGTGGCTACTTGGCACCCCATAGCCCAGTGGCCACATGTGGGCCCGGCGTTGGCTCTGGGTCATAGGCTTGGAGATGGCCTGGTGCAGAGGAAGGAACCTGAGCGAGCGAAAGGACGTCAGTGACCCTACAACAGAGCAAAGGCTGACAGGGGGTCAGCAAAATGTCCTGCTGTGTTTCTAGGTGGTTCTCTGGCTTATGTAATTTAAAGTCAAACTTCCCAGAGATGAGCTGAGGTCTATGCTCACCAATGTAGCCAATACAACAGGAACAGGGCCGGGGACAAGGTTATTTCACAGGAACAGCAACAAAACTAAAAGTCCCAGCTGTCAACCTACCTGCCAATCTGAGGCTGAGGGTGACCCCCCCCCCAAAAAAGCTTCTTTCTTTCTTCTGTTCTTTCGTTCTTTCTTTTATTCTTTCTGCTTCACTGAGAATTTCATACAATGCATTTTCATTATATGTATACCTCTTCCAACTCCTTCCAAATCCTTACTCACCAAGCTTTACGTGTTTTAGGCACCCGTCAAGACAAATTTGTGCCACCTACATATTCTGGAATACATGGTCTTAGTTGACTTAGCAGAGGCTACAAAAACAAACAAACAAACAAACAAACAAACAACCCGATATTCTCCTGCAGCTGTTGGTTGACAATAGCTCCTTGGCTAGGGGTGGGGTATCAAAACCAAGCTTCCTCCATGCTGGGATTTTGTTTGGCTTGGGATCTTGTGCACGCTGTCATAATCTCTGTGAATCCACGAACGCAAGCACCCTGCTATGTCCAGAAAATGCTCTTTTCCATTATCTCTGGCTCTTACAGTCTTTTACACTCTCTCTGTGGCAGTGATCCCTGAGCCTTGGATGGAGTGTGATACAGATGTCCCATTTCGAGCCGAGCGTTCTAAATTCTCTGTGCCTTGACAAGCTGTGAGTCTCTGGGTTAATCAGCATCTACTGTGAACAGAAGCCCCTCTGATGAGGACAGAGATGTGCACTGACCATGGGTTTAATTATGAGTCATTGGGAGTTGGTTTGATATGTTATTCACTTAGTAGAGTAAAAGCAGTAGGTTCACCTCATAGGAGCTAAGGCTGTTTAGACACATGTTCATAGCAACATGAGGTCCTGAACTAAATAAATAACACTTTTTTGATTTAAAAAAAAAATCACTATTCCATGCTGCAAGAAATATTTTGAATGCCTCAATTGAACAAACAGTTCCCGGGCCTACTGTTCTAGTGGAGATGGGCCGCTGTGATTCATTAACTCCCTGATGACAGATCTCTGCAGAGCCACGTCAGGCGGTGAGGGACTCAGCTATGCGAGCAAACAGCCTTCATTCTCAATTGTCAGAGCCTTCCCAAAGGGCAAGGTGCTGACATCTTCCTGAGCTGGGTGTCTTCCCCTCTCGGCTGCCTCTGGGCAGCCATTCCACCTCACCTCAGAGAGACAGAGGCTCTTGTTCTTGGCTAATCGAGGGTGCTCATAAAAAACCCACAAAGAGCTTTGTGTGTGTCCGCACGGTGCTGCTGATAGAGCCCGTGCGTGGTGAGCGCTGCTGTCCACGGCTCACGTCCTTACGCTTATCTTGGGATATGTATGGGTGGCCCCCATCTGCACCACCCACCCTCATCTGCGAGCCTTGGACACCTGGGCAGTAGACGCTCCTCTCCCCACCATTTTAGTCACATTCCTGAGTGCTCTGTGTCAAGTGGGAATATTGACTCTGCTCCCTGGAGCTGACCAACGAGATCAATTACTGAAATGTGTTCTGCACTGGGGTTTTCGGCACAGTTAGACAAGCTTAAGAAAACACATTATGACAGTCTAGCTTTTGGAAAGAAAAGCAACCATAAAACATCTTCCGGAATAAGTTGAGGCCAGCACACTGATAGAGTGTCACACACTTCCTGGGCGACGTAGACCCAAGTCCACCTGCCTTTGAAACACCCTCATCAAACACCAAAGATACCTGGTATTTGACCTGAGCAAGGGGTTGAGAAAGCTGCACCCTTAAGTTGGTTCAACAAACAAACAAACAAACAAATAAACAAACAAAAAGCCCCAACTCAACCAGTGGAATTCCTGAGAGGTTGGAAGGCGGTCTCGGCGCTCTACGAAGACCCGGTCAGATGTGAAGAGCCTTCACTCACCATTTAGACTGCTACAAATATATACTGGCCGCAGCGTCTAACAACACAAGTTTGTTTCTTACTGTCCCAAAGGTTGGGAAGTCCAGGGTCACAGTGAGAGACTTCTCTTCAGGTTTTCGGGTGATATCTTCGGTGTTCTTATATTGGAGGAGGATTAAAGAAGCTAGCCCATCTTCTCTGGTAAAAAAGCTGACTCTATTTGAGAGAGCTCAAAACGCATCACCCACTTGCCTCCCAGAGCCCACCACCTTACACCACCCTGCTGGGCATTGGGCGGCAACACACACATATGAGATCATAAGCAGCCTTACTGGGGTAGGCGTGATTCCTGCCTTTTAGAAACTATCGCCTAAAATGGAATGATCCACAGTATGATTAAAGCCACAAAGAGATCAAGCAAAACACTGCAGGAGAGAAGTTAATAAAAGGAAAAAAAGCAAAATTAATCACAGAAGATAGATAGGGAGTGGGAAATGGACCTCTTGAGGAGGGCTCTTTCTGTGGAGTGCAGAGGAAGAAAAGGAACTTTACACATTACTGTTTCCTTGTTTCCTCTCATTTTGATCAACACAAGGGTTCTTACTCATAAAATTAAAATAAATAAAATGAAATTGGAAAGAGAAAGAAGACGATCCCTTTTAAAAAATAAACAATCCACAGAAATAGAGAATTGAGTAGCATTTTAAAGGAAAAGTTTGCTTTCTGATCATTTGGTTAAGATTTTGTTTTATAATCTTTATCATTAAAACCACTTTTTTGTGGACTATTTATTCACTTATTTATTTACTCTGTAGTATGTGGTGTGTGTGTGTGTGTGTGCGCGTGCGCACGTGTGCAACATGTGAAAGTCAGAGGATAATTTTTGGGAGTCAGTTTTCACCGTCTGTCATGAGGGTACCAGGGAACAAGCTCAGGATGTCAGGCTTGGTGGCAAGTGCCTTTTCTCTGAGCATTCTCACCAGCCCCTAAAATCTCTTTTTATTGCAACAGGTCTCAGTGTCCATTCTTGCCATCCTTCCTAGCAGTCCTCAGTCCTGTTTCTCACCCTCTGTTTACACACTAGGGCTCTAGAGATAGGTGAATGATGACACTCTTATTCCAGATGCGCCAGCGAGACAATATTTCTACAATTGTGTGCCTAACTCCACAGGTGGCTCCCTTGAGTTTAAGTGAAGTCTCCAAGCAGCTTTGCACCAGCTTTGGTTGTTATTGTTGTCTTTAATTTCCATCTTATTCTTTTTTCAACTAACAAGCAATTGAGCCTATTTGTAAGGCACAGTGTGGCATTTCGGTTGGCATCTATAATGTGTACTGATCATTTTCTTATTGTTCCCTTGTGTTTGCATCTTTCAAGGTCTTCCACTCTGGCTGCCACTGAAATGCCCATCAGGTTATTGTGGACTGTAGTCCTCCTTCTCTGTTATAAGACCTACACTGTATTCTTTCTGTGTAACTGTGTTGGGTATCCGTCATCTGGGAGTGCGTATATAGGTTTAATAAGCTGCTTTAATAGTTCACTGGAGATTTTCACGATTCATTTCTTAATTTTTTGTGTATGAATTTGTGTGCACATGGTCCATGTTTGTGTGTATGTGCCTGTGAAAGACAGTAAACCTCAGTATTCTGTTTATGAGACAGGATCTCTTATCGGCCTAGCACAGTGGTTCTCAACTTCCTAACCTTGCAACCCTTTCTTAGAGTTCCTTATGTGGGACCCCACCCACCCACACACCATAAAATGCAGTGCTGCTTCATAGCTGATATGCTAGGACACCTGATATACAACGCCTGTGAAAGAGGTTTTAACTCACAGGATGAGAACCGCTGGCCCAGAGCTTGCCAGGAGGGTGGCTGGCAGCAAGCCCCCGCAAGGCCCTCTTGTCTGTGTCTCTCCACACTGAGATTTTTTTTTTTTTCCATAATGTGGGCTCTGGGGCTCCGACTCAGGACGCCACGCTTGCATGCAAGCCCTTTGCTGACCGACCCTCTCCCCCAGCCCTGCAACAACCTTTTTTACTTTCAGAAAACTTTCCTGGTTAAACTTGAAATTTTTGGCTGACTTGTTTTGTTAATTTTTTAGCTGCTTGATTGGCTATCAGAGTGACAGTACCTCCCAGATTATGCTTTTTGCATTTGCTCATGCATTTAATCCTCTGACTAATGAAAAACCTAATGTTTCCTCCCAAAAGAAGATGGAAGTCTCATTTCTTCCTGCACTGTGAAGAACTGACATTTGGTGCCCCTACACAATTATCCTACATTTAGATCATAATTAAGTGATTCTATATGCCAGACCTTAAAAAAATGAAAAGTTAAATCTTGCCCCAAGGTACTGTCTGTGGAAGGATTGGAAAGTGGCTTCTAAAATCTGTCCTTTAATGTGCATAGCGGCAACAGCGCTCTACGGCCCTATGGTGAGAGCTGGCAGCTTCAGGCAAACTGCTTCACACTTCCGGTCACCAAGGCTGAAGCCACTGTCACCAGAACAAATTCCCAGAAGAAGTCAATGAGCTAGAACTGTATATTTATGGAGGTGTGTGTGTGCACGTGTGTGTGTGCACATGTGTGTGCATGTGTGGGTGTGTGTGTTGTGTGTTTAGTCTTCCTGGAGCACCTGGTAATAATGGCTCCGAGGTGGGCCACATGGAACACAGAAAAGTCATTGTTTACACACGCTCGCTAGGATGTTTCTAGAGTGTGCTCCTGTAGGTGAATAAAGGTGGAGATTGTTGAATCTCTCTTCACCAAAAATAATAAAACTGATTTATTAGGCTGGTTTGGAAAAGAGCCTAGAAAAATCTGTTGCACAGTGAGGACCTGCTTTGAAAAGTCTCTCTGTCCTCTGAGGCTCACTGATGGAGTATTTTCTTTCCTCCTTTGGTGTTTGTCATGCCATTTGTTTGCAAACAACGTTGGAAAAAAGTTTAAAACTCATATAAAATAATTACACTTAATATCAAGTGACTTGGTAATGTTCCTGTTCTCTAGGACCCAAAGGATTTGATCTATTATAAATCGACAGTAGCAACTATTTCTTGTGTGTGTGTGTGTGTGTGTGTGTGTGTGTGTGTGTGGCTTAACCCTGAATTTCCTCCTCAATGGCTTATATCCACCTAATTTTTCTAAGTCAGGATATCTCACTAAACCCAACCAACCCCCAAGAGTAACTCTTTCTTATGCCACTTTTTGATCTATTAGAAATCAATTTAAAGAAATACTGATTGCTACAACAGTAGAACAGAAACGCTTCAGTGGTACTTATAAAGTTGAGTTCAACCAAAATCAGTCTTAGAGCATAACAGCAGTGCACACCCAGACGAAGAGCTGATTTAGGTCACCATGAAACAATTGCGCCCTGACCTTGGCAAGGCCTAGGTGTAACCCTAATGTAGTCGAGACACAAAGCCAGTAAGCTTGAGGTGTCAGAATGAGGAGCTGAGAGTGAATTCCACTTACATCACAAAACAGACATGACTCTGTACCCATGGGGTCTCATCTCTTGATTTGGTCAACATTAGATCAAAACTGTTTGGGAGGGTTGGGAAGACAGCGTGATTGGTAAAGTGCCTGCTGAGCATTCAGGAAGGCTTGAGTTCAATTCATTTTAAACCAGACACTGGAGATGGTAGTGCACCTTTAAAATCCTGAATCGGGGGGGAAGAGACAAGTGGATCTCTGAGGCTTGCTGGCATACTTGGGACATTCCAAGCCAGTGAGAAGCTCTTTCTGTCTCGTAGAAAAGGTGGAAAGGGTCTGAGGAACAGCACACTGAGATTCTCCTTCGTCACCACATCACACACACACACACACACACACACACACACACACACACACTGGAAAAAGGTATCTGCATCGAGTGTATGTATATTACTTGCTCAAAAAAACAACATAACTACTTGCATGTTATTTATACTGTGTCTGTCATTATAAATAAAGATGGTTTAAAGTATACAGGGAAATAATGACAGGCTCTATGCAATGCCGTAATACTTTGTATAAAGGACAGGAGTATCTAGATTGGGTATCTCAGGGCGTCCTGGACTCAATCCTTCATGGACACGAATGGCCCACCGTGCTTGAGTGGACTCTGTGCCAGCCTTGGTCTAAGGACTTCGTGCTTATCACGTAGTTAGCCTGGGTAGCTCTTTATCTACTTCTGACTTGAGGAAGCAGAAGCAGAGAGATCTGTTGCCCAAGGCCACACACAACCGTACAGAACGACAGAGCCAAGGCCAAGCCCTGGGCTCCCAACTCTCGGTCAGCCGCTGTGCTCCAAGGCCTCCGTGCATTCCAAATGTCTCCGTGACCCTTCAACCCTGCTCAGCTTCCACCAGCCAACTCTCTAGTTTTATTCTTGTTTATTCTAGTTGCTGTGATATAACAGCCCGACAAAAAGCAACTCATGAGGTGAAGGATGCATTTTCAGCTCTCCGTTACAGGCTACAGTTCCTCGTTGCAGGACATTGCGTAGGAGCAGCTCAAGGCAGCTGGGTACCTTACAAAGCCACAGTCAAAGCAAAGAGAGGTAACACACACCGTAAACACTTCCTGCCCACCTAGCTCTCTCTGCCCTGACACGGGGAGAGCCCCAAAGCCAGGAGCAACAGACCCACTTTTGGGCTAGGTCTTCTCACAGTCAAGGCAATCTGAAGCTTCAAGGCTGAGTGACACACTCCTGCTGGGAACCGTTTTCTTCTAAGTGTGGCCCCGGGAGAGGCGGGGCCTTGAAGAAGAAAGAAAAACTTTGGTGACATTACAGAAGATTTTTTTTTTTTTTAATGGAGCTAATATACTAAGTCTGATGGCAGGAGGAGTGTGGGAAGGAATGGGGATAGGTATCTCTAGAAGGAGCCTCTTCTAGAGTTTCCAGCCTTCCTGAATACAACTTACATAAATTGTTCATTTAAAGGTTTTCTCAACCAGGGGTGCTTTTAATCCCAGCATTCAGGAGGCAGAGGCAGGAAGATCTCTGTGAAATGTAAAATGGGGTTTACATTTTGCAGGAAGATCTCTGTGAAATGTAAAATGGGGTTTACATTTTGCAGGAAATTTATCGATGCCTCATTTTAACAGTGAAACAATTGATAACACTCAAATATATAGAATGGAGAGTTTACTAAGTATTTCGCATCTGTTTGGTAAGCCTGCCTGTCTGTTAAGAGTGGAGGCTTTAAACTTTAGCTGGGTATATTGATTACGTTCTCACAATTGTGACATGATACTTGGCAGAAGTGACATAAGGGAAGAAAGCTTTATTTTGGCTTTCAGATGACTCTAGCCCGTCATGCCAGGGAAGGCCTGGTGACAACAGGCAGGTCTGTTTATGACAGTGGGAGGAGAAGCTGGTGTCCTTCACATCAAGAGTGACCACAAGTAGAGAGGGTGTAGGCAGAAGCCTGACCCTAGTTCCCCTCTACCAGCCAGGTCCCACATCCCAGAGGGTCTGGAGCTTCTGGAAACAGCGCCACCAGCTGGTGGCCAAGTGCTCAAACACAGGAGCTGGTGAGTGACAGTTCACACCCAAACCGCAACAATGGGTTATGACACCAATTTGTAATTGTGGACAAGTCAACACACATGTACACAAAACAATCAAAAGAACATACTTCAGAGTTATTATAAAATAAATAAAATCAGTGGGTTTTTTTGAATAACAGGATCATTGAAAATTACATTTTTGTGCTTATGAATTTCATCAGGATCATTAACATTGTGTAGCAAGCGTGCACCACATTTGTACAAACACAAAAACTCGGAGAAGAGGCTTTCAGAATCATTTGAAGAGACATCTTGGGCGTGAGGGAGTGGCTATTCTCTCTCCTGCTTGCTTTGTCTGATGTTTCCTGTCAGCCTCTTGAGTGAAATGAGAAACAGGTGCATAAAACACATCCCCCTGTGCTGAAGAAAGCAGAGTGGAGGACGCTGCCTCCGGCCTCTCTTCCTTGTGTCAGAAGCCCGCTTCTCCGGGTCCCTACGTCATGGCGAGCTTCTGCCCTGAGCATCTCCGTCATCTTGTGACTCTTGTGCATCTCGTACATATCACATTGTGTGGACATTGCAAAGCTTCCGGGATAATGTGGTTTGGGCCGGTTGGTTTCCTTGGTTTGTGATTGTTCTGTTTTTGTCTCCCTGCCCAGCTTGTATAAACCGAGGTATAGCTTTCTGACAGCAAACTTTGCTACTCTTCCTTCCTTTCTTCTGTCTTTTGTCTTTTAAGGACCATTGCAACTTATGTCGAATAAACACATTTCATTGCCCAATGCTCACCCATCACCAGGTGCCCCCCCATCCCCCACCCCCCGTTCAAAGGACGATGGCTAGGACGGAGGGCAGCCCAAAGCTTCAAGCAGGCACCATGGGGACCTGCTCTACTTCCTGGATTGCAGATTGGAGTGCAGCGGAGCGTTTCCTTTAATGAAAAGACTGGGTTCCTTAAGAGCAGGTGGAAGGAGAAAGGCAGCGGATACAGTCTACTACTTGGACTACTACATAGCACAGTTCAGTTGTAGCGTGGCGCAGTCTTCACCTGTCGTTAGTCACAGGCTTGACGGATTATCCCAATCTTGACTGCATCTATCCCTTCTGCCGACCGCATCTGTTCGCTTTCATCCAGAACCAATCTCCCCTAGCAATGGCTTTGCTCTCTTCTCCACTGCTCCCCCAACACACACACCCACACACACACCCACACACCAGCTTATCACGCCCTTAGTCGTCTGGTTGTTGCACCCCGTGGGAGTAAAGCTGACGTGTTTCCGGTGTGCCATTCAGTGAGCCCCTTATGCCTGCGTTCCCTTGGGAAAATGCTCCCTTTCTCTTGGCAGTTCGTCCTTCACTCCCTAGTCACCAACAGTGAGGTCCACGAGGCTTTGCCTACTCCACTTTCCCTCTTAGCAGCCCTCCTGCCACGGTTCCATCCCTGTCTGTGCTTTCAGTTACACCCGCATCTCACAATATCAGCCTCCTGGCGCAGACTCACAGGCCCCACCTTCTATTCCACCTGTCCTCGGGGGTGATTTAAAACCTAGCAAATGTGCAGCTGTACCGAAGAGAGTCTCATGATCCCTTGTGTGAATAAGGAGCCTCTTCTAGAGTTTCCAGCCTTCCTGAATACAACTTACATAAATTGTTCATTTAAAGGTTTTCTCCTCAACCAGGGGTGCTTTTAATCCCAGCATTCAGGAGGCAGAGGCAGGAAGATCTCTGTGAGTTGGAGGGCAGCCTGGTCTACAAAGCAAGTCCAGAACAGCCAGAGCTCTGTTACACAGAGAAACCCTATCTCAACAAAACAAAACAAAACAACAAAAAAAGTTTTTCTATAGATTGAGTTCTGTGCCACTTTAACTTGAATGCCTTCTACCCATGCTGTCCTCATCATATCTAGAAGATAAATGAGCTCCAAGTGCGGAAAACCTAGACTGACAACCACCAAATCCTGTTTTCCCTCCAGAGATGAGCTGCAAGGTGCAAAACTCATTTCTGAGGGCAAAGACATTTGACATGTGTTCTCATGAAATATAAATAACCTTTTTTATTTAATTTTATTTTTTAATTGAAAGTGAATAATTTCCATATAGTTTATTCTGATAATAGTTTCTCTTCCCTCAAATCTTCCCAGATGTTTCAGGCCCTTCCAACTCCATGCCTTCTTTCTCCCGCTTAAAAAAAAAAAAAAACAAAAGACAAACAAATATGGATAAAACAAAATGAACAAACAGCAACAAAAAAAAAAAAATCTAAGAAAGAGCACAAAATCAAAAACCATGATATACAAGCAAAAGAGCACTGAGTTAAAAACATTTTCCAAAAATAGCTTTGAGTTATTTTCATATTGGCTTTATGCTCTGGGCTTGAAGTGTTCCCTTTAGTGTAGTTGTCAATTGGAGATGACTCCCAGGTTGGGCTGGGAGCTTAGCCACCATCTCAGCACTGGCTCGGGCCTGGCCTAGAGCTAGATCTGTGCAGGCCTTATGCATGTCGCCAGTCTCCGAGAGTTTGCGTGCACTTTGCTCATGCTGTCTTAGAGTCCTTAGCTTGCTTGGTGTCCTTCAGCCTCTCTTTTATGCTCTTTCTCTATCCCACCCCCAATTCCTCAAAGTTTCCTGAGTCCTGAAGAGAGGAATTTGATGAAGGCATTCATCTGTTGTGAGATAGCTAGGCTGTTTTCAAAATCTCGCCATTATAAATAGAGAGCATCCATGAACATGGCTGAGCAAATGTCTCTGGAGTTGGAGGTAGCGTCTTTTGGGTATATGCCCAAGCATGGTATAGCTGCATCTCGAGGTAGAGCTCTTGTGAGCCTTCTGAGTAACTGTCACACTGATTTCCACAGTGGCTGCCCAAACTTGTATCCAGCAACAATAGATGTGTGTTCCTCTTAGCTCACATTCTCACCAGCATGAGGTGTCATCCATCTTATTGATCTTGGCCACTATGACTGGTGGAAGATGTAATCTCAAAATTTTACTCTGTGTGCTTATAATGACCAAGAATGTCAAGCATTTCTTTCTCAACTACTTGTGAATAACCTGTTTTCTGCTGTCTATAACAGGCAATGCAAAAAAGGAATGTGATTATCTCATAAAGCACAGAGGCTGGAAGCTAGTGGTCCAAGCATGGCTGGGGATTAGTTCTCTTAAAGAACCTGGCTCTTTCTGTTCTTCTATCATAAGGAAAAACTTTTTGGACTAAAATGTTCCTGGCATGGAAATAGAAAGGTTGTCAGAATCCTGTGCCCTACGGTTTCACATGTCACATACAGTGAGTAAGGCAAAGGAGCCTTCTCACTTTCCATTGAGTATTTGGAATACACTGAGTTCATTTCCTAGAGCTTTTCTCACAGCTTACCACAGACTGGAAGGTTAAACAACAGACATCACTTAGGCTGAGTCTGCTGCAGCTATCTGTAGATGGCCAACTGCTCCTCGTGTCCATTCACAATGCTCCCTCTATACGTGTCATTCTTTGTCTCCAACTTTCTCCAACTTTCCCTTCTGTGGGAAATACTGAATTTGATCATCCATCCTAATGACATCATTTCTAACTCAATGATCTCTATAAAGACCCCGTTTCATCAGGTCACATCCTGGGGCTCTGGGAATTAGGAATCTAACCTATCTGTTGAGGAGGGCACAAGGCAAATCTAACACATGCCCACCTTGAAGCCAGTCATTAGAACAGGTAGCTGCTGTGTGTGGCTAAGACTGATGAGATTCGTTCTTCGGCACCAACACACAGCACAGGGAAAAGAAAGATGGTCATGTGGCAGACAACTCATCACATCTGTGCTGAACACCCATTGACTTCACTTGTGAGGACACTGAAGATCAGAGAGGCCTACCAACACACGCAGACCACACAGCTAGTTAGAGCAAGCCTGTGTGCACCTCTTTGGCACTGTGTTGCTGGGATTACCCATGTGCTTTCTTCATATCCTTTCCTCTTCTAAGGATTCTCTACCCAGGATGCAATGGGGAAGAAGAGACCCAGTAATTCCTCAGAAATCTTCCCTCAGTTCCCTTGTGGCAAAGGCTACTTGGGGTTTCCTTCTCGCTTTACTCACACCAGTCGCTCTTTGGTGCTTCCTGGAGGTAGCCGAATGTTTTGAGACAAAACTCAAAAGCAACCCAAGCCCATATTACCTTTTAGTTCCCCCTGGGTGCATAAAGCACAGATGATTGTGGTCCTGGCTGCAGTGACCTAATACACAGGGGGAAGGGAGATGGGGGTGTGTGTGGAGGAGGACTGACCAAACTACAATGTTCTGCCCACAGAACAGCCTGCAGCAAGAATGACTGAAATCAACTCATGTCAGACAACCGGCCAAGCTCTTCTCAGACATGAAAATTTCAAATTCAGCTTCCCAGTACCCCCACATCACCCATGCCAGTGCCACTCCTCAACTCTCCTGTCTTTGGAGTCATCAGTCTTAGGAAGTACTGAGGCACGTGCCATCGCAATCCCCAGATGAGAATGGATGACTGGGAAACCAACCAGAGAGCCGCATAGCAACCAGCTGCTGGGCCTCTGTCTTTGCCAGTGCAGATACTTCTGCAAGCGTTGATCGAGTGGCGGCCTTGTCTCCTCCAGCCGGGTTTGGTAAGATCCAAGGGGACTGGGTATTAGCCTCAGGAAGTTCAACAGCTTCAGAGTATTTCTGAACATGGGATGAAGATTAGCTCTGTGGCAGAGCGATTCCCCTGTATGTACAAGGCTGTGGGCTCAGTCTCCAGCTCTACAAATCAAGACCTACATGTCTGAACATGGCTGTGTGCTGTACTGTGTATATCAGCATAACATTACATATGCGTGTGTGTTACACATGCATATCAGTATGCATATTTCACATAGAAGACTATCAAAGAAAGCATAGACTGCTTGAATGACTTTCCCATGAAGAAATGAATCTCAGCCTTTATCTCCAGGGTCAGTCTTCCTTTCCTGACCCACCGCACACACACACACACCACTGGCAGCATAACCAACAATTCCCCACTTTGGTTCTGTTCATCACCTCACCTAGGTGATGGAGGAAGGCTCCCCGCCTGCCACACCTTCACTGTGGCCCCTGCACACAGCATCAAGTTGAGAGGGACTTGGGCTAGTCATCTTGGGTTGTGAGGACCTGACGTGGGATTTGGAAGGAAGAACGTCCAACTCCTGGACTCAGTGCAGATGATACTGGCTCTGAGGCGAGAGCTGCCTGAGACAGCAGCTTTCTGCCTTCTCCGAGTGGGAATTTCCTGTAGGGACGAATCCTCATCAGAAGGCCACAGATGGGGGTGGAGCACAGCAGGGAATGCTTTCCTCCCTTGCCCCTAACATTTTCAGACTCGAGAAGACAAGGAGAGACTAGAAAAGTGGCAAAAGAGGGCTGGTTTCCATGGTTACAGCAGGGATGGCCCCCAAAGCCTGTTTTCTTTTGCCCTTGCTTCCTCTTCAGAGCATATCCGGCCCAGCTCTCACCTCCCATTAGTCACAGGTCTGCCAAGCAAAGAGAACAGCTGGTTTCCTCAATCAGTGATATCAGTGCAGCCTGTTACAGGGTTTGGCCTTTTCTTGTGCCTTCCAAAGGAGCCTACAGCATATAATGAGGTTTTATATAGAGGCAAAGAAGTGATGTCAGCCCTTCATGACCTCACACTTCCTCTGTTAACTGGTGTCTCTGACCCACTCCAGATTCCCTCATCACTGACATTTTTAATAATAAGAATTGTTTGGGGTCATTTAAAGGATGATCTTCTACAGGGAGATAATATCAAGGGCTTAGGCAACTTAAGAATCCGAAGGCAAAAAGAACTTACATGGCTTCCGCAAATGCCATTCACTTTATTTTCAAAAGCTTACTGAAAGGTGATCTAAGTCAGTACCTTGACATGTGGCATCTCTTTGTCCACGTCTGTGCAGTTTTGTGGGGGTGTAATGCTGAAATATGAGCTCCTACCTTCTCTACACTCATCACAATTCATATCTAAGGTTATCGTCAACTCCTTGAAAAGCAGCTGAGCCAGGCGATCAGGTTGAAGCACTTTGAGCTGGTGTGGAGACTGGTATCTCAGGGCCGAGGGCATACGATGTAGGGTTTTCATTTAAGCTGCTTTTCAGTATCAGAATTCTAGCAGGAGATGTAGCAGAGTGGATAGAGAGCTCGCCTCACAAACTAGACACCCTGAGTTTGATCCCCAGCACTGCCTAAAATGAGGCATTGGACGCACACACATGCCATCATCATCATCATCTTCATCCCAGACACTCCAGAGGGTAAAAGCTAGAGGACCAGGATTTAGAATTCATGCTCAGCCCTAGCAGACAGCATGCCTGCCTGGGCTACTTTAGAACCTGTCTCAAGACAAAAGTTAGATCAGCATCAACTGTAGGGTATATTTGTTGATATCATCCCAAGACTAAAAGTTCATCTTCTGTCCACAGTTGGCAGGCAGGATGTTTGGCCAGCCAGAGAAGTTCTTTAAATCCCTAGACGATCCACATAGTGGTAAATGTCTCCCCAGATGACTGGGACCAGGAAGACCTGGGGTGACTTTTTAAGTTTCATCCATTCATAATTCATTCAATATACTCTCCTTGTGTGTCTGCACTTTGTTTCCTAAAATTAACTATGGTCTCTAGGTCAGACCATGGTTTTGCTTGTTTTCTGTTGGTCAGGAATTTTGGGGTTCATGAGTTGAGTGTTCATTGGGTATATTGAGCCGCAAAGCTTTCATGAAGCAGAAGTCACCACCGAGCCTTTCTTTGAGCCATCTGGTGGTCCTCTGGGAAACGGCTGCTTCCCACCAAATCCCAGGAGTATAGATGCATCAGATACGCCACTTTCACCATGACTGAAGAGCCATAGATGATGTCATCCCAGCGTATATTGCGAGCACCTTGAGTAGGGCAATGAGGACACAACCTCTCGGACTTAAGCCTTTCATCTCACATACTAACATTGACTCTAACCTGTGCAGAGATAGTCAGTGAGCCTTGGACCTGAGAACCCGTGAACAGCAGGAGGAGGGAGATCGAGCCCCTGGATCCACAGTGGAGTACATTAAACCCGCATGAAATCTGTTGTATGGGTTCCTGCCATGGTCATCCACCTCTAATACACGACTAGTGCCGTCTCAGTGACAAAGCATGGATGTCAGGAGTAAGCAAAAAGCTCCCTGGACACCACATGTAGGAACGCTGTTTTCTTGGAAGCCCTCCTCCCGGAGGTATAACTTGTTGGGAGATTGCTCTGGCTCTGACACAGAGTTGAGTGAAGTGACAAGGATCAACGTTTGTTGACCCACTGTGGGCAGAGGCAGCAACAGCCCCTGTCTGCTCCGTCACGGCAGCAGAGTCCCAGGGCTCGCTTGTTAGGACACAGAGCTGATGAGTTCCGGACAATCACCCAGTTCTAGTGGCACTGTCATAGGGTTCCCTCTTTCCTTATAAGCTGACTGTCTCAGATACTTTATTACAGAACTCTTGACAAACTCGCCAGTACTAACTGAACGCAGGACAGTTAAAGAAATCACATGCCCACTGACTCTTCAACAGTTGAGCCTATCATCCAAACCCAACTATTATTCAGGAATAAAATGAACACCCTTCCAGAAAGTGGGAAAAAGAATCAGTACAGGAGAGGAGTATAGAGCGAGGGAGGATTGAAGCTGGGGAAGGGGCTTCAGATCCCAGGCGGTGCTCACCCTGTCCCAAGCTCCGCCTTCACAGAAAACAGCTCCTAGCTGTGGAAAGCAAGAGCCTGCCAGCTGGGACCTCACATTAAACCTCATGTTTTTACCTTCTTTAAATGCATGTTCATGTAGGAGCATTTGTGTGTGTGTGTGTGTGTGTGTGTGTGTGTGTGTGTATGCATATGTGTGTATGGTGGGGGGGGGTTGCCTGGAGACCAGAGGGCCATCTCAGTGTCACTCATTCCTCGGGCACCATTCATCTTCAGTGTGTGTGTGTGTGTGTGTGTGTGTGTGTGTGTGTGTGTGTTAACAGGCTCTCACTGGATTGGAACTCACTAGTAGGTTAGGCTAGCAACCCTGTGCACTGTGCCTGTTTGTTTTACCGATGCTGGGGTTGCAAACACATGCCTGATCCCTGTTTAACATGGATTCTAGGGCTCAAACTCTGGTGCTCTCGCTTGCTTGGCAATTGCACTATTGACTGACTAACCCATCTCCCAGGCTCAGAGGTTTGTGTGTAACAAACGTAGCCCCTCGGCCTCTATTCTTACATTTTTACCGTGAGAGTAAATCCAAGATGGGGGAGGGAAGGAGGCTTTTGTTTTTACTTCAATGCGAGGAAAGGGTGGTGAAGGAAGGTGTGGCAGAGTGACCTCATGCATACATTAACACCGCCCCCAGAAAAGCTGAGCTCAATGATTAGCCCTACACAGGCACACACCCAGGCCGGTTTATCTCCCCCGGGCAGAGCAGCCGGGGCTGAGCCTCAGCCCTCTGCAGCTGGCTCAGCAACACAGCAGGGAAGGTTGGAGCAACGGGGTCCTCCTTGCCATTGTTGTTGCTGAAGCCTCTTCCTGCAAGGAGTCCCGGGGTCACATCCTGCAGGGATGTCAGCTCAGCACCGCTTGATCTAAATATTTAAAGGCACCTGTGCCTTTACCCATGTATCGGTTACTCAGTGCACCGGGGAAGTTTTGTTGTGGTGGTTGGGTTGCGTTTGGTTTTTTTGTTTTGTTATTTTTTATTTATTTTTACGTATTTATTTTTGAGCCACATATTTATTATTCCGTGTAGCCTTAGCTCTCCTCGACTCACCTTGTAGACCAGGCTGGCCTCAAACTCTGCCTCTGCCTCCCAAGTGCTGGGATTACAGGCATGTGCCAAGGCCCTCACCTCAGTCTACATTGTGCACACAGAAGTGCTATTATCGGCAAATGGATCATTCCCAACTGGTTGGCTAAGGACAGTGCAGAAGGGCCCTCTTCCTGGCTCGTTTCACTGTGCTGGATTTTAGAAGGCCATTGTCATTCAAGCACGTGGACAAGGACTGGACGTATTCACCCCGCACCCTTCGGCCTCCTTTCTCAACCTCCCCGTACACAGTGTCATATTGCATTTGTATTGTCTATGTATCCAAGTTTATTCCTGGCCAAATGAAGCAGCTGTCCGGATGGGAGAACCATCCTCCTTGGTCTTGATCCTGGGCACTGCAGGATCCTCTCAAAGGACATTTCGTTCAGGGCTTTTGGTTCCCAGAAGATTTCTAGGTTCTAACTTTCCTACCCCATCTCCACTGCACACTTCCTCTTAGAGTCTGCCTGCCACTCAGCTTTTGTCCCACCAGCCCACTTCTACCCCACAGTGCCAGCCAGACCCCAGCTTCTCTGGTAGAGCGAGTGAAGGGACAGACTGGCAAGTCGTAGCTCACTCTGGGAAGCCACCTGTTGCCCCCGACACTCTCGCTCAACCTCCCAGGTTTGCCATCACCCCAAGCCTGGTCTGATGCCCCCTCCGATGCCTTTCAGCAGACACCAGAGCTGCATAGCTTGCATTGACGTCTCCCACCTCGGATACACAGTAGAGGTAGTTGCTGGTCAAAAGATCAGGCTTCGCACCTCACTCCCGAACTGTCCCCCTTAGGCCTTCGTCTCCACTCCAGAACTGGAGCTCCTTAGAGCATTTTCTTTATCATGAGGGGCTTCACCTGCTGAATTTTGCCCTGTAGCTAAAAATCCTATTATTGACTGTCTTCGACAAATAACTTCAGTGTGGCAATTTTTCAGAAAGAAACCCAAACTGACTAAAGTTTATAGAGCTAGAATTGAGTGGATTCAGGAGTAGAAGAGAGAGAAACACAGTAGGGTGCTGGACTCTATACAAGTGTACTTACAAGACACAGCGTTGTGTTGACAAAATCCGCTGTACAGGTTTGTCCATCAATACAACTTGAGGTGTTGAGTTCCTCCAACCCTAGGACTCTGGCACCCAGGCCTGACGGCTCTTTGCTGAGCACCTCACTGCAAACAACTTTCAATCAATGCCAACTCGCTCTTCTGCAAGATAATAATAATAATAATAAAAAGTCTCAGGACAGTGCGTCCTTGCTCTACACACGGAAGGCAGAGTTCTGGAAGTTGGATGAACTCTGTTCAGAAAACTAGATCCATTTTGAACGTTGTACTGAGCTTTCCTAGGTGTGTAGAGCATCCTCTGGGCCCCACGTGCGATGGGAGTTAGCAGTCAGGTTAGATGTCCTGAGCATCTTAATGATGTCCCCATAGGAAACCCAGGTTTCTGTTCTGTACTAGACCCTTCAGACCCGTCCCTGTTCACGGACCACTGTTGAGAAGTGGCTGGTTCTAAATGACACTTCAGAACCTTTTTGCTCGGTGATTGTTTATTAATTCACATGCATGCTTGGAATCCACTCTAGTGACTTAAACCCTCCTCCACGCCAGACTGAGCTTTCAAAAGCCTTTTTACCCCTTCTAAAGGTGTCAGGAAGGGTCAAGGTCACAGGAGTTAGTCTGATCTTAAGGGTTTTATGCCCAGTGGAAATAAAATATTTCCTTTCATCTCTCCCAGTCAGCTCAGAAGGGCACCCCCACTCCCCAGGTTTCTGTTCAATATTCCAGCTGGCTCTTCTTTCTATATACACAGTAAATGGAGGAAATTTGCAAGGACAACCGTTGGAAGCAAATGACAAGTTTAGCCAACTAAAGTTTGCATTTATATAGACAACGGACAAAAGACAAATCTGGAAAATACAGAAACACGAGCATGGTCGGCAGTGTCCAGATCCAAGAATGACTGACTTGAGACATAGGGTGTGGAGGCTGGGACTGAGGGTGGGGGAGGGATCCCCTGGGACTAACTGCAGGTGAGACAATGTTTCTCCTGCCTAGAGAAAGATGCCCCACAAAGTGGTGGAAAATAGCCTAGAAAGGATGTGGGCTTGTGCTTATGAATATTTAATTTGCAGCTTTTAATGGTTTGTTTTTTTTAAAAAATAATCTTATTTAAAAATAATTCTGACTTTGCTCACCAAACATAAAAGGAGGCAAAATAACGCTGAGAAAGCATCTCCTGTGGCCTCCTCCTTTATCAGTCTTTACGTCCAGACTCCAGCTCTCTGGGTAGACTTGAGGTTAGGAAGCCGCTTAAGTACTTCATCGGTCCTCACCACCCTCCCTCGGTTCCCGTCCTTCGAAGAGCCCACGCCTTTTACTGGAAGAATGTCTGAGTGATTAATTACCATAAGACCAGGCTAAGTCACGGATCCTGGGAGTCCCTCCAGGAGGCCTGAACACAGGCATGGGACATAGCTAACCTACTTGCCAGCATAGTGACTTGTGGGCATGCTCAAAGTCACAGGAGAGGTGACAGAGAGATGAACAATCACCCCCTCTGAAGTAAAGTACAGATACAATCAACAATGAAGAAAGGACAGCATTTGTCCCTGCCTTGTGTGACCTTGCCCTGATGGAGCCTCAGTAAATCAACAAATATGATCCTTTATCAGTTATGAATTGTCTCTGGGGTATACTGTCATATTTTCAGGACTCTGAAAAATTAAAAAGTAAGCAACACAGATGAGACCTGTATTTGTAGTCTGTTCAGACACTAGACTAAACCAAAAGTAGAAAATGGCATGAGCACAGCAGCCAGGATTGTCCAACTTTTGTGACATTGCCTGATGAACTGCATTCCTCGCACACTGACTAGTTCAGTGTCCGTGCATCCTGCTCTTCTACTGTCTGTCTCCATCCTGTGTGCCATGGTTTAAATAGGACATGTCCCTTGCAGGCTTGTGTTTTGAACACTTGGTTCCCATTTGATGGCCTGGAAGGTTCTGGAACCTGTAAAGGTAGGGCTTAGGTAGAGGAAGTGGTCCCTGTGGGTGGATCCTTGGCAGTGCTTTGTCCCTAGTCTCTTCCCTTTTGTCATCTGCTCTCTGTGTCTGGCTGCCATAATGTCTTGCTCAGGTACACAGGGCCAAGCAACTACGATCTGAACCCTCTAAGATCATGAACCAAAAACAAACAGACAAACAAGCAACAAAAACCAGTCCTCGTCGTCTCTGTCAGGCATTATAAAAGTATCCAATACATTCCTAAACTGACAAATGCCAACTTGTGGCCCCTCTGCTCAATTTTCTGCAGTGTCACCCTCCTTTCTGGAGCTCTGTTCCCCTTGGAACAATTCTAGTTAAGGCTCCAAATCACCTATTGATATGGCATTTTGATCCACCTCTCCCCTTCATAGCCTCCTTCCTCTGAGGACATTGTCCAGAGCAGTTTCCTATACACTCTGTGTTTTCTGGCCTCGTGCCTCTGGGCCAGCACACCTCTTCTATTTGGACCAAAGGTCAGCATACGTCTGCTCTCCAGAGCCAGATGGTAAATATTTGATGCTTTTAGGGGCACACAATCTCTGTTGCCACAACTCAACTCACAGAAGCAGCCATAGGCAGTATATAAACAAACACTTCTGGCTGTGTTCCAAAAAGAGACTGCTTCACACAAATCGACATTGGACTTTTACCTCACACTGTGAAATGTTATTCATCTCTTGATATTTAGGATCACTTAAAGATGTAAAAACTAGCTGGGTGGCAGCGGCAGCGCACACCTTTAATCCAGCACTCAGGAGGCAGAAGCAGGTGGATCTCTGAGTTTGAGGCCAGCCTGGTCTACGGAGCTAGTTCCAGGACAGCTAGGGCTATACAGAGAAATCCTGTCTCAAAAATCAAACAGACAAAACCAAAACCACCAACAACAACAAAAAGTAAAAACTAATTGTAGCTTGTGGCTTTTATAGAACATTGAACTGGGCCTATGGATATGGCTGCCAGCCCTGATTTGGACTATGGCTAGTCCTTCACAGTCTCCTCCTCAAATGTGTCCCTTTATGGAAACGCCACTGAATTTGGGGAACATGATTAGCCACAAGTGTGGAGTCCTCATGAATGGGGCGAGTATCATGAAGGAGGCCCCTGAGAGCTGCTGTGTCCTTGCTCATCCCCCACAGCTGCCCTGTCCCAGCCGCTATGTGCAGATGCAGGTCCAAAGAGCAGTCTCTTGCCAGATGTGCCTTAAACCCTGACTTTCCCAGGTTTCACAACGGTAAGAAGTGAATTTCGGCTCTGCCTAAGGCACACTATCTTCGGAAGGGTGTCCCCCAATGAGCTTCAACTGCATGAAATGATACTTGAAACGTGATCAGTTGGAGAGGAGAATGGGGGTATGAGAGGAAGAGAGTACCTTTCCCAGGTTCTAACTAGAGCCAAGGATGACTCTCCTGCCTCATAACAACCAGCCCTTGCCCAGGGCTCTGAATTCTTCTAGTAGGCATCATCCTGCATCCGATTCCCCTCCATGGTTTGAGAACCACCCAGCCTGGGTTAAGCACACACTTCACTCCGGCTGTAGGAAGGTTGGCAATGGTACACAGCCATTGGTACCCATATAACTGACTCCAGCAGGGAGTGAAGACAGCCCACAGGTTCCCAGGAGTCACAGCGAACATACACTCACATCGTTAGGCAGCATAGCGGGTCACACTGCATTCCTACAGGTGCAGATGAGCGAAATCGGACAGTGGGAGGACACAGACAGTGAGGCAGTGAGGCATAAAGGTGGCCAGGGAGCGCTTACCAAGACAGCAGGAATGCAGATGAGCAAAATCGGACAGTAGTCTGTGGGAAGACACAGTGAGGCAGTGAGGCATAAAGGTGGCCAGGGAGTGCTTACTAAGACAGCAGGTATGGGACAAGCCCGACTTAATAACTCAAGAGCCTGGACAGGTACACAGCACAAGAAAGATGCAGACGGACATGTGGGCTATGGCCAGCCTCATCGGGTTTGTCACCTCTGACTCTTGGGTGACACTCGGCAAGTTGTTTCATCTCTCTCTGCCTTGGTGCCCAATTAGTAAACGAGTGATAACAGCAGTTATTATCATACAAGTGTGAGGTGAGACAGATTAATTCATTTGAATGGTGTGGAATATAGTACCTGAAATATGGTTAGAATCAGACTATCGCCATCACTACCACCATCACCACCACCCTCCACTGCCACCGCCACCACCACCCTCCACTGCCACCGCCACCACCACCCTCCACCGCCACCATCACCACCACCCTCCACCGCCACCGCCACCACCACCACCACCCTCCACCGCCACCGCCACCACCACCCTCCACCGCCACCACCACCACCCTCCACCGCCACCGCCACCACCACCCTCCACCGCCACCACCATCATTACTACCATCATCCTCCACCTCCACCACCCTCCACCATGAAGAATCTACAAGTTGGTAAGATCTAAGGGGACTTTTATATTGTCAGGCCGGCGCTTAGCAAACACTTGTTAAGCTGCTCTGAACGGACTTCAAGCTGCAAATGGGCCCTTCCCTATTCAGCCTGTAGAGGCGGCCCTCCCTGTGGGGTCTCCACTCTTCACAGGGAGATCAGGTTGACTTGGGGTGAGCCTACAACCAAACACTTCCTTCCACTAAACTGGCACTCCTCCAGATTTAAATCCTGACTATAACCTGAACTACGGTTAACATATTCAAACACTCCAGGACTTGATCTGCTCACCTGTGAGTGTCAGTGACCTCCCAGCTAAGGTCTGTGTGAAAACGTCAATGAATAGCACTCTACTTAAGGGAGCTCTTCTCAAAAAGACAAATCAGTCTTGAGCTCTGGGCACAGACAGATCTGGGCAGCTCATTTTACAGTGGACAGCAAACAATAGAGAGACACATAATAGGTCCAAGTTCTGAGAATAGGAGACTCTGTGCTTAGCCCCCAATAGAATATCTGTGTTAACCTCTCCTCCAATAGGCTCAGGGAACATTGCAGAGGAGTGGAGACTGGGAAGAGTGCTTCGGAATGCTGTCTTGGGGGCCTGACATGGCTGGTAGAGTCATGACACCAAAGCAGCTGTGCTTGTCTACACCAGATCTACACCAGATCAAGCTAGGCACTGTCCTGGCATGGGTGGGGCAGGTGATCACCGGGCCCCACCCCATACTCAGGAGACCTTGGTGGTAGATAGCTGCTGAGGGAGGGAGAATCATTCTATTTGGAGAATATGGCCAGTGGTAGGTCCCCCGTGCTCACGTGGACGGCCCACATCCACGCACATAAGGGAAGCACTAGCTGGGCTTGAGGGTTGCCCTAAATAAATAAATAAATAAATAACAGACCTGAAGCTAGGGAGTATATGTTGGGGGAGCATGTAAGGAAAATTGGAGTAAGAAAATCCTTGTGTGTGTACGTGTATGTGTGTGTGTGTGTGTGTGTGTGTGTGTGTGCATGGATGAAAGTTTCAAAAATAATGAAAAATTTTTAAGTAGAACAACCTTGCTGTAATGCTTGACAGTCCACTTGAAGAGATTTAAGTTCAGCGAGGAGATAGCCCTGGGCATGTCTTCGAGGATGTTTTCAGCTGAGGTAGGGGAGAGCCACCCTCAGAGGAGGTGACAGCTTCCAGTAAGTGTCCAGTGAGTGTGCCTGTTGCTACTGCTTCTGTGCCTTTCTCATCAGAGCCTCCATGTTGTTGGCTTTGCCACATGACTGAGCAGACGGTCCCGGCAACCTGCAGAGCTTTAGCCTGCACTGAGCTGGGACTCTGAGGCATCTGGCTTCACTGAATGAACAGCTACTGGGTCTGAAGTCTTTCCGACGTACAGAGAGAAAACACTGGACTACCCCGCCCCTTTTATGTAAGCCAATCTCATGAATCCATTTCTAATGTATGTACATTTTATTGGTTCTCCTTTTTATAAAACCTACCTATTACGCTGGCTAAGGTAAAGTACGTGTTAGCAAACTTCACCTAATGAAGTGACAACATTTTTATGAACATTAAAAAAGACAAGACAGTGAATCCACTCAGCTCAGCGCTTCTCAGCCTGTGGACTGTGACCCCCAACAGACCGTGGAAAACAGACATGTATGTTGCTCTTTGCACCAGTAGCAAAATTACAGTTATGAAGCAGCAACAAAAATCATTTGATGGTGGGGGGGGGTCACCACAGCATGAGGAACTGTATTAAGGGTCACAGGTCTAGGAAGGTTGAAAACCACTGATTTGTGTGGAAGAGGTTTCTAACCAAAGGAATAGGAAGGACCAAGGAGACCACTTTGCTGCCTTTGCTGACCTTGGACCTGGGACAGGATAATAGAGCACACAGACAGACTATGGTAGCAGTCCCCACAGAATAATCTGCTCCTGATCTTAGTGGCTTAAGCCAACAATAGCCCTTTATTGTCTCTCACTGTTTTTGTGGATCAGGAATTTAGGAGAGACCGGACTGAGTAGTTTTGGGACGGGGTCTCCTGGTGTAGGCTGAAGATCACTCAGGGTATAGCCATCTGCAGCAGTGACTGACATTGGGGAACGATTCCAAGATGACGTATTGCATGACTGGCGGGATTGGTGCTGGCTGCTGGAAAGATATTTCATTCCCTGACGTGTGGACCTTTTCTCTGGAGGGTTCTGTATCTCCACAGTGTGGCCGCTGGCTCCCTCAAAAGCAAGTCAGCTAAGAAAGAGCAATGAAGCCACAAAGATGTCTTTGACCCATTCTCCATCAGTTTCAGAATATCTTCCTGGCTACACAGTCAGCCATCTTCAGAAGAAGACGCCTGGGGTGAATGTCAGGAGGCAGAGGTCATGGCGTGTCACATCAACAAAAGACCTGAGCAGATGCATGTTCAGGATGGCTGCCACAGAAACGAAGGACCTAGTTCTCAACCTTCTAGTGCTGCGACCCTTTAATACGGCTCCTCGTATTGTGGGGATGCCTCAACCATCAAATTATTTTTGTTGACACTCCATAACCGTAATTCTCCTACTATCATGAATTATAGTGTAAACATCTGTGTTCTCCTATCATCTTAGGCGACTCCTGTGAAAGGGTCATTCGACCTGCCCACCAGGGGCTGCAACCCACAGGTTAAGAAATACTGACATAGAGCTATTTTCATAAGGAGGAATTTGAATCATCTTGAAAAAAAAATCTGCTTTCCTGAAAAAATTTCCTTGGTCAAGGTCTCCTGTAAGAGTCCTTAGATCAGACAAACTGGACAGGGAAAGCTGTTTCCTAGGCTAGCGTGTTCTAGGTCCTATCTGGGTGTGTGAGGAGACAGGTCCTGTTGAAGGATTGCGTCAGAGAGCAGAACAGGCCACTTCCTACCCTTAACCTACAGCATTTCAGCTTCCTGTTTCTCTATTGTGTAGTAGAGGCCAGAACACTCTAACTGATGCCCAGGCTCTTCTGCATGGTTCTTGATGTCTAGTTCTCTCTCTCTCTCTCTCACACACACACACACACACACACATACATATATGCATAAACGACGCGCCACCTGTTGTGTGAGGCAGTTAAGCGGACTCTGGGCTGAACGACCCTTTCACCAGGGTCACATGCCAGATCTCTGATCTGAATATCAGCTATGGACATTCTGACTCATAACAGTAGCAAAATTGCAGTTACAAAGTTTTAGTGATAATTTTAGTTAAAAAAAACAAACAAACAGTTACGCTATGTGAGTATGTTTTTTGTTTTAATCCTAGGTGGGCTATGGGGCTGCTTCAGATTGTCCAAAGCCATGAATGACGATTGTCACGTGCTCTAGGAGGGGGTGTGATTTTTGCCAGCTGCAGATAGCTTCCTTCTGGGGACGCTCTGTCTCCTAGGAGATTGCAGTGTGATGAATGTGGTAGGTACACCTGCCCCGTGCCAATCTATGAACATCCGGGGTATTGTGACACATCCATCATTACTTCCCATGGCTACTGTCAACAATAAACCATGAAAGTCTCTACCACCTTGAGATTTAACTTAATTATTACAAACCTGAATCCATGTCTACTTTCTCTAATATCTGTGTTATCTTTTAGGATGTGTAATTTGACAATTAAGAGTGCCATGCCAGAGGGTTTGTTTTTGTTTTTGGTTTTGTTTTTCCATAGTGTCTAGGTCAAAAGAACAGGCAGGAGGAAGGTAGGGCTTAAAGACAAAAGGTGAATAAAGGTTATAAAAATGTTATACTAGCGTTTAAAAATTAATCCCACATATTCAAAAATTAAAGACATCCTATAGAGTAACAGTTATCAAAACACCACAAGGTTCTTTTTATATCCCAGAGAATGGGCCGGTTAAAAATAAAATCTTTAGCCGTATAGTTCTAGAACTTAAGGTCATGTCCAGAGACTGTAGTAACACAGCCAGAAATAGCTCCTACAGTCCTGTTGACACAATCGAAGGCTGTTTATCAAACCCCATTTAAAAAAAAAAAAAAAACTAGCTCACACCCTTGCTTTGTAATTCAGCCTCTATTCTTTTTGTCCTTCTACTGAGGAAACCAAGCGCCACAAAGAAACTGGAGAACTGATCCATGGGTCTACTCACTCTGCTCACCTCCCACATTGGATGTGTGGTCCTGTCTTCACCACAGCACCCTGGGGCTACCACCACCCCAAGAGACTGGGGAGAGGGTGCTGGGGTGTACTCATATACACGTGTCTATCAAGGACAGGTCAAGCCCAGATGTGCATCTGCCATCTCGGTGTCCAGAAGCTCTCCCGGGGTCCTGGGACTGCTGAGTGGGCTAAGCTGGCTGGCCGGTGAGCTGGGGATCCACTCATGCCCTAGTGGGATTTCCTTACGCCTCATGAGACCCCAGATGCCAACCTTTCAGGGACAACCACAGGGACCCATTGCCCCTGATTTCTGGCTTTCCCCAGACTTCAAAACCTCCATTGGTTCCCTGGTCACAGTTCCACAGGACAGGACTCCTGCTGGCCATATCATGTGAGCTAGGACTAAATAAATCTATTCTCTGCCTTTACTTTCCTTTGTTGTTTGGTTTCACCAAAACCCTTAAGGCTAGAACACCCCACATAACGGTGTTCTTGGTGATGCCTTTTCCTAATAATACGCACACCACAGACTAAAACTCCTGCTTTAAAGTGTACAGCAGCATAATTTTAGCATAGTCACAAATCCTTGAGATTATCAGCTCAGATTAATTCTAGAGTCTGTCTGTCTTGAAGCCCTACTCAACTTCTTCCCTGCTGTCTTCTGCGTGGCTGCTTGTGGAGACCAGAGATGGCTGGGAGGCAGCCCATGGGAAATGACCGTGTCATAGTCTCCCTAAGCCGCCTGCTCTTGCAGATACAAGCCCTGACAATAAATAAAACTTTTTCTTTAGCTTTTTTGAAAGAAAAATCTCAAAGACGGGCAGACAAAGTAATTGCAGACTTTTGGGATATCTCAGTGACCTGCTGCCAAGAGTTCTGTTCTTGGAACCCCACATGGTAGAAAAGAGAGAGAACTGACTGCCAAAAGTTGTCCTCTGACCTTCATATGTGTATCTTCACAAATAATAAAAAATAAATAAATAAAAATATTAAAAAAATTTTTTAAAGCAAGTAGTTGTTTCTTTTCGGTCTTGGGATATTTCCTTTTCCCGGAATCTTCACCAAAGCTAGAAAATGCATTGCAAAGGAAAATGAATGACATCTCTAAGAGAGATGGAAAATTTATTTGCTACTCAAGAATTTCCTGTATATTAAAGATGAGTAATCTTTCCTATGTCTCTCTATCTGTATGAAAGAAAAGAGGCCCTGGGCGCTGATGTAACTGTATGAAGGACTAAAGAATGTATGACAGAGGGAATCATCAAAATATTTGAACAGAAAACAAAGAGAAGCGGCCCTTTCCTCTGGCCCCGGTGACTTAACAGTTGGCTTGGATGACTAACTGTAACACATCTGTATTTACATGATCTGCAGGACATGAACTGCCAACACATGGGAAAGCTCCAGGAGAAAATAACAGTCAACTAAGCCCCTTTAAGATCTGATGAGGTCACCTAGCAAGACCCGTTGTCCAGCTTGGCCGTAGTCTGGCTCACATCTGGCAAGACTGTGCCATCTAGCGGTTGCACGGCAGCTGGGCCTCAGACTGCCCTGGGATGGGTGCTTTCCTTCCGTTTCCCCTGAAGACTGCAGCAGCACCGCCCGGGCACCCTCGCGTGGCTGCTTTCAAGTTTCCTGGCTTAAGCACAGAGGGGGCCCTCAGGAGCGTCACACAGATGCAAGATTTCAGACTGTTGATGTGTCGTGCCGAAGTGTCTGCTCCATGCCCCAAGGTGTAACGTGGCCCGTGCACCAAACACGCGGCAGCTCCAAAGCTCCTAGGCTCAGCGGCTGCCCTCTAGGTGCTTGCTTGCTGAGTGGACATTTGCTGCCAGTGTTTCTCCTTGCTAGTAGTGCAGATGCTAGGATGGGTGAGTTCTCACACGAGGGCATGCAGGGGAATTCCCCGCCTCCCTCGCTATCCTTCAAGAAGGCAGAGACCACGCCCATCACCCTGGCGCCGAACTTCACGACTGAATGTCTAGTGATGCTTCTCTCTCTCCCTTGGTCTAGTTGGAACCATCCCACACACTGGTCTTTGCTCAAGTCTGTGCAGATCCCTGCTCAGCCATCTCCATTCTCAATCAAGATGGGAACTCCCAGAACTAGGTAGGCAGAGGCAGACAGACCTCTGTGAGTTCGAGGCCAGCCTGGTCTACAAAGCGAGTTCCAGGACAGACAGGGCTACACAGAGAAACCCTGTCTCAAACAAAAAAAAAAGGAAGAAGGAAGAGTTGGAAGAGTTACAGTGCATCATACAAGTTGCTTTGAAACAACTGCTCCTCCAAGAAGATCCATAGAAACATCAGTGCAAAGAATAGTGCAGTAACTAAATCTATAATAACTATAAATAATAGTGAAATGATTGAGCTGGGACGAAAGCTTGGCTTCACCAAAACCCTTAAGGCTGGCTAGAACACCCCACATGACATTGTTCTTGGTGATGCTTTTTCCTAATAATACACACACCACAGACTAAAACTGCTGCTTTAAAGTGTACAGCAGCATAATTTTAGCATAGTCACAAATCCTTGAGATTATCAGCTCAGATTAATTCTAGAATAGTGCGACTGCCTCAGAAGAAATTCTATGTCTACAGTAGCCACGCCCCATTAACCCCTTTCTGCTGCAGACCCTGGCCACCGCAAGTATACTTTCTGTCCCTGTGGACTTGCCCATCCTGACATTTCATGTGAACAGAACCAAAGAGCAGCAAAGCCAGGATTTCTAAATCCTGGCTTCCCTTATTGGCATTGTATTATAAGCCACATGTCTGGTAGCATTTTAATTATTTATTTTTCCAGTGGCCCAACAATTTCTCATGGGAAAGCTGCACTACGTGTTGACTATATGTCCTTGGTAGATGGACCTTGGGGTTGTTTCCATTTCTTAACTCTTTTGAATAATCCAGCCATATGTATTGCTCCGAAGTTTTCGTATAAACGTGGCTTCGATGCTTTCAGGTATATAGCTGGGAAAGAATTTTAGGATCACTTGGTAATTACACGTTTAAGTGTGCTATATTCCACAGTGACTGTATCACTTTGTTTCAAAAGTTAGGAGAAAGGTGCTCAGTGGTAGAATACGTGCTGATGTGTAGGGGTCCAGGATACGATCTCCGGCAACACAGACATACACAGACAGACAGACAGACACACAAGACCACTCATTATTTAACTAATGTATTCCATCCGTTTTACATTCTTACCAGGAATGTGCAAAGGGCCTGTCTTGCTTTCTGACCAGGAATGTGCAAAGGGCCTGTCGTGCTTTCTTTTCTATCGCTATGGTAAGACCCAGAGAACTTATAAAACAAAGTGTTTGATTGGACCTGTGTTTTCACAACGTTAGAGTCCATGTGGTGAAGTATGGCAGCAGGACCAGCTCACAGCTCCAACCACCAAGTAGGTGAAGAGCATGCTGGGAATAGAGGGAGTGTTTTGAAGCCCTCTCCTCTTCTCCCCAGGAATCACCTTCTCCAACAAGGCCAACCTTTCAATCCTCCCCAAACAGTCCACCAACTGGAAGGATTCAAATGTTCCAGCCTTTGGGCCATTCTCTTTCAAACCACCACAAGCCCAAGATCTTTAGATCATATAACCAATGTATTTTATTTTTAAGGCATTATTACAGACATCTTAATATTATGAAGTGGTCACTGGTTATATTTACTTTTGAGTCAGGGTCTTTTTACATTGCCTTGGCTGGTACGGAACTTACTATGTAGGCCCTAAATCCAAAGGAGTCTCCCTGCCTCTGCCTCCAGGACACTAGGATTAAAAGTATGGACCTCCCTATCTGGCTGTTTTTTGCTTTTGTTTTAGATTTATCTTATTCTTGATTAAGTGTCCCATCTAAGTACTAACCAGGGTGGGCCTGAGCTGGCTTCCAAGATCAGAGAACTTTGTGCGTACCCAGAGTTGTATGCCTATGTGCTATTTTTATTTGCATGCATATTTTTGTGTGCATGCGCACAAGGGAGAATGAATACGTGTGTGTTGGTGTCCACAAAGTCCAGAAACAGCATTGGATCCCCTGGTGCTGGAGTTGCAGGGTTCTTGGCCCCCAGCTCTGGTCTTCTGCAAGAGCAGCAAGTGCTCTTGGCTGCTGAGCTAGCTCTCCACCTGCTTTGGCTTCATTTTCAATAACAGTATTAATGGGAAATAAAGAGATGGCCATCCGGGCATGGAGAGCATATCTATATATTAAAGCTAACCACAGGTTTCACCTTACCCAGCCCACAGGAGAATAATCACAGCTCTGTGCCCTTCGTGCCACGCTGCCAGGGTGCTGGATAGAGCCACAGCCTCGGAGCCAGGATTGTCTTGGAAGTTCCTCCCACTAATGTAACCACACATTGCTGACAGTCATGGCAAGAATCCATCCTTCTCTAGGGAACTATCCTTTATAAGACTTAACCATTTTCTTTGTAACTTTTAGAAGGTTGCTGTCTTACAGCTTTTTATAAAGTTTGAGATCACATGACAAACCTTAAAGTAATGTCAAGTAACCTACCGCAACTGGGTCCTTGTTTCTTCTCTCTTTTAAGCAAACATCTTCAGAACCATGCCATTTCTGTAAAATCACAGCTTCTGACTCTTTGTCATCCTTGATGCCTTCTCTTGGGCGTGAAGTGCGTCAGCATATGTCTTAGCTGGGTTTCTATTGCTGCGCTGAAGAGAGGTGAGCAAAAGCCAGCTGGGGAGGAAAGGCTTCAGTCATCTTCCCAGGTGACTGAAGGAATTCAGGACAGTAACTCAAACAGGGCAGGAACGTGGAGCAGGAGCTGATGCAGAAGCCGTGGAGTGGTGCAGCTTACTAGTTTGCTCCTGATTGCTTATAGAATGCGGACTTCCAGCCCAGGAATGGCACCACCCACAATGGGCGGGGCCCTTCTCCATCCTTCGCTAATTAAGAGAATAGTCTGCGGCCTGTGAGTAGCTGAACTTTATGAGGCGTCTTCTCAGCTGAGGCTCCCGCATCTCTGATACCGCTAGCTTGTGTCAACTTGACATGAAACTAGCCGGCATGGTGTCCTTTTAAACAAGTCTTAAATATGAGCAAATGTGCACACAATGTGTTTCTTTTAATGACTGACCCTATGAATTTAGGGCTTTTGTGACAATGGGAACACGTTTGCTCAAATTAGGTTTGCCACCAGACAGCCAATACTTCCAGCTTGTTGCAAGTGACCTGCTGTCACTCCATAGTTCCTGAGAAGTCACATGGTTTTTGAAGCCTATAGGATATGCTTTTGTTTTCATCCCTACTAAGTGCCATTTTCCTAGGCTGCAATTCCATCTTCTGAGAACTCTTTGGATTCACCCAGCCATATCTTAGTTTTGTTGTCAATCAATCACAGATTGATATGTCATACTCAGCTTCCGTCCCTCCATCCCTTTTTCCTTCCTTTCTTCCTTCCTTCCTTCCTTCCTTCCTTCCTTCCTTCCTTCCTTCCTTCCTCTAGGCATTCACTGAGTCCAGCGCTTCATTCATAATAGGCAAGTGTTCTCCCACTGAGGTGCATTCTGACCCATTTTACATTTTATTTTGAGATGGAGCTTCCCTTAGATGATCGGGGTAGAAGCAAACTTGTTTTCCTCCATCTCAGCCTCCCATGTAGCCACTGCTGTGAAAGTGATCTGTAAAGACGCAATTTGGATAATCCACTTCAGGGAGTTTGTTTATAGCATTTTTCATGAGTATTCTAGAAAGGCATTCACTGCCAACACTAAGAAAACCAGGGCCCAGTTTGGTGTGCAGATTTCCCCAAGAAGCTCCATCAATTAGCTTCTATTTAAAGAGCCAGGCCACTAGAGAGTGAAGCATAATAAGATCTCATCTTATGCAAATTGACTGTAGTTGGTAGCAGCTGGGGAAAATACAGCACAGCACTGCCACGGATTGTTGCTGTGCTACCAGACGGGGAAGGATTTCCCCTCCACGCTTTTCATACCAGCTCCGAATTTTCCGAAAAAATAAAAATAAATGGGACTTTACTGCATCCTCCCTTGTTTTGCAACATTTTTTTTTATTGTTCACCTAGAACCATAAAAATTATTGTTTGCAGGTTCCTCAGTGAATCAAATCTCTCTCAGACGTCAAAATGCATTTCTAAATCTCCCTCTGCCTGGTGGGCAGCTAGTAAACTGTAGCAACTGTGTCTTTCTCTTGCTTTCAGTCTTTGTTGTGTGTGGGCAGCGAGGCTGTGCCTGAGCGTATAGTACCCACAGAGGCCACAGGATTACCACCACACCCAGCTTTTACATGATCTCTGGGGATCAAAATCCAGGTCCCCATGTTTGTCACTGACTGAGCTATCCACCTGGTCTCCTCATCTAGGAGGCTTTATCTGAAGCAAATTCACTTCATCTTATTACACGGTGAAGTGAGTGGAATTAAGCCTTATCTGGCTTGTAGACTCTGCTTCCCGGAGTGTGACAAGTGTGTTATCATTAGAGTTGTTGCAACTTTAAGGTATCTTTCCACCCAAGAATTTCCTGATCTGGTCTATTGTGCTCTGTGGCCATAGCTCATTAGAATAAACTGTTTCAAAAGCCCAGTGATTACTGAACTATGCTGACTTCATCTTGGCATAGCCATTTATTTCCTTGTCCTTTACAATCAAGGATGATCACACCAATAGAAGCAGACCTGGGATCATCGTGTGGAGTAGGAATTGCTTGCAGTATTTCCATTATCCCTGTCCTCACATGTATGATGCTCACACATAGATGCAGTGATGCAGCAGAGTGTCACAGTATTAACGTTCAAATTTGAGTCTCTCTGTGTGTGTGTGTGTGTGTGTAGTATGTATGTATGTATGTATGTATGTATGTATGTATGTGTACATGTGTGTGCTTGTAGAAGCCAGAAAGCAACATCAAGCATCGCCCTCAGTTCCTTCCCAGCTTACTTTTTGTGGCTGGGCCTCTCCCTGGACCTGGGGCTCCTCAGCGAGCCTAGCCAGCGAGCCCCAGGGATCCAGCTGCTGATCCTTCCACCACCGACATGTGCCAGGGCACCTGGAATTTGATATGATCGGAGTGGCCCCGAACAGTCACCTTCCTGAGACTTTCCTGGATGGCCAGAAAGGGCAGGCAAGATGATGGGACTCAGACTGAGACCGTGTTTGGACTCGTGAGATGGAATGGACTGGAAGCTGGGTGAAGAGTCAGCCTCAGAGTGGCTGCCAACATCCACCCCTGAGACCATCTGGGTTTCGGTCGTCAGTGGGATCCTGACCCATGGCGACCTAATAATTTAAACCTATATTTGCTTTCTAATTTTCAAGTATAATAAAGAGGCCTCACTTCAAGTCTCCCTCTGAGAAACTATTTGAAATGACAGGCTGTGGATGCCACACTAGAGAATTAAGCAAGGGAGCATCAGAGTCTCTCCTTTCTCACCCTCTGCTGGTGATGATAGATCTGGGAGCCGCCTGGCATGCATCCCAGTTTACGTTTTTTAAAATAATGAATCATAGAAATATGGCTTAAAAGGAAAAATGGAAGTTTAAATTCTATCTGTTTGTATGAAAGGCTTGGAGTTATTTTAGCATCATGCTATAATTTATCATTCTAAAGTGAGCCATTTATCTCAATGTCTGTGATCTATAGCCTGTGCTGGGACTCAAATGCCATGTGCTGTGCTAAAATTGGCTGTGGCGTCAGGTTTATGAGCTGAAGAGCAAACACTAAAGTCCTCTTGAGAAAAGCCTCTCCATACTCAGGACTGCGTTCAAGAGACTTTCTGTTTGGATAGCTCAGTGCAGTGTGACCGCTTGGGATTAACTCTGTGAATTTGCACTCAAGTGTGTGCCTCAACACGAGCAGTCTTTCTTGCCTTACGCTCTTCCTGCAGTCTGCCTTTTTATATTTTAAAGCAATTTTTAGCAGTGTTAACTCCTTAAACACTTTCAAAAGTAGATATCAAAGCAATTAAAGAGAACTGAAATTATGGTTCAGCAATGAAGACCTTACCCACCATACATGGATGAAGCTGTGCCTTCAATCCCCATTGTGTAAGCACACACACACACACACACACACACACACACACACACGGAGTGACCAGTAATCCTTGTGTTTGGGAGGCTGAAACAGGAGGGTTGCCATAAGTTTGATGCTACGTAGTAAATTTCAGGCCAGTTTGGATTGCAGAATAAAAATTTTCTAAGCAAGTACAAATATAAAAGAAAAAAGAATGAAGAAAAGAAAGGATGGAAGGAAATCAGTCAATGAGAGATTTCTGTATTTAACAAATACCAGATTCGATCTACTGTGGGCTTGTGGCCATTGGACAAGTCTTTGGCTGTGGAGGTTTGAGGGATGAAAGCTGTTGTCCACCTGCTTTCATTTTCACGCCCTGCACTAGTTTTTAATTAGTGGACAACCTGTCTTTTTTAAGCTGGATTTTCTTCCCAGCTTCTTTCTCCCCTACAATTTTTCCCTCATAGGTCATTGCCAGGGTTCATGCTGGCTCTGGTTTAGTTTCTGCCTTTAAGCTAGGAAACTCTGAGAACCACTTTCAATGTGGGAAAAAAATCAGACACAGACAAAAAGTTGGCAGAAGTCAAATCACTTCATCCCCTTGGCCCTTAATTAAGGGAACTGCAGAAGTGTTGATTTAATTACATTTAAACACCTCGTTGGAAGTCAGAAGTCCATTAGCTTCAGGCACACGACACATCTATGATATGAGTCCAAAAACCTTGTTTCAATTTTATAAAGCAAATGCTTGGTCTGTTCAGAATCTTATATTTCAGTATACTGGGTTCACTACATAGTATCTAACACCGTAAATACTCGTGAACCACAGCACCTGTTTTTATTGTTTAACAAATTAGTACTATATTTATTAAAACTATATTATTCATTCATTCGGTTCCTAGCCACAGTACGAGGCACTTTCATGGTGCACATGCATACATTTTTTTCCTAAACAATTACTATTCAGGGACTAGTGAAGAGTTCATGATAAACCCGTTTTCAGGGACACGTGGTTCTAAAAAACTGGCTCAGCTGCCAACCAGCAGTGAGGCCCGGGCACCCCCAGCCCCACCAGGTTCTCCGAACCCCCCTGGCACTGTGACGTGGCTTAGATGGGTACTTTGCCAGCTGTGTGCTGGGCGCTCGCTCCACGGGTGCGCAGGTGAACTTGATTCGTGCTGGGCAGTCACGGAAACGCCATGTGGACACGGCAGAGCCTTACTTTGGGTCAGTCCTCTTCTAGTTTAACTGCCTTTGAGCCAGTGACGTTTGGCAGGATTTCAAGGCAACACTCGATTTCCATTGACTGAAAGAGGTGTGTTTGGTTAAAGGCTAAAAATGTCAGGTATTTGATCTCTAAGTCCACATATTCTCACAGGGGAGGGGATCATGTTAGCGAGGGCTTTGTTTGAGGACAGGGGAGTCCCTGTGCCACAGCAAAATCTTCTCAAGACTGCAGCTCACGTTGTTGTCCAGATGCTGGGTTCAGACCCTCAACCCCAGGAGGCAGGGACCACTATTAGCCACCGCCTCCACCATTTTCCATAAAGGAGATGCTTAATGGAGATGTTGAAATGCTCGCCCACAATCAACTGTTGGGACCAGGGCCAAGTCCTGTGGCTCCAGGGCTGCCACCAGGGACTCTATGAGATAAGCAAGATGGGAGCCATGCTTAGCAGTTCACATGGATGCTTTGGGATTCAGTTGACAACGAGACGGCTCCCCACAGCTGTCACAGGGTCTGAAAGCTTTATACAGCCTACTTTTTTATGTGCTGCTTTCTGTGTTCATATTCCTAGTAAGCTATATGTTTTCCCATTCTGGCTTCTTTGTCTTAAATATAGGTGAAGATGGAAAAAGAAAGGAAGAAAGAAGAATGAAGGTTAGTTCAGCCAACCAACGGTTGGGAAAAGAGACAAGTCGGGCCCCTCCCCCCCCTCTCTGCCTCAGGCCAGTTCCCTTGCTGTGGCTGCATCTCCTTGGCGTCAGCCCCCTGCCTGGCAGGCCATCTGTGCTTCTGACCACTTCCAGGAGGTCCCAGAGGCTGATAAATCCTTACTCTCTTCCATTTCCTTTCCAGAATCCCCTACCCTTCCACAAGTGTCTATTGTTTTACCGCCCCCTTCTGGACATAGTTGGAATCGCATCTGTCTACCCGGCTGGCTTCTACCTGTAATCTAACAGTGAGGACACCTGAGTTTACAAGTAGCTCTTTGGATCCATTTTAAGTCCAAAATCTTACAGAAATATTTCTTAGTCAGCTCTGTGCTACAGTTTGTGACCAGAAATTAAAGTATGAAACGTGAGTGCCAGGGAGTAGAGAACCTTTTTCCACCACAGCAGCCCCCGACACCCCACAGCCGCTCTCTCTAGCGAAGACTCTGGGTATGTGTGTATGTGGACATCTTGAGACGTGTGAGTGTGGGTGTGTGGAGGTCATTCTCGGGTGTTGTGCTCAGTGCTAGGGCTGCAAGCGGACACCACACGCCCAGCATTTTTTACATGGCCACTGGGTCTTCATGCTTCCAGGACAAGCATTTTACTGACTGGACTGTCTTTCTAGCCCTAGCTGCTAATTCTTAGACTCAAACACCCTTCCTCACAAGTTTCCCACCAAAAAGTCAGAAAGAGTTTTGATGAAGTCTTCCAGATATCCCACGATACCCTTCGAAGTATGGGGACTCTGTGGTATTCGTCAAACCAGTTTTTACCAAGGGTGGACATGTCAGCCTTGAGCTCAGAGGACACACAGCCGGGAGACCCTGATCTGAAGGGTGGGGTGGAAGGTTCCGGATGCTCAGAGACCTTGGTCTTTCATCCTCTGGGTCTGGGTCACTACAAAGTGGTTGGGGTATCCTGGGGTAGTTTCTCAAAAACAAGATAGAAAGTTGGACTTTAAAGGCGGGAACCTTAAAACTAAGAGGACATGGAAGGCCACTCTGGGTCGGAGCAGGGAGGCAATCAAGACTTCAAAGCCTTAGCCAGCAGATGACTTAATCTGACTAACCAGTCCTCCGGAGGAGAACATCAGAATGATGTCCCCAAGGCTGGACCCGGTCCTCTCTCTTGCACATTTGTGTAGGTGAGCTCAGTCTCCTCTCTGTCTTGTCCGCGTCTCTCTCTATCTGAAAGATATAAAGAAAAAAGAGTAGAAGACGGGGAAGAATAGAGGTTGGTTCAGCCAGCCAGGGGGTGGGGATGGATCCATTCTTGGGGGAGGAGGCGGTACCACCACAGTCCCTGGGCGAGTTCCGTCTCAGCTTCTTTCTGCCCATGCCCACCCTCTCCCCTTTCCTCGGTTGCTCTTCTCTGACCCCTCTTTGGGGGTTTTCTTTTTCATCACTGTGGGGCCCTGCTGTTTGCTGAGTGATTCACACATCCCGGGCTGCCTCCAAGACGACGTGGGATAAAACCCAAGTGCAAATGACTAGGAGGCGGAGCCAGGGCAAACACACACCAACGTCTCTAAGCCTGTCCGCACATCTGAGCTGCGAGGGTGTCCCGCCTTAGCTCAAAGCGGAGGCTCTCAGGAGACCCTGTGGGGGCTGGGGGAGGGCCTCGTGCTGCCGCCTTTCTTGCTGTTAAATTAAACACCAGTGTGACCTCGGCCTTTAGGAGGGAGTTTTGTTGGTTCCTGGAGTGGGCCCTGCCTCACCCAGTCTGTTCCGGTACACGAGGGGTTAAGGCCATTTGCTGAAGAAACTTCCAGAGCTGAAGCCTCTTCAGGCGGGCGGTTGGAAAGGCCCCTGGTTATCGGAAGCATAGCTCAGAAGACTGTTTTGACGGCAGCTGGCTCCTCCCAGCCAGGTTTGACGCAGTCGGTAGCGGGGACTCAGATCCCGGTGGGTGGGTGACCTGAGAGAGCGCAGCGCTCTTCAGCCTCTGTTTGTTCAGACTTTCAGCACAGAGACAGGTAGCAACCCGTTATCCCGAACATTAAAGACACAGAGATGCTATCGAAAGCTCACATTTTAGTCTTCATTTCCCACAGATGAGCTGTTGAATGGCAGTGCACCTTTAGCTGACGACAGGGAGGTCTTCTGGTTATTGAGGATGTCCCCTTGAAGGGAATAGTGGAACCCCTAATATTATCATTATTATTTTGGTTTTCTGAGACAGGGTTTCTCTGTGTAGCATTGGATGTCCTAGAGTCACATTGTAGACCAGGCTGGCCTCGAACTCACAGAGATCCACCTGCCTCTTTTCTTTCATTTCCTGTCCACAAGAAAAGCACTTCGGTGGGACGTGCCTCTCCTGCAGAGTACAAACAGAGGCCTGCAAACAATAGCTCCAACATCATGAGCTGCAAACTGGATGTAGGACGCAAAATACGTCCTTCATGAGATCAGTCGCCACAGGTGTTTGAGTGGCAGAAAGCTGACTTAACAAGGAAGGACTGACTGAGTGATCGATCACCAGGGGCTTCTCAGAGAGGAGGTCACAACTGAGCCAAAAACGTGGCCAACGGGACGCAGCCAGCTACAACAAAAGCCTGAAGAGGAGCATATGGGTAGAGGAAGCCTCTGGTGCAGAAGTCTGTCATGGGCCTGAGAGTTACACACACACACACACACACACACACACACACACGCACAGTCGCAAGGGAGCCTGTCTCCATACTGGGTACGGCGGATGTTAGAAGCAGACACCAGACTCCTGGGCTAGAGCAAAGGCTTTATTATTCACTGCAGCGCAGGACCTGAGCCCCTCGTCCATATTGCTTCTTCATGCTCCTCTCCATGGACAACGTTGGGGGACAGAATCAGTAAGGTTTACTACTGGGTTTGGATGTTGGGGGTTAGAGAGTGATTGGAATTTAACATGCTTTCTAAACTGGGATTCCGTGAAAAGGAGTGTGAATTGATCGTAAGGTCTGATGACTTAAAAGTACCGCTTTGAACAGGGAAAGTTTATGACTGAAGGGTCTCTACAGGAGGGGGTGCGGAAGGCAGTCAGGTGTAAGTTTGGGGCTCAGGAAAAGGGCCAAGGCTGGCAGCAAGCCAGGCACGCACTCCCTTGGCAAATCCTAATCCATCCTAAGAGTGATGTGTCTGCTGGAGACTGAGGTCCATGCTTCCCCTCTCACCCAGACAGCACAATCCCTGGCAGTTATGCTAGGTACAGGCTCTTGTCTCTTTCATTTGAAATTTTGTGATCCAGTAGGCAGGTAGACGGTTGAGAGGATCGGTGGATAATATTGATATTTCTGCAGACGTTCAGTGTGCATGTCATAGTTTTGAAAGCTCATGATGCTTCCAGGACTGAGCTTTTGGCTATGAGGGTTGAGGCCCTGGCAGCCTCTGCAGTTGTGAGAAGAGACCACTGAGGCTGGTCCTCGTTTCTCTGGAGTACAGCATGGCTGATGGCCCAGGTCAGCTGAGGAGGGTGCTCAGGAGTGAGGTTAGTCCTCCAGAGCCAGGGAATAGGGGTTGTTTGGCCTTGTTAGGGGTTATTTGACATGGATGGGGGGCTTCCATTTTGTGTACTACAGAAGGATGCCATTTTAGAACCCATGTTCCAAACTGCAAGTTCTCGAGGCTTATGATACTTCCTGCATGACCTCATAGGCTCTGGCTGTGCTTTGGCTCTCTCACACACTGCTCACATGTTTCCAACTTGCCTTAAAGATGCTCCAACGCTGTCTCATCTAATCCTGAGCCACAGTTCTCAAGCCATGCCACATCCCTTCCTGTGACTTTTAGAAACTCCCCCAAATGGGATTATAGCATTTCACATACCATCGGCTGCGCTGTTGAACTTGGCAGTACTGCTGCTTGGACACTGTCCATTCTTGAGCCTTCCCAGCACGTTCTGCACATCAGAGAGGCCACCCAGAAGGGCACTGGCCGCGTTTCCCTCTTTGCTTTGCTTTGGGGGGGGACACTGTAGATGAAGAGCTGGTGCAGCTTTCGTTCTAATCTTTCACTGTTTGTATGTTTGTGTAGATTGGCAATATTACATTTCACAGTTCTATTTTACCAAATCATAAGGTAATATACTCCATAGGTAGCTGGAAATTTGTCATTGTATTTCTTGTCCCTCTCAGGCAAAATATTCACAGATAAACTGAACTTTTTCTAGCTATAAATATTCCTTAAAATTTTTAAACACTTAAAAGATAGCTTGTCAATTTGAATGCTCTTCCAAAAGTCAAATCTTCAGAACCATCACTTGGTAAACCATCTTTCTGAGGTGAATAAGCACCCCAACTCATCTACTTGGCGTAAAACGGAGTTCGTATAGTTGGTGTTTGAATATGTACAATATCTATTTTCCCCCAATTTTACTTATCAGAGAAAGCCTTCTTCCTCCCATAGTATCAAATAATAAACAGGAAAGAGTCTCTCCCCAGTACTCCTGAGATGGAAATTTCAACCAAGGTGATGAGTGTTCTACCTACCCATCATTGGAGGACACTAGGGAACCTTTGCTTTCTCCCCTCTCTTCCTGCATGTGAACGTCCACAGGCTCTTTGACTGTGCAGTAAGTTGTATATGTGTGCTTTGTCCCTATGTACTTTGTCATGTGTCACACATGTACTCTCTATCAACAACAGCGAACCTATGGCACTCCCTAGCTAGTAACCACCATCACCACTATCACCA
>REGO01000215.1:336587-363885 GCA_010120015.1 Rhombomys opimus | reverse complement strand
ATTTTCTTCATCTTCTCTAGTTGCTGCATACTTGAATAGTTACTCGGGGAACCCTCTTCCTCCATCTCATGCCCTAGAGCAGAGGCTAGTCTGGACCCTACAAAGGGTGCAAGGTCCTTTTTGTGCCTTAGTTTCACTCAGTGGCACAGATGAAAACAAAGATATACCAAAGAATTTTGTAAGCTCCATCTCCAGACCTTAGGAAAAGGTTGTTTGTTGGTTTGTGTGTCTGTATGTTGTTTATACTGTGAGAAGAAAGTATATTTATTATTCTGATATTTAGAACACAGAGAAACTTTGTTCAATATAACAATAAGATGCACAACAATTGGTTCCCAACCCCACCCATGAGGGTCTGCTAAAGCCACAATAGCACTAAAAGAAACCTCGTTCAGTGAAGCCCCAGGGACACATACTTATCACAAGTGAAGGGAGGGAAAGCATGCAGAGGAAACTGAAGATATGTGTAGATGCTGGAAACTTGCAGATCTTTCAAAGGGCCTCAGGGCTGAAGCTGCTGCTTCCTGTGAAATCTCATTCTATTTCAGAGCAAAGAAAGACCTTCCTTCTCTCAGACACCAGCTTACAACAACTTCCTCTTATTAATGGTCCAGCTGAGGTGTGAAGAAGAAAAAAGAGGAAGAACATGGAGAAAAGGATAAAAAGAAAAGGAAGTGGGGAGGAAGAGAAGGTAGAGGAGGAGGAGGAGGCAGTCATGGTAGCGACATGAAAAGGTGAGTAGACTAGCTGAATGGGGAACTTCACAAACAACAAAACAAAGGCAAGTGCGTCAGACCCCTGGGAGGCTTGATTCACTAGCTCTGGCCGGTCCAGCTGGACACCTGTGGCCAGGGCAGTTCCAAACAGCTTTGCTGGTATCTGAAGAACAGGTAGATGTGTTTCATGAGAACAAGTAGGAAGGAGGCACCGAGTGTGATAAACAGCGTCTCTGAGAGACGAAACTACCTACGGTGGTTGCTGGCTCCTTTGGTGTAAATACCTCCACCACGAACAATTTTAGACTGCACGTGGTTTAACTGTTGTCTAATTCCAGAAGACTGAACGGCCAGCTTCCAAGTGCTAGTACAAGCACACTCTGACACACCCCAGGCAGCTCCATCATGGGTAGATAAATGCCAGCCACAGCCATCACATGCAGAGTGCCTCTGGTTCTGTGAGTGCCGTATTTTAGATACTTTAATGGTTGGTAATTCAAGATTAGCAGAATCTCTATGAACAGAATAGGTTTCAATAGCACATTCTTAATCTCAAAGCCACCAGAAAGCAGAGAGCAGAAAGACCACTTGATTAGTCACTATTTAGATGAAAAATCATCCCCTGGAACTATAGCAAAATTTCTAATGTGACTTCTCTATATGAATTTTTTAGGTAAGTGAAAAAATAACACCTATAATTTTGTAGAGAAGTTAAGGTGTGCCTGCTTCTTGACCTTCTGCTCCAGGTGTTCACCAAAACAGTTCATCAAAACTCACTTACTGGACTGTAAGTTCTAGAATGTGTGGGAAAATATCACTATGTGAAAAGTGGCCTTCCTTGTACACTGGTTTGCAGGAGAAGACCTGACTCAGAGGGCAACAGAAGCCAGCAGACCCAGGAGGAGAGATGCTGGTGTCATCCCAGCATCCCCACATCCCCACATCCCAGCATCCTTACATCCCCACATCTCAGCATTCCCACATCTCAGCATTTCCACATCCCAGCATCCCCACATCCCAGCATCTCCTTGAGTTGGCCAACTATACTGTCACCATGATCTGGTCCAGAGCTTTCCTCTTGAGGTCAGGCACTGTGGCCTCTCTGCTAGGGTATCCCACAGGAAGCAGAACAAGCAGCTTTTCATGTGAGGGGCGGCCCAAGAGCACCCTCAGACGAGGACCACAGTTGAGGGGAGTGGTAGTAACTGTCACTAGCCCTGCATTCTGAAACAAGAGAACAAATGAACATTTTAAAGCCAGGCCAAACCACAGCAAGTGAACATTTTAAAGCCAGGCCAAACCATGGCTCTTTTCCCAGCTTGGGGCCATTCTCATCTTTGCTACTGGTGCTCACTTCATTTTTCCTTGACGTTGGGCAGCAAAGAGGCTGCCAGCTCAGACGATGTAGCGTGAACCTTGCCTGTGCCCTCGACCTGCTGCCTTCCTTTAGATGAGCAGCTAGAAATGTCTTCTTTTACAATGAAGGTCCTGAGGTCTTATACAGCCCGTCACATATCTTAATCCATAAAAAGCACATAATGCCTCGAAACACTGCTCCATTAGTAAGGTGCTTGCCTTGCAAGTGTAAGACCCTGAATCCAACCTCAAAGAAGTCATGTTGAAATGATTTTTAAAAGCAAGGCATTGTGATACATGTAGCAGAAGCAGAGCCAGATGTATCTGTGCAAACATGGAGTGCCCTCAAGCTCCCTCTCCCCCCAACAGCTGTCCCCCACACACACATGCCTCCCGGAGTCACCTGGCCACCTTGGAGCCTGAGTCAGGAGGGAGGCCCTGAGCTGCCTCTGGCCTCACTCATGGCCAGCCCAACCCACCGAGTCACTGTGCTGGGAATCAGGGTCCAGGAGCAGCTTTCTCTCTTCCCTCAGTCATGATCTCCTCTGAAATTCTGGGAAACTGGAAGTCAGCAGGCTCAACAGCAAAGCTAGCGCTGTGGGAAGGGGCTGGCCTGGGCTCACCCTGCTTCTCCCGAACTGTCAATCAACTACAGCACTCTCTGGCCTGACCCTGTCCCCAGACACCTTCGTTCATCAGCCTCTGGTGTCAGGAGGGAACACAAAAGCCTCCCCCTTTAGAATGGCCGGAGAAGCAGCAACGGCCGGATGGTGTAGGCGCTCATCCACACACACATAAATGGAATCAACCCTTCCTTCAAAGCAGAGCCATTCTCTTTTGCAGTATTGTTGGTTGCAATAATTTGAAAGTTTAGCTTCTCTCCCTCATTCCTCACCTGAACCCCAACTCTCCATCAGGTAAACTGTTTATGAGCTATCTAATCCCCCATGTCTCCCAGAGAGGACACGGGGTCTCTGAGGCAGAACTCAGCCCTGCTCCATTTCACATTCTTGTTGTTCTAGCACCGCAGTAGAAAGGCAGTGTGTAAGTACATGGCCATGGCCACCTTCCTGAGGCAATGCAACACAGTAAACCTTTCAAGGAACGAGCTAAGAGCCTGATGGCTGTTGAACTATCCCTCCAGCCTGGAAAGGGGCAGCACACACAGCAAGGGAGTGCATCTCAGAGACTTTCAGGCTCAGCTCTCTTCTCCTGTGACTGCTCAAACCCTCCAGCCATAACACAGCAGCGTTTGCAGCTATTACAACTGGGAGAATTTCAGCCTGCAGACACGTTACCCAATAGTCTAGGTTTCAGGGTTTGTTGTCACATCGGGGTTAACCTTCCGAGGAACACAGATTTAGATCAACAATCTCCAAATGACCCATAGTTGGAAACGTGGCTAAACTTTCCAGGAAAGCCCTTGTGGTCTCCATGGGTCCTGGGGCAGCATACCTGCAGGGCGGCCAGCAGGAGGCCACAGGCAATGGACACGCTGATCTCACTGTAGTAGTGGACCTTTTTCTTTCCATTTGCAGCAAAGCCGTGGACTTGCTTGAAAACGAGAATCAGAACTGGGGCAGTGTCCAAGTATTCCTTAATCCAATTGGTTCTGGAGGGCAGGGTAGAAAGAATATTCAGAAGAATAGTTTTTTTTGGGGGGGCCGCCATTGTGAGAAACCTACCTTAGCTTATCTATGATTTTTAAACACACATTTACTTGTCTTTTTCTATTTAAATTGAAAAAGACTAGATTTTTAATTTTTTGCCACATTCATCCTTTTCTATGAGGTTAATGAAGTTGATATACGTACATTGTTGTGTGCTTAGCATGGAAAAGCGTGCACACTGCTAAGAGACAGAAAGACCCTATAGCCTTAGACTGATATTCGGTGAAGTGAAGCCTGCTGAGTGCTACTGAAGAATTAGATAACAGCTGTATCGGACCACTCTGAAAGAAAAATGTGAATTAAAAAACAGAACAGCAAACACTGGAAGCCACAAAAGGGCAGTGAAGACGAGGAAGTGGGTTGAAGAAAGCATCCCAGGAAGAGCCAGTGGATGAGGACAGCCACTGGGGGAGGAGGATGTGCGGGAGGCCAGCGTGGAGGGCATGCCAGGGCATGGCTGGGAGGAGCAGGGAGACTTCGCAGGGCGTGGCCCTGATGTGGTGTTTGATGGCGGGTTTACCTTGCGGGACTCAGAGAAGCACCGCGTGATCAGATCCCTTTCAGAAACGCGTGTTGTGTTGGTGAGAATGAAAGCACCAAGAGTGGCATCACTGAAGCACCAGCTACAAAGTTGTCCTAGCGGGAGATGATGCAGACGCTGGACCATGGTCACGGCCCAGGCAGGAGGGCTGGGGAGAAGTGAGAGGAGAGGTCAGGACTGCAGCTGCCAGAGCAAGGAAAGGAGCAAGCAAAGGAGAGGGCAACAGTGGCGATGAGATGGCAGAAGGATGACACGGGATCCTAGGTGGGGGAGGAGGCAGGGCACTCTGAGGGAGCCGGAGGCCATTCATGTGGACACTGATGATAACCTGAAATCGTTCTTTTCCAACTCTGAATACATTTCCTTTGATCCCATTACCCTTCGATCCCATTATCCCATAGGCCCTCCACCTATGCTGAACCTTCATTCTAGAAGAGATAACAAAAGGAGAACTAGGCCCGTAGAATCAGCTTTTTCAAGCTGCTGCCTTCTTCCCATGGGGCATTACATGTAATTCATCACCAGGAAATGATGACTGTTCATTTTAACAGTTTAGCCTGGTTACAGGTCACTGTTTTAAAACACGCCAGAAATGTCTACTCTGCTGCTCTCGAGCCGTCGCTCTCAGGGGTCTCCCCTCCCACCTCAGCCAGCCTCGCCCCACTGGTTAGTGCATTTTTCACCTCACAGAGAGGGAGAAGGCTAATTACTTAGCTCAGCTCTGGAGCCAGCACAGCTGGTTTCCTTCTCGCTGCAGCTTCCTCGTGTGCACAGCCTGGGCTTGGTCATCGTGAGGATGACGTAAGTTAAGATGTGGAATGAGGCTTTTACTAACACAAGCATCACACGTTGAGGTGACAGAAAGGCCAGAATGAGAGGGTCCCTTTTCGTGACTTTATGGACTCACTCGATTTCTAGCATTCAGCGGTAACACACACTGCCTTCAGGCCACGAGCAGCCCAGCAGCTGTTCTCCATCACGCGTCTGGGGAGCCGAAGGCGGCCACGAGGCCGTGCGTGTGCCCAGGTTACATTCTGCTCTGTAAATTGTATTGGGTTTGGACATTTTTATAATTTGAGATTCTGATCATATTCCTATTGATTAGAATTAGGAATTTATTTCTTTATTATCTCATGTATGCGTGTGCATGTATGTACGCATGCCATGTGCATATCTGGCACCAAGGGAAGCCAGAAGAGGACCCTGGGACCAGAGTTACAAACCACGGGGAGCTGCCGTGTGGGTGCTCTGTAAAGGCAGCAAGTGCTCTTAACCACCCAGCCCTTTCTCCGGACCTGACTGAATTTTAAACGTGTATAAAATATGTATAGAGATGAAGTAAACAATATGAAGTTTTTAAACATTTAAGGAAGATTAAGCAGTTTGCCTATATTTCAAGGCAACTTGATCATTCAAAAATATTTTCGTACTTACTTTGCTTAACCATACTTTATCAACTGATCTTTGTTTAGTCTCAGTTAAATTGAGTTTTTCCTAATTTAATAAGACATCATATTAGAGCAAATACAAAAGGCCACAAGGAGCAAGGACTGCTGAAGGGAGAGTTGGCATTTTCAGATCTGGAAGAGCAGTGCATGCTTTAACCCCTGAGTCATCTCATCCCACAGTCCCAGCTTTTAACCGGTGCCAGGGATGCAAACACAGGCGCTCACACCTGCCCCGCAGTGTTCTTACTGCTGGGCCAACTGCCCAGCTTCCATCCTCTCATGTTAACTAGTGTTTCTTCAGTCACTTAGTATGTACTCCTACAGCCTGGGCGTATAATGAGAGACTGGCTCCCTGAACCTTGGGAGGTGTGTGTGTGTGTGTGTGTGTGTGTGTGTGTGTGTATCTGTATAAGTGTGTGTATATCTGTATGTGTGTCTCTGTGTACATATCGTTGGTTAAGCAACTCTGTAACTTAATTGTATCTTCAAGAGCAACTTGGTTTGTATTATGGATTTCTAAAAAACGTCTGTGAAATGAAAAGCAAAGTAGACTAATAGTTAAAATCTGGGGCTGGCAGCTATTTTAGATAGAAGGAAGATGTATGTAAGGAAGATGATGAGATGATGAGATACATAGATGAGACACCAATTAATTCCCCGTTGGTGATGGCGGGGAGAGAGGTAGCAGTTTCTGGTGGTTCTGTGTCCAGCTAGAGTCGAGTGTTTCGCTAACTGCAGAACTCACCTTGACTCACACTCACTCATTTTGTTCATGGATACACAGTAGGGTTTGTAGTTTCCTTGTTAATACTCCACACTTATCTGAGAGCAGAGTATGGTGTTATGCACTCCATAATCTATTACCCTCTCGTGATAAAAGCAGGGCACGAGGGCCATGTCTTCTCACTCTCATGCCTGGACTAAAGGACCACTGCGTCTGCAGGCTTACGATCCTGTCCTTTCTCAGGCTCCTGTCACTGTGGCGAGTCAGGTGGTAGGTGACAGGCTGGCCAGGGAAGGCCATCCCTGAAAGTCAGAGCTTTTAGGCCACTCTGCACTGAGAGCTGAGAACCTGGGCTTCCCTCTGTAGGGCCTTGTGAGAGGTGAGAGCCAATACCCACCAGCTGCCCCACTCCCCCCTGATAACCTTTCCTTCCTTCCTTCCTTCCTCCCTCCCTCCCTCCCTCCCTCCTTCCTCTTTCTTTCTTTCTTTCTTTCTTTCTTTCTTTCTTTCTTTCTTTCTTTCTTCCTTCCTTCCTTCCTTCCTTCCTTCCTTCCTTCCTTCCTTCCTTCCTTCCTCCCTTTCTTCCCCACAGCCCTGATGTTTCTTTCATAGTGCAGACTACTTAAAACCTCTGCGATAACACAGTTTGGAAGATCCTATCAGTGCAGCAAAACATGATTTGCTTCATTCAAGATCCTGACAAGCATGTCACAATCTTATGTTCAGGACTGGTGGAAAGTGAAGTAACTCTTCAGTTTTACCTAAGAATCTATTGTTTCTGGACTGGCGAGATGGCGGAGCAGTTAAGAGCACTTTCAGTTATTCCAGGGGGCCCAAGTTCAGATTCCAGTAACCACACGAGACAGTTATTAAGTGCCTGTAACTCCGGCTTTAGGGGATCACAATGCCACTGGCTTCGATGAGAACCCACACATACACACCCCTCATCTCTCTCTCTGTCACACACACACACACACACACACACACACACACACACACACAGAGGCATACCCATGCACAAATCAGCACACACTTTAAAATATAAAATAAATCTTTAAACACTTTTTTAAATTTGAAAGAAACAATTACTTGGATCAGAGCCTTTGCAGATGCCAAGTTTGACTTTTCATAATCAGTTTAAAATACAATGAAGAAACAAAACAGAAAGGAGACAGGGTGAAACTTGATGCCTGCAGCCTGTATGCACGCACTGAAATTCCACATGGAGCCATATTAATATGAACACTTAATACATCATCAAAATAAAGTTATTAATAAAAATAATCTTAAATCCTACAAACCCAGGACCTGTAGTGGCAATTTCTTACAGTAACAGACAAACCAAGCACCCCTAACTCCATCAGGTGTGTACCTCAGTTTCTTCAGGTCTGAGACCCACCGGTCTCCCATCCTTTTCATGTAATTTATCTCCTCCTCTTCCTCGATGATCCCTCGGATCTTATGCTTCATGTCTGGGTCCTTCACCACCACAAAGGTCCAGGGCTCCGTGTGGGCCCCGCTCGGAGCTGTTCCTATTGACCGTTAAATTAAATTAAGCAAAAGACTGCAGGGGAATGTAAAGCTGGTCATGAAGCGGAAATACGATAGCAGGTGTTGTGGTGATGTATATGATGTATGGGTGGTCCCACCCAGCAATCGGGAGGCCTAGACAGGAAGATCATGATTTGAAGTAATACCTTGTGTCAAAAAAGAAGAAGAGCAGGCAGAGAAAGAGCAGGCAGAGAAAGAGGAGGAGGAGGAGGAGGAGGAGGAGGAAGATGAGGAGAAGAGAATTCTACTTTAAACACACACTTACAGGACCGGCGGGGTGGGGTGGGGTGGGGTGACTGTTGCCACTGAGGTAAAGAATACAACTATCCAAGGCATTTGTATTCTTGACTCAAATATCCTCGATGCCTTTTGGATTAAAGATGGATCTCAATGGGTGTGCAGCAAGTGCCACACTTGAACTTAAGTGTGGCTTGGGTAGGAGTAAGATAATAGTTGAGGCAATCATAGAAGGGTAACAGTGAAGGCAATCATTCATAGAGTGCATAGCTTCACTGTTCCTGGGAGATATTAATTTAAAGTGGAGTTATCTGGCTTTAGTCTACTTTACAAATGCACCGAAGGAAACCTTACTGTTTGCTAGCTCGGCCAGTGACCACATTAGAGTGTCATGAGGCTCACTTCCCAGAAGATGAACCCAGAGCTGTGAACTGGGTGTGGAGGAAGGGGCCTTCTAAGGAGGGGAGATGCTTCTCCTGCAATAGACATATTCAGACTGTTCAGGTTTAAACAGAAGTTCGTAAAAGGTATTCACTTCAGAAGTCTTAAACTGTCATCACATCAAAATGTTTCTGGTAGGGGCACCTTCATGAAGACACACTCGTGCTTTGTTGACGTGTTTGGACGTCATTGCTGTTCCAGTGCCATTGCTGTCACGGCACCAGCAGAACTGGCGCGGCGGCTCGGCGTGCTACCAACCTGCTGTTCTGATGACGTTTTCAATGACATCCATCGGGACTTGCTCTCTGCTGATGAACCTGACGGAGCGCCTCTTACTGAGGAGCTCATAGAATTCCCGAGCTCGCATCTTCATCTCTTGCTCTGAGTACCGGGTGTGAGAGAACGGGACGTGCTCCACGCTGTCCTCTGACTCTTGCCATTCACCAGCATCTACAAACGAGAGCCAGAAGAGCAGCACATTCAGCCACCTCCCTGGTCATAAGGTCACGGGGGGTGGGGGAGGGCATGGATATGTTTCCTGAAATGTTTATACATAGTTGTATAAGGTCAAACTGATCAACCAATTTTTTTTTTTTTTTTAAGAAAAAAGAAAAAAAGTCAATCTAAAAATCAAAAAGTAGAATCCTGACCACTGGTCATGGTCATTCTTCAAGTTCTAAGTGAAAGCAAAAGAGGTTTTTGTTTTTGTTTTTCCTGCAAAGAACAAATGGAAGCTTCTATTAAGCAGCTTCTATTAAGCGACAGAGCACGGCATTGACACACGCTCCCATTCCGGTCGCCACACAAGGTGGTTTTGTCTTTGTCAAAGCACTGGGCTGACAACGCTGTAAGGAATTCCAAAGTCAAAACCAAGGGAACCTATGGACGTAGAGATGTGAGCTCAGAGGCCTCCTGCCTGCGTCTGCCAGGACAGTTCAGAGGCCTCCTGCCTGTATCTGCCGGTTCCTCAGGTCCAGACACCATTTTCTGATCCTTAGGATCAAGGACAACCGAAACCTAAGCTCACCCTGCATGGACAATAGGAAGTAGAATCAGCCTGGACCCTCAGGTTTCATCCTTTGGGAAAGTATGAATTATAAATAAGTCACCCCTCGGGGGCCTATGACATGTTCCTCCTCTAACTCAGTGTTTCTTTTTGGAAGCACGGCAGTTTCCAGCAGAAGCACGGCAGTTTCCAGCAGAAGCACGGCAGTTTCCAGCAGAAGCACGGCAGTTTCCAGCAGAAGCAAATGATATTATGTAAAGAACTTTAGAAACAACGTCCAGTAACTTCCCAATGTAATCCTTCACACAGGGGAACAAAATATCTTGAGCAAACTTATTCAAACCAATGTTTAGCAATAAAGCCAGGTGCTCCAATGCTCCAAGAATTCACAGGCTCAGAACAGCAAACTGTGACACTATGCTTAGACAAGAAAAATATAGACTTACATAAATCTCTAGAGTATTACTAAAGAAAGAATAAATGATAACAGCAGAGATGAAAAATAGAGCTTCTGAAAAATAATAGAATTATTAAGTTTAAATTGCCTAAATAAGAGATAAGTGGAAGGTAAGAAAAAAAAAAGAAAAGCTTGAATAGGACAAAGCAAAAGATGAAAAGCATAAAAGAAAGATCAAAAAACCTGAGAGCCACTTTCTTTAGGACCAGGAAGAACAGCAAAGAAAGAAACAAGTGTTAGAGTTACAGAGGCTTCTGTGGGGTGGGGTGAAGACCACAGAGTTTGCAGAGACACCAAGTGTATCTGGAAAGGCCTTTAGAAGGAAGAGGAGCGTACACGGAGTGCTAGCCTGACGCACGAGTGGCTGGAGCAGTGAGCTGGATACATCACGAGAGCTAACATGGCTGCCCTGCACACGTAAGTCAGGCCACAGAAGAAACCCGGAGCCCATGCAGCCTCAGCTTCAGAGTGCAGGGCCCCGTGAAGTTACCTCCCTCGACATTCTCCAGAGCCTTCAAGAGGCATCAGTCTCCTGAAAGCATGTGAAGGTGAGGTCTGTGTGTGAGCGAGAGTGTGTGTGTGAGAGCGAGAGTGTGTATGTGAGTGTGTGTATAAAACAGAACAACTCTGGATGTTCTTCATCTTCTGTGGAGCAGGTTTTCTTTACTGGCCTGGGGCACAGCACTGTGGACAAGGATGGCTTTAGAGAGCTTCAGGGATCTATCTGACCCCGCTTCGCCAGCTCGCAGGACAGTGCCTAGACTCAGACTTATTTTTAAAAACTTATTATTGCTGTTTGTTTGGTTGGTCAGGTGTTTGTTGGTTTATTGGTTGTTTGTGGCTTCTTTTGTTTGCTTTTTTGTCTCTAGTAGAGGAAGCTTGGCTGATGCGTGAGTTACATACATGATCCACTTATAAGAAGCGAAGTGTGAAAAAGAAAGCCAAATCCTGGCGTTGACTGTCCCAGAACAGTGAGTGTGTGAGCAGTTTTCTCCTGCGGGCCTCCACTCAGGAGATGCCAGGACAATGATTTTACCCTGGTTGGAGGTGATGATAGTCTGGGCGGAGGGAAGAGGTGCGATCTGGTGGGCGTGATTGACTTGCGAAATTACTTTCAATGTCATAATTACACAGTTGCAAAACACAAAATATCATGCATGTATGTATGTATGTATGTATACATGCTTTAGCAACATTCCCGTACTCTTCCTAGAATACTAAAATAGGCGGTTTGTTGAACAAGATCTTACTGAGAATGTATGGATAAAATAAGCACAGATTTTATACCCTTAGAATTTATATATGTACACAAACCAGCAAGGTGAGGTGCCTCATGCCTGTAAACCCAGCACTTGGGGAGGCAGAGCTCTGTGAGTTCAAGGCCAACCTGGTCTACAAAGCAAGTCCAGGACAGCCAGTGAAACCCTTTCTTGAAAAAACAAAAAAGGCTAGACCCAGAGAGCGAAGGGAGGTTCTGAGACAACGGATAAAAGGGAGGAACCTGAGCGGTAAGAGTCTGGGCATATAAACAGCAAATGGCTCAGGTAGTGAAGGTGACTGCCACCAAGCCTGACAGGCTGAGTATGATCTCAAGGATCCACACGGCAGAAAGACAACCAGCTCCTCAATTTGTCTTCTGACTTACATACATGCACAACATGGCACCTACATGCCTGTGTATATAAACATACACACACAAAATCACAAAACAAGTAAAACAAAGTGAAGGTTGTTTGGTATCTAATGACGTTTTCAATGAATATAAATAGTGAATTTTATAACACAAAATTTTAAATAGTTTGTGAGAGTGACCGTGGGAAAGACTGTGTTTCGGGCCAGTCTGAACAGCTGAAAGAAACCTTGGCTGGGTCTCACTGGACAAGGAAGAGAGGCCATTCACAGAACATGAAGTAGTCCAAAGCCAGGGTATATGCGCCCAATGAGCGTGCTTCTGGCGCAACTGTGGACTCAGGTTTGGTGCCATAGGAAGCAGGACTGGCTGCAGAGTAGGAGGACTGACATACTCTAACATGCTTGTGTGGGACATATTAGACAGAGACAAGAATGCTAAAGAAAGGCCACACAGAAGCTGTAGCCATATCTGATGTGAGGGATGATGTTGACTTGGCCCATCAGGGAAGTAGAAAGAACAACGGATTCCCAAAGCATCGTGATGAAAAACCCGGAGACCTGCTTCCATGTGGAGAAGGAAGACGGTCCTTCTTGGGTTTAGGTTTCGGGAGCTGGGTAGTGGTGGGCCGTTTTCTGAGATGAGAAAGAGTGGGAAAGGATCCATTTGGGGACCACAGGGCCTTAAAGTGCAACAGAAATCAAGAGCCGGTTGACATTAAGATTCCTTTGAGTAAAGATGTTGTGTAATAAATGCCTGAGCCCAGAGGCCAGAGGCCAGAGGCCAGAGGTTGCAACGGCCACAGGAGACTCTGAGACAAAAGTGAGAGTGAAGACCCAGCCCTGAGAGATTCCGGTAGAGTGCAGGCAGAAAGCTGGCCCCACACATGTATGCTACATGCACCTAGAGTGACCTGAAATTGGAGGAGAGAAAGACAAGAAACGCTCACCAGAAAGAGACTGGGGATGAGAACCCCAGCTGCGGCGTGAACGGTACCATTCAGCGGCTGTGAGGAAAGGTGTCCAGCACTTTGGGACCAGCGAGAACAGAGCTTCTCACTCTGAGTCATGACCTCTGCGGGTGGGGGTAGTCTGAGGGCCCTTTCACGCGTCTTCTATCCTGCCTATAGATATCTACATTACAATTCACAGCAGAAGCAAAATGACAGTTATCAAGTAGGAATAAATAATGTTATGACTGGGGGAGGTCACAACATGGGCACTGTATTAAAGGGTCGCAGCTTTAGGAAGGGTGAGAACCGCTGAGTTAGAAGGAAATGGGGGTGCCGACAGAGTCATCACCTGTAAGCCTAGCTAGCAATCAGTTCGGAACAATCCTCAGCACTGTCAGGCGTACACACAAACACACACACACACACACACACACACGTCCACAGGAGTGACACTTTCCAGCCGTGTAAGCTTGTGTTGAGAAGGTTGTACAGGAGCACTGTCACGGATGAGCTGCTCCCTTGGCTGGGCGACGAGTCAGCCACTCTTAAAACCCAGTCATGTCTGCGTAATCTGGAGGCAGACCAGAGGCATAGCCGGCTCCCAAGTCCAGCGTTCTCTCCTGGTGTAGCACCATGAAACAAGAAATGCAAACCAAGAGAGCTCGTCACCGCCAGTAGGATTTTCCTGAGTGACTCTCCCAGGCTGTGCACTGCAGGGCCACCCATCCTGCAGCCTTCTCAGGGACAGAAGGCCCCACTCTGTCTGTGGGGTGAGGGCTGGGTGGTGGCTTGCAGCCTACGAACTCAGCAGTCTCCTGCAGAGACAGGGTGGAGAGCTAGCAAGGCCCTCTGAAAGCAAACAGAGCCAGTCCCCTCTGCTCCTAAACTGACGGCTCCCCGGAATGCGGCCTCAGAGGGGAAGAGCCCTGTCTCTGAAACTCTGTTTTCATGCCTTCTTCATTCTAGGCTGTTCTGTGGGTGAGGCCACCCAGCTCTATGCCGGGACCCTGGAATCAGACTTCTGGATTCCTCCGTGCCTAGGTGGGTGGTGCCATCTCTGAGCCTCTGACTCCTGCAAAGGGGGATGGGAATGGTGGTAATGCCTGCCTTGTATTACTGTGAAGATGAAGGAGTCTACTCCACAAATGCCGCGGCACCAGCCGGCTGCACTGCTGGCTGTGCCAGAGGGGGCTGTGGCCCTGGAGGCTCTTCCGCCACGTCATCTTTGTGGAGGACATCTCTCTACCGTAGTCCTCTTATCTTTGGGTGTCTCCCATGTTCTGCCCTCAGCCTTCTCTCAAACAGCGCCCACCCGGTGACGTTACCAGTTCCCTATTGGCTGAGTGCCGCCACAAGCCGATGCCAGTCTCTGGCCAGTCTCCCATCTAACACTGTGGGTATCTTAAATCCAGCATGCCCCCACAGCGCCCTCTAAGCTGGCTCCTCCCACCCTGCCCACTGATGGCAGTGTCTCAACCATTCCCTCCCTCTTCCTTGCCACTCTACACAGCCCCCCCCCCCACCATAGCACCATGCTTCACCAAAGCTTAGAACTGCGCTAAGAGGGCTGCTTTCCCAGTGGGGCCAGACAGGCCCCCACTTACACTGTCTGACTTGGAAGTCTGAACTTCACAATGTCACAAAACCACAACCGTATGCCCATCCTGTGTTTCCTTTCAGTGGAGCATTTGACAAGCCACGTGACGCTCAGTATCTGGGTGTTGCTGGCTTTGCCTCGCTCTTGGCTATGGTAAACGTCTGCAGGTGCTGAAGGGTGCCTGGCTAAGCTCTGGTGCTTGGCAGGCTATGGGCATCAGGCACAGTTTTGACTCACTTGCCATGGCTTCTCAGGACACAGCACATGAGGCTGTGGAGCTGGCTTTCTGAGCAGGGTGTCCTTCAGCACACGACATCAGCTAGTCCTCCAGAGAAACTCTCTGGCTTGATTCTTATGCAGACAAGCAGCTGTACTGTGACTCCCAGTGTCAAAGGGAGACAAGAACCTAGTCCTGAGATCAAGGCCACCCTATACACACATACATGCATGCATACACACACACAGCAACACACATACACATAGAAACACATACACACACATATAGACACACAGACACACACAGAAACACATATACACACACATATAGACACACAGACACACACATATACATACACATACATGCATGCACACACATATGTACATATGTACACATCCATGTATATACATGCATACTACCTACACACGCACACATATATATGCACACACGAATACACACACATATAAGTACACAGGAACATACACACACACGGGCATCAGACAGCCTCCGGGGAGGAAGACTCACTGAAAATTAACCAGCTTCTCCCACTAGAGTCTGTTTCCCCACCCAGCTCAGGCAACCTGTCTCCAGTGCAGCCTGCTCACAGTTCTATGAGACCCCTCTCTCCTCGTTTTTTTCCAGTGCAGTGGTTCTCAGCCTGTGGGTTGTGACCCATTGGCGGGGGGATCACACATCAGATATCCTGTATATCAGATATTTATATCATGATTCATAACAGCAGCAAAATTACAATTATGAAGTAGCAACAAAATAATTTTATGGTGGGGGTCACCACAACATGAGGCGCCATTTCAAAGGGTCACAGCCTTAGGAAGGTTGAGAACCGTTGGTCTAACGCCAGCCATAGGCAGCCCTCTCCCCTCCTCACCTGAACAGCTACCATCTCCCTGGAGCCTCTCCCAAGCACTGGACCATAGGTCTAGGCTTTCTGCTCCTCCCCTGACATGCTCTGCCCCTGTTGCTCCTATCTGCTCACCCTCCAGGTCATCTTTGCCCTTTCCCAAAGCCCTACCAGGTCTCTAAGCGTTTCTTAAACACCCTAGACCAGTTCCACGGGATCTGTCTGACTCCTTATTTTACCTCATCCCCTAAATTGGACCTTCATCTTTCTGAGCTTGGAGGCTTCTCTTGTCTCTAACCCACAGGTCCTGGCACAATAAAAAAGTAGCTGATGCCTGGACATGCTACTTCCTCAGTTTAACATTTCCAATAAAGACTTGGCCATGCTCGATGCCATTCTGTACAGACAGCCCCCGACCCCCAAAGACAGACTGTATTGGCCAGCAGAGGGTCTGAGCCGGGAGCGACCTAAGCCTCCATGGCTTTGGGCCGAGTAGGGGCTGGTGCCAGCAAGTGACCTGAGCAGTGACCCATCTTCGTCAAACATCGGTCTGCTTTCACAGCAGGAGTGGTGGTTCTATGGCCTGGCTGGCTTTCCATTGCCCTGGCATCCGTTTACGGGGTCACAAACAAGAGAAGGGCGAAGCCCGGGGGTGGCCGGGGGCTGCTACCTTCCTCCACTTGAAGGTGGTCCGTGCTGTCTTTCAGGTCTTCATCTACCCAGGGCCGAGCTTGCGCCTCCTCCTTCTTTCTCTCCAGGCTTCTGTCGGCACTCTTAAAGATCCACACAATCACGACACAGACAACTGCCACCAAGACCGGAGTGAGGAGAAACATGGTCGGAGGGCTGCCCCAGGAGGCGCGCACACTCCCACACTCGCATTTATGCAGAGATGGAAGCAGGGAACGCTGGGAGTTAGAACGAGGAAGGAGCAAAGTGCAAACTCTCCAACTCCATGAGGACTTCACAGGGGAGCGAAGGTCACGGTCGGGTGCACGTGGGTTTGGTCCTGCTCTGCTGCGCGCATGTGTAAGATCGTGCACTTGACTGATGTTTTCATTTATCGCCATGGGCTGTGTTAAGCAGTGCGCTGTGCTGGATTGCTGGCAATGGTAAAAAAGGCATTTGACCTTCCTCCTCTTCCGCTTTTCTCGTGGAGCATCTTCAGCTTGCCCGAAGCTGGGAACTGCCCAGAGAGCTCATTTTTAAAAGAGCAGATTTATGAATATAAATTCTGCTGTCCTGAAAGAAAACGTCTACTGTCAGGGTGCATTTTCAACAGCTTCTGTATGAGTCACCCCCCTGAGGTTGTAATGTTTTTAACAGCCGTGCCAGCACATGCAACCGAGGGGAGAGGCTGATGTTTTACATGAGAGGAAAATTTTAACCTGGAAAAATGTGATGCAAAAAGTTTAAAATGACCATACCGAAACTTTTTTTTTTTTGTCTTAGTTCTTCTCTTCGCCTGGGTCTTTGCTGTTCAGGCTGTCATAACAAAAATATCCTTGACTGGGTGACTTAAGTAATGACAATGTGCGTCTTGCAGTTCCAGAAACTGGGGCACCCTGGGTGCCCGAATATTTTCTTCCTCCTGGCTTGTATGGTTCTCACAACATGGGGGATGGGGAAGGAAAAAGGGGGGGAGAACTGCTACAGAAAGCGCACCTTGCGGTCTCGACACACTCCACATACTAAAGCACAACCATTCTCAAGACAACACCACAGATACCCTCCTACCCCCTTTTCACTCACATGACTTCCCAGGCGCATGCTCAGCTCTATAGAAAAGAGGTTTTAAAATATGTGTCTCTCAGGGGCAAGAAGCCTCGCAGCTGTATCGTCAGCAGGGTGGGCAGAGCAGAGAGTGGAGATCAGCCAAGAGTTTGAAACCCAAACCGGTGCAATGACCTCTAATCTCAGCACTCAGGGAGGCAGAGGCAGGTGGATCTCTGAGTTCAAGGCCAGCCCGGTCTACAAAGCCAGTCCAGGACAGCCAGGGCTTCACAAAGGAACCCTGCCTCAAGAAATAAAGGAAAAAAAAAGTGGGGAGGGGGGTTTAAACCAAACCAAGTTCCTGCCCCAGTAAACCTGCAGGACTAAGAGGAGAGGGGAGGGGGTCTTCCAAGCTATCTATCCTTCACTCTGCGAATTCCTCCAATTCTCATCTGAGGTGGGTCCAGTGGGCCTCCCTGTCCTTAAAGCCTAACACTTCCAGCTAATGATAGTGTCAGTATAGGACAAAGCTGCAGGTCACCGTGGCACACACTTAGGCTAGAGCGCTGTGGTTTCCCTTGAGGAACAGAGTCTGCGGTGTCTGGTGGCTGATCTGGGGGCGGCCTCGATCTGGGCCTGATCTGGGCCCTCTCTACTCTCAGCGCCCTAGCGCAGTGGTTCTCGGCATCCTAAGGCAGCGACCCTCTAATACAGTTCCTCATGCTGTGCTGACCCCAACCACACAGTTATTTTCTCTGCTGCTTCATAACTGTGCTTTTTTTACTCTTAAGAATCATGTTGTGAATATCTGTGCTTTCTGAGAGTCTCAGACAACCCCTGTGGAAGGGCTGTTTGACCCCCAAAGGGGTCACAACCCATGGATTGAGAACCTCTGCTGCTGTAAAAGATCCTGGGTTGTTTAGTTTCTGTACTTTGTCGTTGTCTACTGAAGCGAGGGGAAGGAGTGTGGAGGGAAGCTACAGGAGGAGGCACCTCGTGTTCACACGCCATCCGCTGTTGCTCTTGATCACTGACTGGTCATCAGTTTTAATTAATTCATTCGAGGGCCTGCAGCCGCCTTGCATACAACACCAGGAATAGTGTTATTATTCTAGAAGACACACCTCCCCCCAACAAATATGATGCTGATGATAAACCTATGAATCTGTCTGTGTTCCTGTTTCCTAAAGTCCCCAGTGTGTGCTTGCAGAAGGTAATGGAGGGCAAAGGGAAGAGAAAGGCTTCCAGGGGCATTGAGTGAGCAAGCAAACCACGTTATGCTGGCTGAGATCAGGTGCTCAGCATCAGCTGTGATGGCAAGGAAAATTGGAAACAGGGGTGGGCTAACTCCGTGATCTGATCTCAGGTCAAATATGGAGTCAGGAAGACACAAGGAACTTATAAGTCCACTTAATTAGCCAGCATCTTCTATACACAACTCCCCTTCAACTATTCTACTCCACCCAAGGATATCTCCCTACCCGACACTCACTGGGTGGCTACATTCATCGTGTCTGTGTGCCAATGATGGCTAGGTCTTCCACTGTTTGCCTCATCCTATGGAGTTCACAGGACAAGGCATTTTAAATGAAACTCTGCTCTCCCAAAAGAAAGCAGAGTGAAGAGCTCTGTATCCTTGGCACACAGGAGAACAAGTTAGAGCAGGGATCTCAAAGACCTTAGACCTAACAGCAGCATCCCCTGGGGGCTTGTGAGAGATGCTGATCCAGGGTTATCTTGCCCTACTGACGCAAACATCCGAGGGCAGAGCTCAGTAATCTGTCTTCCACAAGCCCAGAATCCAGGTGACTCTAGTGCTAGCTAGAGTTTGGAACAGACCAGACTAGACAAAAGACACTCCACCCTGACTTTACCACAAATTTGGATTCTCTAAACAAGAGCCCCCATATCATCCAAAGAAGCAGAGTGTCCTACAGATAAGTGTTAACTGAAACATTTTTTCTACTGCACATTTTAACAGCACACAGCATCTTGCAGATGACAGAATACTGATAAACATCAATCCAGAGTCTAAAGAATGAGAACTGGTTGTTTTAGATAAAGATGACCGTGGTCACAAAATCAGGTACCCGCAGAGGCTGTGGTTGAGAACACAAATGGTGCCCCTCTCCTATATGCTTAGAATTCAGATCACAGGCAACACGAACCTCACCTGGGTGGCATCTCAACAACAGCAGATGTGACGTGGACAGACACTGGGGATTACGCAGTGAAAAGTCACACCTTCCCTCTCCAAGAAAACCATGCATTCAAGTCAGTCTGCCTCCTTGTGGTCCCCATAGGAGAAAAGTGTGAAACCTTTTACATACAGGCTTGATGTATTTTTTTAACCCAGTGGACATCTAAGCAGTGAGTGCCAGTTCTGGGAGCGCCCAAGGACAGACTCCGAGCTATAAACAGCCCTCAGGAAAGGAGCCCGGGAGAAGCGGCCAGCCTCAGTGAGCTGGAAACTGTGAAGCATGTATGCAGCCATCATGGCTGTCTTTGTGCCTAAGGAAATACTTCTGACACTGATGGTGTAAAGAGCAGCATCCTGAAGTTCCCAGTGGAGCACTCCTGGCCCGTTCTCTAGTGTCCCTTGGAGGAATTCGAGTTTCTGTGTGATGGGTAAACAAATGCTCACCTCTGCAAAATAACCAAACAGGCTTCCAAAGTGTTAATCAGGCTACATTCCTATCGGTGTTTTATATAAACCTAAAGAAAAATTCACTCCCTCATTTGTTAAGATGGCAGAAAGACCTCATTTAGAGCACTGGCTCCACCCACGGAAGGAGAGAGAGAGATTGGCTTCAGCATCAAATAGAACAGAGGGGATTAGTAGCCAGGGAGATGGTTGGGGTCAGTGGGTGGAAAGTTGCTATGGAAACATCATGGCAAGGGGGGATTCTTGTTTGATCTGGATAACTGGCTTTCGCCAGAAAATGAGCCTGGGTGATAAGATATTAAGAATGACGTATAATCAGTTTGATTAGGTATTGAGACTGGAGAATTTTTAACAAAACTGACTCAGCAGGATTCTTGCTCACACTGGACTAAACCAGCTGATGAGAGAGCTCGTGGCAGAGACCTAGTCAAGAAGCTGGTATCAAGATTGTTCCAGGAGAGTTTGGTCTGTAAGTTTCTGCTAGTGTACATGGCCATCAACAAGTAACATTGTTTCCTCAGGAGACACTTACCAGCAGTCCGTACCAGCCTGCTTGAGTGAGCTTTCTTGGGCCAAGGAGAGCCCTCAAGAAGTAGTTGTGCTGGAACCTTGTTGCCAGCACCCTGACCAAGAAAGCTGCATTGTGGGGCGTGAACCCCAGCAGCAACGGCCTGAGAACCGGACCTGAGAACCGGACCTGAAGGGGCAGGAAGAAGAGAGGTCAGAACCACTGTTTGTACTCTAGGAAAATGTCTTGCCAGAACACCTGGCCAAGACACACTTTAAGAAAAAATGTCAAAGTAACAGAAGAGAAGTCAGAAGATAAAAATTTCATAAAACTGGTTGTATAGAAATTCAAAACACTGTCTGTGGCTGTACCTACTACTCAACCTCAGAAGCTCATCAGGTTGGACCTGGTTTTTAAATAGCTGGATGGGAGAGAGTCAAAACATCTGTTTATAAAAATAGTAAATGTGAAATTTCAAAACAAGCCGTAAGTTATGATAACTATGAAAGAGAGAAAATATGTTTCATGTATTTACAGTTGCTACAGATAGAGTAGGCAAAAATCTTTGTCAGCTATTCATTTGACAGTAGATTATGACCTAAAACATATAAAGGATATAAAAAAAATTACAACAGTAAACCAAGTCACCCAACTGATAAGTGAATGAATGAGTTGAACAATTCTCAAAAGAAGCACAGATTACCATAAAATGTTTTCGCCATCAGAGAAATACAAATCACACTACCCTGCGATCCTGCTGTCCCAGCCCAGAGGAGCTGGCATATCATCGAGAAAATATGTAACAAGTGGTGAAAATGTGGGCGATGTCAACCCTCACACAAAGCTTATGGGCTGTAACTAGTTCAGCCACTGTAGACCTGTGCACAGAAGACCCTCAGCCTGGATGCCCGCCAGCAGAGGAGGGATGAGAGACAGACAGACAGACAGATAGATAGATGGATAGATAGATAGATAGACGGACAGATAGATGAATGAATAATAGCATATAAACACAGTGTAGTTTCACTCGGTTATAAACAGAAACAGAAATTTGTCATGTGCAGGAATATAGCTGGAACTCAAGATCGTTGTACTATGAGAAATAAGCCAGATCCAGAAAGATAAATCCCACATTTTACACGTGAAATCTAGACTTCTTTGTAGAAAGTAAGAGAATGTGACATTGAAGGGAGGCTATTGTCAGGGAAGAGGAGTAGGGAAGCAGAAAAGGGACAAGATAGGGGAATGGGATAAATATAAGCAATAGACAATGACTCACACATTTGGAATTTTATCATGGAATTTATTATTCTACATTTTTCATTAGGTATTCTGGAATAGTTTGGTGAGTTTGCCAACACTGGGCTTTTCTTTGAAAGGCTCTTTGCTACTGTTTCAGTCATAAAAAAGAAAATCTGTTGAAGCTGTCTGTGTCTTCCTGATTTAGTTGACAGGTCATATGTACCTGTGAATTTATCTATTTTTTCTAAGTTTTCTGGCCTTATGGAACATGATTTGAGCATGAGTTGTTCTCAGTGGGCTCATGGGCTTGGTTACGCGGTTGACTTTTGGGAAGTCTCGGGACCTTTAGACGGCAGGGGCTATATAGAGAAAGTGGGTGACAGGCTTTCTGGATAACCTGGTCCTGTTCCCATCCTTAGCACTCTGCTTCCTGGCTTCATCATGCTCTTGCTGTCAGAGCTGCAAGCCATACCCGCCGCCATACCCTCTTCTCCACATGGACTTAACCCTCAAACCGTGAGCCAAAATGAGTACTTCCTCCCTTCAGTTGCTTCTTTTCCGTGTTTTGTCACAGCTGTGAGATAAGACTGCAGCCTATAATATAAGCTTAAAGCACAATGTGGACTCATACTGTCTTACGGTTCCCACTGCTGTGAGAAAAACACCAGGACCAAAGCATTTGAGGAGGAAAGGATTTATTCGGCTCACACTTGCATGTTGTAGGCGTTGTGAAAGGACGTCGGGACAGGAACCCACACAGGGACAGAACAGGTTTGCAGGAGCTGATGCCAAGGCCATGGAGGCTTCTGCTTACTGGCTTGCTCCTCATGGCTTGCTCAGGCTGCTTTCTCACAGAACTTTGGGATGCCTCCACCCACAAGGGCTGGACCATCCCCTATTAATCACTAATTAGGAAGTGGCCCTAAGCCTGATCTTAGAGGCATTTCCTCGGTTGTGACAGCCTCCTCCTGATGACTCTAGCTTGTGTCAGGCTGACTTAAAGTAGCCGGTTCACATTTTACTTACATAAATGTCAGGAATAGCACAGAGGAGTTTAGGGCTTGTCTAGAAACATGAACATTACCAAACTCTGAGTGGTGCATGATTTTTAAACGCCCTATATATTTTTCTTGATATTTTCATAGTTTCAACAAATATATGTAATATTTCTATAAAATTTAAAGGCTGAAAATACATTTCCAATATGAATTCATTTGGCGGTACGCCAGGGCTTGAAACTGTTTATGAAGAGAATCATGTAACGGCAAGTGTATCGATTCTTTTTCTGATGCTATGGCAAATTACCTGATTAAAGGAGATGAGGCATATTTTTAGCTCGTGACTGTGGGGAATACAGTCCACAGTGCTGGGGAAGGCATGAAGAAGTGGCTGGCTCCTGGACAGTGCGAGCTCGCTCAGACATTCGCAGATCAGAAACCAGAGATCTCAGGCTGAAAAGAGATAAACATAACTTCAAGGCCCACCCCCAGCAACTCATTCCTGCTAGCGGGGCCACTGTGTAAAAGGATCTTTTATTCACCTGCTTCAGCTGTTGTCTCAGAGGCTTACTGCCTTCCTCTGCGGACCTAGGCCTAATTCTAGGAGCTTCCAGCCTCCTTATACTCTAACCTCAGCCTAGAACATTCTCAGCCTCTGAAATTTACTGCTTAATAAGCTCACCCTTTCATGTTCTCTCTGAACTCTGGACTGGCTCATTCAACTCAGCTGTTCTGGCTCCAACTCCTCTCCCAGCTGACCTATATCTGGTTTTTGTTTGTTTGGTTGGTTTTGGTTTTTTTTTTCTTCTCTCAGCCCCTGAATTACTCTGTGTGGCCTCAAACTAACTCTAGCAATTTTTTCTAATCTTTTTGCTCTTTCTCATTCTCTCACTCATTTGGCTTTGAACCGGAGTTCTCTCTTTGCAACTTGTCTTTCCATTACTGTCCCAGTAACACTGCCCCCTTCTGTCTCTGTATTGCCCCCTTCCTATCTCTTCTCGTGAGAGTTGGGCGTATCCTATTCACCAAGTCTTTCTCTGATTTGTCACTGTTTCTGCCACTCAATTAGACATCGCTTTCAAACATGGGTGCTTCCTTCTACAATCTTTACTTTCATTGCCTGGGATTGAAGGCGTCTACCACCATGCCTGGATCTAGGCTTTTCCTTACCTGAAACTTGCACCAGGCCAGGCAGGCCTAGATCTCAGATCTGCTTGCCTCTGTCTCCTGGATTAAAGAAAGGAGCGTCTGTGTTCTAGCTGGGTCACACAGACCGGGAAGGTCTTTGGATGTGGTCTCTCCAGGAACAGCCATGTTCTGAGCTAATGCTACACCACACCCACACCGCTGGAGCAAAGGCTCTATAGCATCCCCATGCAGAGGTACCTGCCAGGACCTGTGAAACACAGGCTCCATTTGGGGACATTTAAGATTCAAACCATAACACTGAGTGTCCCCTCTGGGTCAGAATGACTGGGATTCCACTTAACTGACTTTCTACGTGTGTCACTACCTTGAGCAAACCACTTAACCTGTTCACGCCTCCATTCCCCCCCTCTAAAAACAGATGCAATAATCACCCTTAACCCAAGAAGCTAAGGAGTAACGAGGCTGTTAGGGGCTGGAGGGATGGCTCAGTAGCTAAGGGTGCTTGCTGCTCTTGCAGAAGACCTGGGTTCTATTCCCAGCACCTACATGGGGCTCACAACTGCCTTTAGCCCCAGTTCCAGGGGATCTGATACTCTTTTCTTACTTCCTTGGATAGCTACACACATATGGTGCACATAAATTCACATGAGTATATATACATAAATAAATAATAAAATCCAGACATGTACCCATAAATAAATAAGGAATAGAAATACATTTTATTATATAACATAAAACGCACATTTTTATTATATAATGCAATGTGTTGTTATATAAAATATATGAATCATATAATAAATATATATGAAACCCTGCAACCTTACCAGCCCTGTAGGAGTTCTCATTGTATGGAACGAAAATAAAATGTCTGTCCCCGTTGCCTAGCACATTTCTCAGAAGCAAGGCTCATTTTAACAGCTTCTTCCCGCCCTGCCTCCCGACACAACCCAGTTCCACACCAGCCAGGACTGTGTTCGCTACCTAGAAAGCAGGAGGCTGAGCGTGTCTTATCACTCTTGCAGGAGCGTTTTGTCAGAGATGACCTTCCCGGTGTAGGCCACTTGTGGAAATAAACGCATCGGCAGCCTTGACATCATCGTGTCTTTTATCTAAAAATATTACTATTGATTATTAATTAACTAACCCCAAATAAGCCTCTTAGCGTTTTACGCTTCATTTTCTCTTGGAGCAATACTGCCACCTACCGGCAGTATATGGAACTTCATGAGTAGTTGGGTGCCTGTTCATAGATAGAATGACTTTGTTCTTGGCTAAAAATCTGTCAAGTTCCAGGGCAACAGAGTCGCACTCGAGGGAAGCAGTCACGTAAGATCAGAGCAAGGCAATATTGAGTCTGGGGACTTAAAATGAGGACCGGAAGTCAAGAAAAAGAGGAGGTTGTGAAGCTTGCTGGACCCCGTAGCAACAGTGGCAGTACTGCCACCACTCAGCCTGCTGTGTCCTGCCTAGAAGACCCCGGGCAGGGGGTGGGGTCGCACCCAACACCACACCCTCCTGAGGCAGCCCACATCCCTGTGATCAGTTACCAATGAGCCTCCGGCTCAGATCTAGGCAGCCTGGAGGGTCATCCCATTCTCAGACATGTCCCGATAGAGGGCTGCGCGAACCGTTGGCACAGCATCACCCTGCCCAGCCTTGCTTCTCCCTTCCCTCACCCTGAGAGCTGGCCTTGATCCAGGCCTGTGCCCTCACCCTGACCTTGGAGTCTAGAACAGCCCTCTTCCTGTGGCGCTGACACGAACAGGAGAGCCACAAGGAGGCAAGCAAAGCAATGCACGCTTTCAAAGGGCGGTGAGTGCAGTGGGCCGCCCCGCCAAGACTTCCGAGTCTCTGCCTTCAGCCAACCAGATCTAAAATACTTGGGAAAAATTGTGCTCGTTGTGAACTTGTACAGACTTTCCCTAAACAACACAATTATTAAGGCAACTGTTTACATAGCATTTGCACTGAATTGGAGATTATAAGTAATCTGGACATTTTAAAGCATATTCAGGGAGGTATGCAGGCTATGTGAAAATGTGTACCATTCTCCTAAGGGACCTGAGCAATCTCGACTCTGTGTAGCCAAGAACACACAACCCCTACAGGATACTGAAGGACAGTTCTTTTGTGTATAATCACTAGGAGAGACTGAGAAGCACTGATCAGACTTGGATAGGAGGCTCAGGAACACCACTATGAGGGTGTGACTGCAAGACTGAGAACTAAATGACAGAAACCATCAGAGAAGGCGACAACCAATCCCAGCGGCCTTTGCAAAGCAGTCAGTAGGTCGGGCGCTGGAGCAAGTCCATCCAGAGTGAGTGTGAGAGGAGGTCCTATTGCAGCCAGGTCTTTCCCTAAAGGAGCTTGCAAGCCATGAGAAGGAGATGGATTTGATTCTAACTGGGCTGGAGGGCTTTACGTCTGTGAAACTACATCTAATTCAGCTTTGTAAGAAATTGCTCATGGTCAGACCTGGTGGTGCAAGCCTTTAGTACCAGTATCTAGAGGCTGAGACAGGTGGATCTCCCTGAGTTCCAGGATAGCCTGGTCTACACAGTGAAACCTTATCTTAGGGAGAGGGGAGAGGAGTGAGGGAGAAGGAGGACAGGGGACAGGGGAGAGGGAAGACACACACACACACACACACACACACACACACAGAATTACTCCAGGAGGAAATTAATAGGAGGGAAGTCAGCGTTGGACAGTGCTGGGGGAGGGGGTCTCAGCAAAGTGCTCACTGTGGAAGCACAGGAGCTTGAGTTTGGATCCCGCACTCACATAAAAAAGCTGGGCCCAACAGCACTTATCTGCAATTCCAGAACCATCAAGAGATTGCAAATCCCTGGTGACAAGAGGCTTAGGAGGGCACCACATGTCAACCTCAGGCACACACACACACACACACACACACACACACTCACTCACCGATCTTTGTGTACACTCTCACACACACTCTCGTCACACACAGATTTATGTGTACGTACAGAGAGAGTTGAAGCATATTTCTGTGTTAATTTGGCCACTGGTTCTCCGAATGACCGCTGCAAAACCAATTAAAGGTTATTAATATTTTTAGTGAAATTCAATCCTGCAAGCTAGAACATAAGAATGAGAAGATGACATTCTAGAACAATAAATAATGTTTCACGGTGCTTAGGAGGGTCAAAATCTTTTTGCTTGTATGTGCAGGGTCAGAACTGAATGCCAATTTCTCCCTGTAAGTCTTCCTTGAGAATGCTTGCAAGCCAGTGGTCCTACTGGTTAGGAAAGATGGACATTTGCAGACTGAGTTAAGTAGCCATGGCTGAAAAGCAAAAGTGAAGAGGGACTGAGCCAAGAGCCCAGAAAAACAAACCGTGGTGTCCTAGAGCAGTCAGAGACAGAGGGCACATGGAGAGCATCTAGAAGCAGAATGGGCTAATTGGGCAGTAGCAACTGAGATGAGTTTTGAAACAGAACCAGGCCAGAACATGAAAATAAAGAACAGATCGTAGAATGTGCCACAAGATGGCAGCAGAGGCCTTGGTTGGCCGGTGCGGGCAGGCTGGCAGCCTCAGTGACTGGCACTCCTGTGGGTGGTAAGTCCTGTAGCTCTCCAGGAAATTAAAG
>REGO01000215.1:323129-335267 GCA_010120015.1 Rhombomys opimus | reverse complement strand
GTAAAACAAGGAATAACAGAGCAATGCTAAAAGGAGGATATTCCCAGGAGAGAGGGCAGGGGCGGGGCTGAGGGAGCTGCCTTGCCTTACAAGTCTATTTCTTCATGTGGGTTTGGTTAAATAGTTCATGTGATATGAACCCGCTGTTTTGTTTTCCTTTTCGTGAATTATCATAGAAATCAAGGCTCTGTTGGGAAAGCTGAATCTCATTACTGATGGGGAGAAGGCCGGTTTGAAGGGTCAAAGCTGGTCACAGGCAGGTTAGCTGTGTGTGACGGAAAGTCCTGGGGATCCACAGCTCCAGGAGTTCAGTCTAAAAGGCTGGCTCGTTGCTCACCTTCGAAATGGCAGCTCTCCTGAGAAAGAATTTCAGGTGAAGCTGCTGCCAGTCAGCGGAGACTCCGCCACTGTAATTAGGCAGCTTGCCAGCAGCCCCGAAGAAAGCCAGAGCTTAATTTTGGATTTCTGCAGCACAAATTACTTAAGGAGGTTTGAGAATACTGAGGGATTTGTGAATTCCCCAATGATTTTTTCCAGCCATCCTAACTTACAGGCAGGAAGTGAATTCTCGGTGGCAATTACTACCTACAAAGTCAATTTCCATACTGTTTTTTTTTTTTTTTAAAGAGATAGGGTCTTGCTCTATAGCTCAGATTGGCCTCAAAGCCGTAACCCCCCACCTATCTCCTGAGAACTGGGACTTCGTGTGTGTGCCACTACTTAGAAGTTGGAAATGGGTGGTCCTAGATCCCGGCAAACAGAACCATAGTCTGTCAGAGATCCCCAGAGAACCACCACTACCAATCTTCTAGATAACAAGTAGCTTTCACCATATCTAAAATATCAACCAGACCTTTGTACCTCCAGCTCAACGTGCTTCCTACCGAGCTATGAGCCAAAACCCTGATTCTTACCTAAGCACACCCGACTGTTTGGCCTCGAGCAAATCACTCAGTCTTTGTCCTGGTTGTTTATTTGTCAACTTGGTACAGGCTGGAGTTCTATGAGAAGAGGTGCCTCACATTGAGAAAATGCCTTCACCTGATTAGCCTGTAGACGGGTCTGTAGGGCATCTCACTCCCTGAGAGGGATGCCATTCCTGGGCAGGGGGTCCTAAGGTACAGAAGAAGGCAGCATGCTGAGCAAGCCGTGTGGGGCAAGATAGTCAGCAGGGGTTCACGTGGTCTCCAGGCTCCTGCCCTGACGCCCCTCCATGATGGAGTGTGACCTGAGAATTGTACCTCCCCACACCCGCTGCCACTGCCCAACTATGGCAAGATGCTTTTGGTCATGGGGTTTTATCACAGAATCAGAAACCCTAACTAAGACACTTCCAGTGTTCAATACTTGATAAATGAATAGATGGATAAATATACTTGACTGACAGTATTTAGCAGTGACACCTTAATTGCACAGCCAACTCATCTCTTCTGATTTCCCATACAGGGACTCTTGAGGCACCTCTTTGTATCCCAAGAATAGCTGGAAGATCATAGCCACAGAATCATAGAAAAAACACTAATGTTTTTAGTTGTATACTTGGCTTCTATTGCATAGAAAGACATTGCTTTGAAAAAATAAAATTGAGTTTGTTCAAAGAATATTATTTTGTTTGCACACTTGTGCAAATGATAATGAGCCCTTGAGGAACTTGCCATATAAGACTCTGCAGTTTCTCTGCTTAGAGCCTACTCTGATTTCCCTCTTCCCTTTCAGACCTGTAAGACTCAAGCCCCAAATGGTTCCTGAAGGTCAAGTGTGACCATGAGAGGAGTGCTACACTATGAAAAAAAAATACTTAATATTTCTAATTAATACAGGCAATGTCTTAGTTAGGGCTCCCATCGCGATGAAACGCCATGACCAAAGCAAGTTGGGCAGAGAAGGTTTATTCAGTTTACACTTCCATATTGCTGCCCATCGCCAGAGGAAGTCAGGACAGGAACGTGAGCAGGGCTGGAACTGGAGGCAGGAACTGATGAAAGAGGTGATACTTACTGTCTTGCTCCTAGTGGTTTGCTCAGCCTGCTTTTTTCCTTTTTTTTTTTTTCCTTTTCTTTTTGTAGCTTCTCTGTGTAGCCTTATGTGTCCTGGACATGCTTTGTAGACCAGGCTGGCTTTGAACTCACAGAGATCTGCCTGCCTCTGGCTGGTATTACAGGCTGCTCCACTGTGCCTGGGCTCCTATCACCCATCAAGGGCTGGGCCCTCACCCATGATCACTAATTAAGAAAATGCCTTACAGCTGGATCTTATGGAGGCATTTTCTATATTTTTCCCTTTTATTTATTATAATTTACTCACTTTTTATCCCAACTATAGCTCTCCCTCATCCCCTCCCAATCCCACCCTTCCTCCTTCTCCTCCTATGCCCCTCCCCTAGTCCACAGATAGGGGAGGTCCTCCTCCACTTCCCTCTGACCCTAGCCTATCAGATCTCATCAGGACTGGCTGCATTGTCTTCCTGTGTGGGCCGGTGAGACTGCCCCCTCCTCAGCTGGGGAGGTGATCAAAGAGCAGGCCAATCAGTTCATGTCAGAGACAGCCAGCCTCTGTTCCCCTTACTAGGGAACCCACTGAGCTGCCATGGGCTACATGTGTGCAGGGGTTGTAGGTTATCTCCAGGCATGGTCCTTGGTTGAAGCATCAATCTCAGAAAAGAACTAGAATCTGGAGGCATTTTCTTAACTGAAGTTCCCTCCTTTCCAGATAACTACAACTTGGGTTAAGTTGACGTAAAACTAGCCAGGACAGACGGAAACCAGGGCATGTATGTGTGGTGGAAAGAATGGCAGGGAGAACATAAAGTTGGATCATGTCAACATTGTCGATAAGGGCCCACAGAGCAGATTCCTTACCCAAGGCTGGAAGCCACACCCCAACAGCACTAAGTGCTTGGCTGGCTGTGTCAGGATGCAAAAAGGCCCACAGTGACTGTGTCTATCACTAGCGTTCATCGGATCTCCTGGGCTTGCTGCAGAGGAGGGGATGTGCATGCGAAGAGAGCCTGGATAGTGTGATAGTGTGATGCTGTGATGCTGTGATGCTGTGAAATGTATATTTGGTTCTGCTTCCTGGCATCCAACTTCTTATATCCTTGGAATCTCCCATAGTGCCTTTCTATGCTAAGGGGTGGAGTGATGGCTAGCAATTGCTGGGTAGAATGGGGGCGGGAGGGAGCAACCTAAGCCCGCAAATGGTATCTGATGCAGGGAAGAGGATATCAAAATGCTTCAGTGAGGGATTCTGGACCAAGAGAGATGCGAGTGCTTAACAGCAAAGAAGGACAGTGCTGGCCTTGATGGAGGAGCCTCCAAACCAGGACCTACTGGTTTCTCTCTACTGTTTTTAGTCCTTTTAACAGCACCAGAAACTAAATTACCCATAATGCCCAAGCCACAAGCCACAGCTGGGTGCCACCTGTAGGCTTATATTTTTTAAACACCTACTTTATTTAAGCTTCTTAAATGTCTTTACCTCCCTTACTACAACCCCTCCCCTCCCTGTCACCTTTGGTAGCAGATTAGTAGGTAATTTAGCCTTCAGACATCCCCTGTCAGGAAAAAGGAAGGGAAGATGGGTTCACTCTTCCTAATTTTAAAATTCTAAGAAAACATCTTAAGCAAAGGAAAACTCATTGCATCATGACACATATTTTGATGAGCTCAGAGGACACATGCTTTGCAAAGAGGCTTCCATGTCAGGTGGGACTCAGTCAAGTTTGTGGAAAGTGGTGAACTGTGGGACTTCATCCTTCAATGGGTTTGGGGTGGGGGATATCCCCTTCTCCAGCCACAAAAGCCAGTGCTGGGGTCACATTCCCACCCGAGGACACCCTGGCCATCACCACAGCTGGACTTTAGTGGAGGAGAAGGCAGGATAAAGAGAAACTTCCCAAGCTTGGCTGAAGAGCTTTGGGAGAAGGACTGCCCATCACCTCTGGCCATAAACCTGCCTCCCTGCTGCCTGGTGAGGCGAGGGGAGGTTGGTACCCAGTGGGATCCTGTTCCCACGCTTTAGCTGGGGAAACAGGATCCAGCTTTGAGCCCCTTAAAAAAAAAAAAAAAAGCTGCCTCTCTGGGATAATGTGACTCTTCTCACCTGGGTTTGTTGTAAGCCCCGAGTACCTTGATTCCTGATAAAGCAGCCTTCATGTCTTACTGTGACTGTGACTGCTGTCTGTTTATCTGTACACACACTCACACTTTTCCTAGGGCCCAAACTTCCATTTCTAACCTATACCTGTGTCTTTCTAGCCTGACCCATAGTGGCGCCAACTGAAGGGTGTTGAGTGGAATGGCAGATTAGCACTGGAGTCTGGATGGGCTCCGGAAGCATGGAGCCCATGAAAGCTTTTGATAGGACTGGGAAGGCAGGATGAGGGGCCTCTGTGAGACCACAGGTGGGAGGGCGTACCTAGGGAGCCCACAGCCTGGACTGGCTGTGCATAAACTGGACATTGTGACAACCTGTCACATGATGTCTGGGTTGCCAGTGGCCAGAGTCCCTCCCACCAAACCCTCCAATTTCAAGGGTGGAATCAAAAAGCAGCCTAGCAGGCCCTATTGTGGCATAGGCAGGAGCCAATGCAGTTTCCAAAGAAAAAAGCAGAGTTCTTTCAGGGCTTGTTTCTGTAATGTTTAGAAGGAAGAGTTTTTCTTAACAATTTTCACTTACTGCTGTAAATAAAAAGGGCAATCACAATACAAAGAAAGACTAAAATCAAGGCCTAAAAAATCACACGGACCTGAAGATCAGAGTTCTAAAGTACTGGTGTTTCATCTCAAAATCCCCATTAACACTAAAAAAATGCTTCAACTTTGTACCTCGTGGGTTATGAACTGAAAGTAGACTTATTAAAGCATCCAGATCTAACTTTAGACACAGGTCCTGTATTCATGTGTGTGTGTGAGTGTGTGCGAGCTTACGTGTGTGTGTGTGTGTGTGGTGTGTGTGTGTGTGTGTGTGTGTGTGTGTGTGTGTGTGGTGGGGGGAGCACATCTTTCAATATGTATCCAAACAGTGTTGGCTGTAATGAGAGATAACAACCACATTTAACACAACCGAACAGCTTTTTAAATACACCTACAGTTTCAGCACATCCTACAGTCTAATTTGAGAAGAGCTGAACACATTGCAAATGTTTTATTGGTGGTTTGAACAGGTATGGCCCCCATGGTCTCATGTGTTTGAATGCTTGACCCATGGGGAGTGGCACTATTAGGAGGTGTGGCCTTGATGGAGGAAGTGTGTCACTGGGGGAGCAGGCATTGAGGTCTGCTGTGCACAACTCTTCCCAGTGTGGGAGCTAGTCTCCTCCTGGCTGCCTTCTGATCAAGATGTAGACCTCTCAGCTCCTTCTCCAGCACTGTGTCTGCATGCTCGCACACTGCCATGCTTCCCCCATGAAGATAATGGACTGAACCTCTGAAACTGTGAGCCAGCCCCAAGAGTTGCCTTGGTCACCATGTCTCTTCACAGCAATAAAACCCCAACTAAGACATCCATGAATGTAATCCAAGGGCTGGGGATGAAGAGGAAAGTTTTCACAAAGGCCTGGTGAGTCCTGAGTGCCATGGCTTACAGGGATGGCGGAGGTAAACAGCTGTCAGGGGGCACGGTTCACGGGGACAGCAAGGGCATGCAGCCTTTTGTGGTTTAACGAAGGAGTGCTACCTTACAGCTGGACTTTAAGCTGAAACTTTCCCTGGTCTGAAAACTGTCCTGCTGGTTTTGGTGGAACTGAAGTGCACTCTGGAAACACAACATTTTGCATAGACACATCACTTGGCCATCCATCCAGCATCCTGGTGTTTGGGGATTTTGGTCAGGTGGAGAGATGTGTTAGGAAACTTCCTGCGTTTTGTTTGGCTAGTTGATTGAAACAGGATCTCGTTATACAAGCCAGGCTGGCGGTGTACTTACCTATGCTGGCCTAGAACTCCTAATCCTTCTGCCCCTCCTCCCAAGAGCTGGGATGGTAGGCATGCACCACCATACGTGACTGGAACACTTTTCTAGGGAGACAAAATAAAACCCGAGAAAGAAACAGAAGCATCTTAAGCATTTGCCAAAAATAGCAATTTGATAAAGAATTGCAAGTGCAATTTTCTTTTTGGTGCCTCACAAAAGAACTGGAGGTAGACCTGTGAAATAATGTACAGAGGTTTTAGACCTTTAGAGCCATAAATCATTACTCCTAGTGAGCACAGCTGTTCCTTTTAAATTGGGAGGTTTTCTCTGTGGGTCTCACCATGCAGCTCTTTTCCCATCAGCTCAAAGGAGCCTTTGCTAGCTGAGTGTGTGCCCTGAGCCTCCTCACTGCACAGCACAAAGAGGTTATGTCCTTCGCAGTTCTCAAAGATTCTGCTCTGAGTGGCTGGGATGGATTCACGATCGGATAATCTGTTTTCCACGGCTATAACAAAGTTACCTGAGGAAAGAGAGCTGGATCCTGCGCAGCTTCCAGCAAGCTGAGGCTGTTGAACGCATGAGGGTGGCATGTGCCTACTATCCCACAACACCGAATCTACTGCAGCTGTTGCCACGCTTGGTGAGGAAGGAGGCATAGACTCAGACGCATATACTAGAATGTAATGAAATACACATTTCACACACAGTGTGTATTCTTGTTTAAAAAAAGAGATTTTATGAGTGAGGAATATATTTGACAAAGGCAAGGAAGAAGACTGTAGGATCAGCTTTGCGCCGAATATAAATCATCCTATTTTGGATGCATCATATCTGAAGTGATGACAAGACAGGGCTCTGGAACTCTCCCACAGACAGCTGAAGATTGTGGAGTAGAGCTTGGGTGACAGACAAGGGGCTGGAACGGGAGATAGGTTTAGGAGTCATTGGCATACTAGCTGGCACACTGCAGGTGGAGGGCAGAGTAGCAAGCGTTGGGGCTTGGGCCAGAGCAGAGAGAGAGGGCGGGAGTAGGAAGTGAGCAGCATTACCTCTGACCTCCAAGAACCTGACGTCTTGCTGGAAATACTCACTACGCACACTGTGGAAGACTGAGGAATGACGGGAGACTATACAAATGATGCTAAGGGCCACCACACAACGAGCCATTGTTCAGGGAGGCCCAGCTGCTTTTCAAAATAGCATAGGCTGTTGCAATTGCTCTTGGTTGCCTGATGAAAGTCCATGGCGGGACCCGATTGCTGAAGGCACACACACCTGAGTTGTGGGACATACAGAAATTAAGCTGGAACTGACCTGAACACTTCCTCCCTGATGGCTAGCTTTCCTGCTGCTCAAAGGTGCCATTTAAGCAGTTGGGGGAGAAGAATCCATCAACAGAGTTACCCAATGGGGAGTTCTGCATGTTACAACACTGACCTGCCAAGAGAGGAGGTGTACCCACCGTTGAAATAGTAGTACAAGTGTCATGAGGGTGACCAAGCACTTTGGGAGCGAAACTGAGTCCCCCCCCCCCCCAGGAGGAAACGTATGGCTGGCGCTGTAACCTGGCTCAAAAGCCCACGGCTCGGAAAGGCCCCGGGGAGAGAGAGCCACTGCTGTCTTGCTAAATGGACATGTCGCCAAACTGCGCTCTAAATATTCACATTGATACGAGCAGAGTAGTGCCGCCTTCAGCCTTGGCCAGCGAGCTTCTCCACAGTGATCAGCCGTCGGGGCAAAGACCAATGCCTGATCCAAGTGCCGAGAGCTGAGTGTTCGCCTGAAGAAGACACGGATAGCTGGCTAAGGTGCAGGGAACATTCAAAGGGCTGCTAGAAAGAGTGTGAAGGTCCAAGGCTGTGGGGGCGGCGCTGTGGAAGGAAGGCTGACTTGTGGACATGCGTGGCTGTTGCGCTCTGATCTCACAGCAGCTGTGGTTATCCGCACGAGACCAAGCCAACAAGCCCAGTCACTGCTCCAACAGGCAGCACTGAGTGGCCCCAGAGGACTGCAGAAAAATAACCCGCAAAAACAAAGGGGAGGAGATGGACCGGGGTGGGGGCGGGCGCGTCTGGGATGTGGGAGGGTGGAGCTGGAGGTGAATGTGATCAAAATGCATTGTGCATACATGCACCCAATTGTCAAAGAAGTGAAGAAACGGCCCTAGGGTGACGTGGGCTCTTCGGCTCCTGTCATGGGAAGTCAGAAGAGCGTGGAGCAGCTGTCTGGCTTTCTGAGAAGGGGAAAACACTGGGTCTGGGGCTCTGAGGCAACTTCTGGCACTTTGGCCCAGAGATGCGTGCACAGGAACATGTGCTGGGAGACTCGTCGGCCGCAGGAGAGTCAGCTGCAGCCATTTTCCCAGCTCTGCCTCTCCCTCCTCCCCATCATCATTCCTCCATTCCTTCCTACAAGCATTGCCTTTGGAACCTTCCCCGGTTCCTTCTTTCTGCGCAGAAGAGCATTCCCTACTGCTGCCATGTTTTCTGGAATCAGGACCCTCTCGGGTGAGCTCATCTTCTAAGAGTCAAGCAAGGTAAGCATCTCAGCTTTCATTGCCTCATATTTGAAAGTTCAGGTACATAGTGTTTATTCATCCATATGCCAAGCTGATTCCCCAGTAAGACTGTAAACCCTGTTATAGAAGGCTGCACAGGGACAGGCCGGACGTGATGGGGCACACCTTCAGTGCCCGAGCTCAGGAAGTAGAGTAGGTGGGTCTCTGTTCCAGGCCAACCCGGCCTACACAATGAGTTCCAGACCAACCATAAATAGATCTCGAGACCCCCAATCTCAAAACAAACAAATAACAAGCCCGTTTCTTGGGGATTACAGGCAATGTCTGTCTGGTATTAGATTGGAGAAGATGTGTAAGTACGGCTTGCTACTCACTGCTTCCCACCTTTGTGACCACATCACACCACATTCGTGCTCACATCGCATTTGTGATTGCGTCATTTGAGACTGGTGGCCATAGCCAATGCCTCCTCACTCTGAGTTGTTTTTGAGGTGAAGGCGTGTCACCATGATGGCGATTCTTCACATCCTGGGTTTCCTCTGCAACTCTCACTGTCTGAACTGACAATTCTCTTCAACAGGAGGGGAATAGGGCTCATTTTCTGGGACAGTTTAAGAAGATATTGCCCCCATTTAAGGTTTTTTTTTTTTTCCTTTTCAAGAATGGCTAGAGAATAAGCAAGTTTCCTCTTATTTCTTGATAACAAAAAAAGTTGTTTTTGTTAAATATGTCATTTCAGCACCTTTCAAAGGAACATTAGTGCTGAGATTGAGTCTGTTACTTCAGACAAATTTGGATTAGTGGCTCAGAAGAGACTGGCCTGGTTATTAGATCCATTTGTGGAGTGGGCCATGTCCTTAGTCTCTTTGGTTCTGTGTTTTATTTGTTGTTGCTTCCCCTTATATTTTAGAATACCTGCTTGGTTACAGAGGCAGGGAGGAGGAAGAGAAGTTGGAGGTGAGGAAAGGAGAATGAAGGAGGAAAAAAAAGCAGGAGAAGAAAGAAGATAAGAAGGGAGAAAAGGAGAAGGAGGCAGAAGAGAAGGAAGAATCAGAGTAGAGGAGAAGGAAGAGAAAAAAGGGGAGGAAGGGAAGGGGTAGGAAGATGAGGAGAGGAAGAAGAGAGGGAGGCAGAAGATAAGGAAGAAGAGAAAGAGGAGGAAGAGGAGGAGCACTAAGTTTCCTTCTTCTTCAGGATTATTTCCACAGCATTGCTGTTTGAACCGGTTGGGTTTAGAGTCTGAAGTGCTTTCTGTCAGATCCGACGCATTGTTCCTGCTTCTGGCAGAGGGACAGCAGCTGAAGATGGGTCTGTGCTCCCAGAGCATGCTTCAGTCTTCCAATGACTCATGTCATAGTCTGGCCCCTGGCGGCCTTTGCTGTGAGATGGGTGGAGACACAGCCATTGGGGTCACGTCTCTCTGCATGCTGACATTCATATTTTGACTGTTTTAGAGGACGAATCTCCAGAATCCGAACAAACAATTCTGTCAAATTGAAACTGGTGAAGGGTTCATATTCCCAGAGTCCCTGATAAAGAGATAAAAAGATGATGCCTCCTGTAAACATGCATCTCAGATGGAACTCTGAACTCCATAGCCTCCTGCAGATCCGGCTCCCTGTGAGGTGTCTGTGGCAGCCGAGTGTCCCTGTTGTCAAGAGGTTAGGGGTTCAACTTTCCCCAAGTTGCTGAGAAATACTCCAACATCCCTGCTTCTCTTCTTCCCACCCAGATCTTTGAGAACAGGCCCCCCGGAGTCTGTGCTGAGCGTGATTCCTGGTGTGCCGGTCTGCCACTAAGTCACCGCTCCCAGTGAGGTCCCTGGATTTGAAGACTGCCAATCATTTCACTCTTAGGGAAAGGAGATAAAGGAGGCTATGGGAAGGCAAATATACTCAGTGTTGGGCTCCAGACTGGGACAGGTGCCTGAGGTGCCCATTTAACGAAGGCAGACCTGACCCTCAAATTTTCCCAGCATTCCTCAGTCCCCACCTGTGAAGGGGCATGGCTAGCATACCCCACCCTCTACCCTGAACTTTCCAGCCCAGGGGCGGGTCTCTCTCTCTCTTTCTCTCTCTCTCTGCACTTCCTCCCCCTCCTCTCTCTGCATCCCCCTCCCCCCCTGCATGAGCAAGTGTTTTCTTTCTCTGTCCTCTGCTTTTCTGTCTCCCTCTGACCTCCATCTGTGAGATCAGTGAGCCCTGCCTAGAGCTGCCTTCCAACCAACCTGCATTTATATATTGGAGCTGGCTCATTTCATACCTACCACTAAAGCTGTGCTGGAACCTAACAGAGCTGCCACTTTAAAGGAGGCTGAACAGATCCACCTTAGCTATAAGACAAGCAACAAGAGCAGGGATGATGCCAAAGCCACCAAGGTCAAAGTATTCCCATGAAGAAAACTGAGGAAGGGGTGCCCAGTCCTGGGAGGGCGTCTGTTGGCGCCTTGGTTATATATTTAAGAGGATCATCTAACACAGCAGTTCTCAACCTGTGGGTCACAACAGCTTTGGGGCTCGCATATCAGAATCTCACATATCAGACATTTATATCACGATTCATAACAGAAGCAAAGTTACAGTTGTGAAGTCTAGCAAAAATAATGTTATACTTGGGGGCCACCGCAACATGAGGAACTCTATTGAAGGGCTTCCGCATCAGGAAGGCTGAGCCACTGCCCCAGCAGCTATGACGTGCTTGGCTCTATTGTCAATCACATTGCTTAACCTGTGAACAGCAAGGTGTGATTGGATTGATGGTGGCTAGCAAGAGTGACTTCTGTGAGAGGTTAGTGGCTGCCATTTTGAGCACCCGTCTGTTTATGAAGAGCAACTTAGATGAATTCATAATTGCAGGAAGCTGCTCAGCAATCTCTGTATCCTCTTTTCACTTTAACAATCGAGACACTGACTGGCGATGACACCCTTCCTGAGATCCAAGCCTACAATGCCAAGGCAAATGAAAGGGCATGCCCAGACAAGCCTCCTGGTCCTAAGTAAGCCCCACTGTCCCAGAGGCACACCCCTGTCGTTTTCTTGCCTCTAGTCTTTGGAAGCAGGACAAGCACTTGTCTTTCAGAAGCAGATCTCACAAGAACTCCCCTGGCTCTCCACCCTCACAGGTAATGGGGCAATTCGCTCTCTGCTAAGGCCAGATGTCTCCCCTGGAGGCATCCTGAGTCCTCCTGAAGGACACACAGGAAGTCATGAACTTGTGGAGACTCCTGAAGACAGAGAGAAGCCTGAGCAAGCAGACATAGGCAGCCTGGGGCTGAAGTACAAGTTTATGGGTACCCATGGGGCTCACTCTCATGACACAGGCCAATTCAAGTAGGTTTGGGATAGAACTTCTGAGAAATAAACAACCCCCACACCTGAAATAAGTTAACAGATTAGAATGTCAGAGACATTTGATTTTAAGAACTCTTTGGAAGCTACTCTGATCCTTCCTAGTGGGGGTCTTCTCTCCTCCCAAGCAAGAGACAGTACCCACACTTGGTACTCTGAGACAGTACCCACACTTGGCACTCTGAGACAGTACCCACACTTGGTACTCTGAGACAGTACCCACACTTGGTACTCTGAGACAGTACCCACATTTGGCACTCTGAGACAGTACCCACACTTGGTACTCTGAGACAGTACCCACACTTGCACTCTGTGAGACAGTACCCACACTTGGTACTCTGAGACAGTACCCACACTTGG
>REGO01000215.1:294274-322343 GCA_010120015.1 Rhombomys opimus | reverse complement strand
ACAGTACCCACACTTGGTACTCTGAGACAGTACCCACACTTGGCACTCTGAGACAGTACCCACACTTGGCACTCTGAGACAGTACCCACACTTGGCACTTCACGGGTCTCACTTTGGGGACCCTCCAGAAGTGACTGAACGCTGAAGTGCATCAGACATTCTTGCTGCAAAATGACAATGTCCACAAACCTCCCACCTACACGGCTCCCTGACTCAACAGGCAGTTGTGAGCACATGTGCCTGCTATGTTGGAGTCAGAGCAGAATGACTGTGATTCAGCCAAAGCTCGGCGACGGCTTTTTCACCTTGACTTGTGTCTGGAAACCAGGGCTTAGAGGCAAGCCTGACACTCCTGGAAGGTGGCTGGCTGCACAGCCTGACAAAACCAAGCACATGGTGAATGCTGGCTGCCGGGCCTCAGGCCCCTCCCCAGAGGAATGCTGTCTCTGAAGACCGGCTCAGCAGAGCATCGGCTGCTATACGTGGCCCTGTTAGCTTCCTTTCTTCATGGTGTAACAAAATACCCAGCAGGAACAACTGGAAGGAAGGACTTATTTTTGGCTCGAGGTTTAAGGGGATCCACAGAGCAGTGACCTCATGACAGTCAGCAGCTCCCTGCCTCTTCATATGTTGGGAAAACAGTCAATGGAGAGAGATCCTTCTCTTCTTTAACTTTGGGACCCTAGCTTAGGGGATGGCATCAACCATGGTCAGGGTAGATCAGGGTTAATCCTCTTTGGAAATACCCTCGCAGAAATGCCCAGAGATGGCATCTCTTATGCAGTTCTAAGTCCAGTCAAATTAACAACGAAGACTACCTACCTCTCATGGTCTACCCATATGGCATTTAAATGCTGAAGGTCTTTTTCCTCCCCGTCCATCTGCCTTCTTTAAGGTTTGGTGTGTTTATTTGCCTTGACTATGACAAAATGCCTGAGACAGTCAACGGCTGAGGAGTTGTCCTGATGCCGTGACCCTTAACACAGTCCCTCATGCTGTGCTGACCCCCACCATAAAATTATTTTTGTTGCTACTTCGTAACTGTAATTTTGCTACGGTTATGAATCATAGTGTAAATGTCCGTATGCAGGATCTCTGATGGGTGACACCTGTGAAAGGGTCATTGGGCCCCAAAGGAGTTGCCACCCACAGTTGAGAAACGCTGTTTTAGAGGACTGGGTCTGGTTCCTGTGGCAGCATAGTACTTCATGGTGGGAGCATGAGATAAACAGATCCCGCTTATCTCATAGCAGCTAAGAAAACAAAAAGACACCATTCCTATATCCTCCTGAGAGCAAGCCTCCAATACCCAACTTCCCTTTACTAGGCTCTACCTCCTAAAGATCCTACCACCTCCTGGTAGAGCCATTAGCAGCCAATGCTTCCCTTTTAAGGGAGCCATCTAAGATCTGGGCTCCAAGGGCTGGAGATGTCCCTTAGTGGTAGAGTAATTGCCTGTCATACATGAGGGCTTTATGTCCTACCCCTGAAGTCCATACCATAGCATGTGAAAAATCCATACCCTGGAGCCAGAGCTTGGAGGCAGACTCTTGCTTAGGTCCATATCCCTCAGAGCTCTGCGATGCAGCGATGATCTCACCTAGCGGCTGGGCAACCAAACCCTGGCGCTGCACGCCTGCGCAGTGGTCTCCTTGCCGTGGATACATCGCTTCGGTTCCATATGCCTCAGTCTCCGTCTGGATATAATAACGAGTTGCCGTGAGAACCGAGTCTCCCACATGAGGCTTTCAGAAGAATGCCTGCCACAAACAAAGCAGCTATTCAATACCAAGAGGAGCTAAAACCACTACATGTAAATGAGTAGCAAATCTCTTGTACAGGTGCTGGAAATGTAAAGATTTAAATTTAGTTCTTTCAAATTGATTTTCTGTCCCCTAGGAGTCGGAGCAATGCTTCCCACACAGGTTGGCTTTTGTTTGTTTGTTTGTTTGTTTGTTTGTTTTGACCATTATCATTATCCTCAGACCACTTCCCCCAAATACGATAACATGTGGTCTAAAAAGTGGCTTTCTCACTGAGCCAGGGGTCCCCAAGACTGAGTTTCTGGGTGTCTCAGGACAAGTGACCTGACCAAGAATCTCCAAAGAGACATCTGTTCTCATTTTGACCTGAGGCCGCCAGTTATAGAGTAGACCTTTATGGAATGTTCTTGGAGAAACATGGGCGATGGAGTAGGTCTGTGTGGTGCTTGTGAACCCGCTGGCTCCTTAAGGCTCCTCTGCGGATGGAGGGCTCTTGTTGTGTCCTGGAGGCCATACCTCTCCAGCACTGAGCTCTCCTTAAACCTCATTGTAGAGGGGAGCATGGAGTGTGATAAATGCAACGTGTCAATCCAAGATTCAGCGACATGACTGCACCCATAACCTAGGATGAGAAGCGGGGAACAGGGTCTGAGTGCAGAGGCTGACGGTAGACTGTGTCTGGGCAGCGAGCCAGGCCATCTACTGGATGCTCCCTCGCTCAGCCATCAGATGACCCAAGCCCAGATCCTGTTTCAGCGCACTCAGCAATGGCTCCCCCGTGTCCTCTCAGCTAATCCTGGTGGGGAGCATGTGCACTAGGGCGGTTTACACTTGAAGAGTCGTCGGGGCCCATGGTGTATCTCATTACAGCTCACGCAGTGGTGGATCCAGGCACCTTGCAAAGGTGCAGATTTTCAAGGATTTACAGCCGCGTGGGGGCTCTTTGGAATGCGGAGTTGGCACAGATATGCAGCTAAAAGCATGATATGTTCTGAAGGTTGATATCCAGAGAAAACCTTCCCCTGTGATGAGTTACTTTCATGACTAAATTCAGTAAAGATGCAAACACTGAGCAGCTCCGACACTAGTATCTCATATTTTATGGAACTTCAGAGCTCTTCTGTTCTGCTCATTTTTTTTATTTTATTTACTTATAGTTTTCTGTGGATGAGAAGACTGAAGAGGTGAAGTAACTAGTCTGGGTATTGTAGAGTGTGTCCCCAAAGGCTCATAGGCCAAAGGGTTTTCTACCAGCCTGCTGTGCTGTTGTGAGGTAGTGGAGTGTTAGGGGGTGAGGTCAGGTTCCTGGGAGCTAGGGGTTGTCCTGACTTGTGATTTGAATGAGAAATGTTCCCCGTAGGCTCACTCCTCTGAATGCCTGGCCCGCGGGGGGTGTACCTCTTGGGAAAGCTGTGATACCTTTAAGAAGTTAAGCCCTCCTGGAAGAGGTGGGCCAAGGAGGGCCCCACTTCCGGCTCCTTTTGTTTCCTGACTGTGTACAGTGTTGCCACTGACCTCCTGCAGCAGTTCCGTGCCTTTCCCGATGTGGTGGGATGAGCTCGAGCTGTGAGCCAGAAGAAAGCCTTCCTCCCTAAGTTGCTTTGTCAGGGTATTGACCACAGCAGCAGGAAAGGAAACTAAGACAGGACCCTGCCCCTTCCTCTCCTGCCTTTTGCTTCCTGCCTATCAAAAAACTCCCAGACAATAGGACCCATGGGCTGAAGCTTCTGATTCTGTGAGCCAAAAATAAAGTCTTTCCTTGTAAGCTGTTTGTTCAGGTGATTTGTCACTAGCAGTCAGCTTCTCTGCTGTAACAAATATCTGAGGAAAAGAACTTAAAGGAAGGTTCATGTGGACTCACAGCTTCACAGGCCTCAGACCATGATGGCAGGAAGGGTAAGGTGGAGGAGAGCAGCTCGCCAGGAAGCAGAGAGGGAATGCCTACACTGTAGACTTTCCTCTTATTTCTCCTTGGTTCTGCTAGGAACCCAGCTTTGATGATATTACCCACACTCAGGGTGGGTCCTTTTGCTTAGCTAATCTTCTCTGGAGATGTTCTCACAGACTCACCAAGAAATGTGCTTTCCAAAGCTCCTGGCTGTTTCTCAGTGCAGTTAAGATGACATTCAGGTTGTCTGTCACCGCCACAGAACTGGAGAGCTGAATCAACACAACACACTTGCTCCTCCAAACTCTTCCAACATTTAAAAATGAACACGTTTTATGGCGCTAGCATCAGACTATTTGGGCTATTTTAAGTGCTGTTTATTTTTCTTTAATGGGTTATTTTGCATTCAGCACCCACATCAACCAACACTTTCACACAATGTCTTACTAATTCATATTCTACTGTGTCTGAGTATGTATGTTTGCTAAATTGACAAAATACCCTCCAAAACATATTTTCAGCAGACTTCATGGAGGAGAAATGTCACATGCACTGACCTGGCACTACTCCACAGGGGAAGAAGCCCTGACATTTCATTTCTTTTTCGACATCGCTGCCGCAAATCTTTTTACAGTAGCTGCCTCCAGCTAAATGCCAGATTGCTCCTTGAGAATGGCGAGGAAAGCTAATTCCCGCTCCTGCCTTTCACCTGTCTCTTTCTGTTAGGCGCTCAGCTCAGGCAATTTTATTACTGGGGGGAAAATGTCAGCCTGTTCTTTGTTTTCTTAGTTTTGTTTTATACTCACCTGTATTCCATCATGATAAATACCATATCTGAAACCAAACTCAGGGTCCTTTCCTTCATTAGCTCCCGTGATCCCCAGAACCCACGGGAGATGAAAGGAGAGAACTACATATGTGTCCTCTGACCTCCACCAAGTACTGTGATTTATGTACCCAAACTTCACACACACACACACCAAAAGGGAAAGGAAATGCTTTACCTGAACAAGCAAAGGGAAGAGAGCCCTTAGAAGAAAGAGGACACAGAGGATACTTGTGTGTGTTGAAACAAGAAAGCCATGAAGGGCCAGCCATGCCAGCAAGTCAGCTGGCAGCCCCCAAACTTCTGTGATCTTGGAAGGAAAGGTGTGAATCTCAAAACAGCCAGAACCCATTCAGAGGCTCTGAACTCCTGGGATAGCATCTTGCGATGAGTCCCCAGTGGCTTACCAAGTATCCTAAAAATAAATAAAGCTTTAACTTTCTTCTTCGTGATTCCACACGGAAACAGCCAAGACTTTAGGAGGAAGGCTTCATTTTCTAACTGTGTCATTTTGCATTTTAAGAAGATGTGAAGAGTATCACTTGACACATGAAAATACAGAAGACGGAACTAGCTGGCTTTTTCCCCCTCAGCCTCCAGCTTTGCTGGAGCCAATGCTACCTCTTCAAGAAATTTTTGTATATAGTTCCAAATCCTAGTCATTGCCTTCTGTGCTGAAGATGAAACCAGTCCAAATGTCTTTGTTGTTTGTTTTTAGACAGGATCTCACTATGTAGCCGTGGCTGGCCTGGAACTTGCCATGAAGACCAGGTTGGCCCTGAACTCACAAAGATCTACTGTCCTCTGTTTCTGAAACGTTAGGATTAGAGACATATACCACCATGTCCAGCCCAGATGCCTTTTGATGATAACTGGATGTTGAAGTTTGTTGTCAGTGAGTTGCAGGATTTGGGGGTTTTGTGCCTCAAATATCTAGTAGGTTCTAAATAAGGAACTAAAGCCTTTCAGTACTAAACTATATAAACAAGCAGATGGGAGAGAGATGTAATTATGAATTTTTTTAAAAAATTATTTTAAAAAAATCAATGTTTTTCTTTTTTCTCCTCTTGGAATGCAAAGCAAGTAAATCTTAGAGATGGCAGGAAAGTGTTCAGTTTTATTCAAAAGACAAAAACAGGGGCTGTAGAAATGGTTCAATGGCTAAGAATACTCGCTGGTCCAGTTCCCTGCACCAGCAAGCCGCTGGCCGCCACCTATAATTCCATCTTCAGGGATCTGGCACTCTTTTTTGACCACTATGAGCACTGGTACCCACACTCACATGTACATACTTACTCACAGACACATGAGTATTATTATTATTATTATTATTATTATTATTATTATTATTAATTATTTTAGACAGGGTTTCTTTGTTTAGCCTTGGTTGTCCTGGACTCACTTCGTAGACCAGGCTGGCTTCTGCCTCCCCGAGTGCTGGGATTACAGGAGTGCGCCACCGCGCCTGGCCACAAAAGTAAATTTTTAATTAAAATTTTTAAAAGACAAAAACATGCTTTTACTCTTGGAGTTCCAAAGGCAAAGGGATTGTCAAAATTGTAGCACAGACGCTAGACTGCAGGAACGTGAATTCTTCAACAGGTGCTCCACGAGGCTGTCTTAGGGAGCCCCCACCCCGTTGCAGAATGTTCACCCGGACAGATCCCTGGGAGGAAACCTCATTAGCCAGTCAAAGGACGCCCCCTGTTGGCAGAGAACGGCGCTGGCCGTGCACGTCGATTTGGTTAAACGATGAATAAAGCACGCTTGTGGGTGTGAGGCATTGCCGGAGAGGACTGACAGAAAATGCAGCAGTTGGTGGAGGAAAAAACAAAACAAAAGCCTGCTGGGAGTGTGAGCGCGCCCTGTGAACAGTCCGCAGTCCCTGCTGGGAAGAAGAAAGGGCGGCAGAAGGGTTCGTGCAGCCGACGTGTACAAACTCCCTTTTCCCTTGCCAGCACGTCTAGCGATGCCCTCGCCTTTCAGTGCGGACTCTCCACAGCCTCAGGCACCGGCCGCCTTGTTCGAGGCCTCCAGCATCTCGCAAAGAACGGTCACAAAGCTCCCTGGCTGGAAGCATTCGGGCAGCCGTTGCTGGACCAGCCAGCCAGCTCGGTCCAGCCAACCTAATAAATCCCTTTTTACGACTTAGGGGCATCTGTGTTTATGTATGCTGTGGTGAGAAACAATGACCTTCACTTGATAATACGCACGCTGGAGACTTCAAGTAGCGGAAAGCAGGCAGTTTATTTGACGACGTTCAAAGCCGGGCGTCAGCTTAGCATCACTGGTGCGCAGACTGAGTAAAATCTGAACTCGGGACCTGCCTCCCCCCTTTTAAATAATCAGAAGAGTACAATTGTACGTGTTACTTAGGGATTATCTTTCCCTATATAACTTAAGTTTGTGTTTTTCTCAGGAAAAAAAAATGAAAAGAAAAAATGAGTAGGTTTACCTCTACACCTTACACTTTTTATTTGAAACGGCGCAGTCTTTTCAGATGTGTAACCTGAAAACAAGCCTGGCTGTTAGGAGTTTCCTACTCTCAGCTTCTAGTTTATGGCAGGGGTAGCTTAGCAGACTTGGGGTTGGAGAAGAAGGCTAACCTGTTAGACGTTGTCAGGCATCTAGTGTTTTCTGTGTATCTGTAGCCAGGCCTTTGCTCGCTCAAGGCGGCTTTAGAAAAACAGTAAGACTTGACTTCTTACAACTGTTGCTTCTGTTCCTCTAGAGAACCCTGACTGACCTTCGGAGAAGGCAGAGCCTCAGCAGCGATTGGGCTCTTCCCCACTTGACACCTGGGTGGGAACTGGAGATACAGCCATGCTTCCCATTTCTTCATTATGGTTTCCTTCCCTGTGATTTATTAATGTCATGATCACCAGAGTGGAACAAAGAGTCCTTAGTGACGCAGGGATGGACCAGTGTGACAGAGACCAGGGCTGGAGAGTAACCATAGAGCTCAAGCACAAAGCAGAGAGTCTTGATTTTAGTTTGGGGCTGCAAATTTTTGTGCTGGCTGATGGATAGTGTTTAATGAAGCCTCCTAGAGTGCGGGCCCCAAAGGACAAAATAATGAACCATGTGCCTGACACTGTTAGTGGTTGTGGGGAGGAATAGGAAGTGCTGGGCACTGTGCCATTGGCCCCATGGTTTCTATACAGAAAACTTGGTCAGGGTGGTCAGGTTGCCCGAATTTCCAAGAAATTGTGTGACATCTCCTGGTTGTATAATATCCTAATTTAGGAAAAAATTACACCAGCCAAAGCACAGGGGGGCTGGCCTCTGGGTCACCAGTTTGATATCTCTAAGGATGTCACTCTCTGGAACGTCACTGTGCTCCTGAAACACTAAGTTACTGACGACATACGGCCCTGGGACAATTACTCTGGATCAGGATCCGAAGTCTTTTTTTTTTTTTTTTTTTTTTTAAGGCTATTTAGTTGATGTTTTGAGCTTTGGGAGCAATTCCATCTCTTATCCCACATGTTTATTACAGCCTGAAAGTAGCCACCGGCGGTCCCTAAACTTATGAATGTGGCTATTTATTCCAGCTGAGGCTTATTTGCATTCTACTGGCAAGTTACACTGCACTTTGCCTGCCCTTCTCTGGGGATATTGTTGAAGGAATCTGCAGCAGTTGTTTGACTAGTGTGGCTTATCATTTTTTAGTGAGAACCATATTCTTCTTGTTCATGCTGACATGGATCACGATGCAAATCTCCCAGAAGCAGCCCAACCTCCCACCATCCAGGTGGTAACTACAAAAGGAAAGCTCTCTTCCACAGGCCCCAGCCGATCTGAGGACAGGTCCCGGCAACCAGAGAGGCTGGCTTATTAATGGTGCTGAGCGGGATGCCGCTACTGGGACAAATGAGGTTCACATCTCCTGTTGACTTTTAGGCCCCATACCAAGACCATCCTGCCAGTTACAGTGCTTCGCATCCTTCGTCCTCGTGACGCCACTGGCCAACACCAATAAAGCAACCTGCTAACTTTAGCACACCCCTGCCTGTGCAAGCTTGCAGAACTGACACCCTATAATTGCAGTCCGAAAACCCCTCCGGAGTGTTTGTTTCCTGCCGCTGCTTCGCTTGGGTCAGGGTGAGACTCAGACTTTCACTTGGAATAAACCTGTGGTGGCTGGCTCTTGACCTTTGTCCCCAGAGATGGTGACATCACTGGTTAGTGCCTCCTAACCCCCTCATTGCCCGTGAGCAGCCACAATGCTTCTATTCCTACACTGCACAGAGGGAGAGCAGATGAGCTGGTGGCCCACGGAAGCAGCGCTGGCTCGAAGGACGGCCCAGCTACTGAAAGGTTCTCTCAGTAATTATCGTGCAAGGAGCACCAGCTTGAGGGTGAGAACTGACTTAAGACCAGGACCCTGAGAGACATGCCAGCGCTTAACGTTGCTTCTACCCGGGGAAACACCCAAAGGGCCCACTGGCCTAGGAATGCATGTACTGACTTCCTTTTCACCTGCCACGACAACCAGGCCCCAGACAGGAAGGGAAGAGAAAGGCACATGCCTGATTGGAATAACTCGCTTTTCTAAGCCTCGGCTCTCTATCGCCTTTGGCCTCCCAGCTCAGCTTCTATTTAAAAAGTCACAAATTTGTGTTATTCCTTGTGTAAGCTGCCCAGCTGTGAACACATCACTTGATTCTGAGCAGCTGACACTAATGTGTCGGTGAGTTCCATCGGCTGTTTCTCAGCCTGGAGTCCAGCTGCACCCCATGTAGACCTCAAAGGCTCGAGTGGGTCATAAAAGTATCGACCCCCAGGTAGCAATCAGGCTTGTCTGTGCAGCCTGGGATTGCCTGCAGGCTGCCTGGGTATGGAAGAGTGGAAGAAAACTGCCAAGATCACAGGAAAAAGCTCCCAGGAATCCAGGAGAGCTGCACACAGCCATTAGACATCCCTGAGCCAGAGGCTGTTTGCACAAACCATTATTCCTTTAGAAGAGTTTGGCACTGTTAGCAGGCTTCTATGTCATCACAGAAGATGTGGTTGGAGGCAGGCAGCATCTCTGTAAGGAAGATCCCGGCAGCCCGAGTACTCTTGCCATGAGCCAGCTGATGAAGGAGGCTTCGGGCCACGCTGCAGCTGTGAGTGGCTGACGGTGCACTGCAGCTGGGGACGGATCACCGGTAAAACCGATGAATGCACGTGGAGAGCATGACACAAAGTGCTAGGAGGTAGGAGTCCCAGGGAGAGGCCTTTCCGCTGTAACTCAGTAACTTGGGGGAGCTTCAGCTAACTGGCCAGAATTTTGGTGTGTTTGGTTTTTATCACCACCACACCACCACCACCAAGATATAAAGGAGGAAGTGTTTACTTTGGTGTGGGTTTTTTGAGCTGTTAATCTGTGCCAGATGGCTCCATTGCTTCTGACTCTGTGATGAGACAATATTCATGGAGTAAGAGGAAAAAGAGGGGAAGAAGAAAGGGGAGGAAAGGAGAGTAGGGGCAGGGAGAGAAGGGATCAGGAATAAGATACTACCTACAAGAGCAGCCTCCAGACACTGCTTCCTCCGCTGCCTCCCAACAGGCATTCAGTACAAATTAGCCCAGGGACGACGGCAGTGCCTTCAATGTCCAATCACTGCTCAGGGGCACCTCCAGCTCCAACCAAGCCTTAATCTGTGGGCCTTTGGGGCCACTTGTCTTCTCACTTAGATGTTGGGGGGGAAAAGATTCCTCAATCTGTTACTATCTCTCTCTCTCTCTCTCTCTCTCTCTCTCTCTCTCTCTCTCTCTCTCTCTCTGTGTGTGTGTGTGTGTGTGTGTGTGTGCGTGTGTGTGTACGTGTTATCTCGGAGGCTAGAGGTGGCATTGAATGTCTTCCTCTATTGCTCTATTTGAGACAGGGACTTTCACTCAACCTGGGACTTCCTGATTCAGCTAGACTGGCCAGCAAGCCCCCAGGACCGCCCCTGTGCCTAGATTTACGACCTGTACTGCTGTGCCTGGCTTGTGCACATGGGTGCTGGGGTGGGCAGCCTGAACTGAGGTCCTCGTGTGCAGGTGGTAAAAACTCTGCTAAGGGAGCTGTCTCCCCCAGGCCCGCCGGCTCACCCTCTGTGACCAGGCTTGCGTATTTCTACTGCTCCAGAGTAAAGCTGGATGGTGCTGAGACTGATGCCGAGCAGCCGGCGTTGTTCAGGCAGCATCTGTGGGAGCGGTGTGCTGTTTGACAGTGACTTCCTGTGCCAGCTGACAGCCGTCCTGTAATTAGTGTTGCGCAGTGGGAGAAGTAGGTCAGAGTTAAGTTCTCATATTGGTGCTGAAATCTCTCATCACACCCTCAGCCACGCCATTAAGCCCAAGACCTCTCGGCCAGCTCCGTGTTCATTTCTCAAAACGAGCACTTGAAGACAGTGCTTCCGTAATCGGACCTGCCTAACTTGAGCTCATTCCCTCTTCTTTCCTGCTGGAGGCTGTTTGCTCTCTCTCTACTGGGCAGTGTGCCAGCTGGCTTTCTGCCTCAGCTCCACCCTGGCCCTTGTCCAGAACCGCAGAGGTTTTTCTTCAGCATAAATCCCTTGGTGGTTTGAATAAGAATGGCCCCAGAGGCTCATATATTTAATGCCTCCTCACCAGGGAGTGGTACTGTTTGAAAGCATTAGAAGGATTAGGAGGGGTGGCCTTGTTGGAGTGGGTGTGGCCTTATTGAAGAAGCACGTCACTGGGGGGGGGGCGGTTTGAAGTTTCAAAAGCCTACAACAAGCTGGATGTGTCTTTCTGCATATGGATCAGCGTGCAGCTCTGCCCTACTGCTCCAGTGTCCTTGTGCTCCCCAACATGATGATAATGGGCTAACCCCCTGAAACCACAAGCAGGCCCCCAGCGACATGCTTTCCTTTGTAAAATCTTCACCGTGTTATCTCTTCACAGCACTAGAACACTGACTACTAAGACAAGACCCATCCCTGCCTTTGGCTTCCGCATTTCTACAGCTGGTCAGGCTGATGCCCCTGAAGAATCCTGTGTTTTTTTAGTAGAAACAGAAATCCTGTGGTTCTTTAGTGGAAACCTCTGATGTTACAAATTGTCCTCCTTTGTCCCCCAGTTGTATCCTACTCCCAGGAAAGAATCCTGTCAGAGGCCTCCATGGACCAATGGCCAAGGAGTCTACTCCAAGGGGGTCAGGAAGGTGGGCACCTTGAGCCCCTAAGGAACAAGGTTCTCTCGGGCTCCAAGGGTCACAGTTCAGAGCACACTACAGAGCTTGGTGATAATCCAGCCAGGGACCAAGCCAGCTCACTGGAAGAAGGGCTTCCTAAGAAGTAGGCCAAAGGGGTCAAGGCAGGCCATGACCAAGTGCAGTGCTCCAGGTGTCAGCACAGAGCACGTGAGACCAGGACAGAAGACAGAGCAGTGGGAGAAATCACCAGGACTTAGTTGTTGAGGAGGCTGTAGCAGAAGGCAACCTGAGGCAGACCTAATGTCAGAGACAGCTGTCCTACCTACAAAGGCCCAGGTAGTGATAGCACTCTGTCTACAGGTGACCAACATGCTTGGGTGCCTGCTCATGCTGTGCTTTAGAAGCTCTTAGTTCCTTTGTCTCAGCATCTCAGAATTGTTAATTTATGCCCTAATTTACGCTCTAATTTATGCCCTCCTCTCCAAGTCTTTTTTACATTTCTGATTCTAGGGCTGAAGAGACAGCTCAGTGATAAAGAACACTTGTTGTTCTTGCAAAGGACTCAGGCTCAGTTCCCAGAGCCCACATTGTGGCTCCCAATCATCTGTAACTCCAGTTTCAGGGAACCCAACGTGCTCTTCTGACCTCTACGGGCACCCGGTTTGCACATGGTCCACAGACATGCAGACAGCAGAACACCCATGCACATGAAACAGTTCCGACTCTTATTTTCTGCGTTTCCAACTTCTTAGGATTTTGTTTTTGCCTCCTATTCAACTTTTAGGTTGGGCGTTTAGATTTTACCATTTGTTGTTACTGGTTTTGTTTCTTTGGCTCAGTCTCCTTGGGACACGGTCTTGTTACAGCTCTCTCCTGGGGTTCTCATCTCTCCTCAGGAAATAAAAACGACGCTTGCCTCCTTGTGCCACTGACGGGAGCCAAATGGAGACTCTTTCTTCCACAGGCATTGTGCGTGTAAACTTTAAAAGCTTAAAACTAATGTGTTTAAGTTTTGTCCTTGGTTTGGTTTTATATTTAATACTGACTGGCGAATGTACTCTTATAAATAAGCTTATGTCCTTGTGTGGTCTTATTTACAAGATAGAGTCTCTGAACTAGGAATGCTAGGTCACAAGACATGGTCATTTAATTTCACTTGGGTCACCAGGCAAAATGACAGGAATTTCAGTGTCTTCATTGGTTTTCTTATTATTGCTAGAATCAAGCAATAATTCATGCTGTAAAATGGAATAAACGGAGAAGCACTCCAATGGACAGAGGAAGTTGGTTCTTCAGACAGAAAACGGCTAAGGAAGCAGAAGCAAAGGCCAGTGACTGCCACTCCAGAGCTGTGCTTCTTATCATGCTGGCCGAAGATAATAGGAAAATAATTGATTGGTGAACATCAGATCACTCAATCGATTTTCTCCAGGAAGGATTAAGGTAGAAGGGAAATGTCATTATCACAGCAACTGAACCTGGCCTGTCTGGGAAACCTGCCGTTATCTCTGTAATCCTGATTTCTTGGAAGTTCAGATAAACAGTGTACCTTCCTCACACGAATGGCTGTGTTCTCCTTTTTTCACCCTTTCTGTTTGCTTGCTGTGGTAGCCTAGTCCAAAAGGCAGCCTTCTCAAATGTTCATTTCACTCCAGGTCACTATCTGTAGTAAATAACAAATGTGTCCTATCTAATAAATCTGTAATAAATAGATTCACCAATGTTATAACCATTGACATTTCCCCTCACTGGTTCATAGAAATTATTGTTAACCATAATTGCCTTCTGTATTATGTCTCATTTCCCCCCTAAAGGTTCCGCTTGCTGGTTTTGTGTTATTTTTTCATAAAAAATTTTCATTTATTTTAAAATTTAGCAATGTGCCTAATATTTCTCTTCTAGTTTCCACGTAAGTTTTCAGCCCAAGGCTTTATGTGTTGAAATGCAGTCCCCACTGTAATAGGGATTCCTAGTCAAGGTCACCTCCTCTTCCCTTGTCAGCATTCTAAATTTTAAAGAAAGAACATATTTTAAAATTAAAAGAAATATTTATTTATTCACTTTACATCCTGAAAGCAGCCCCCTCTCTCTTCTCCTCCTGGTTCGGCCCCATCCTCTTTCCTCTCTCTCCCCCTTCCCTTACCAACCCACTCCAGTACATCCAGTTGCATCAGGACTAGGACTAAGCCCTTCCCCTTCCACTGAGGTCAGACCAGGCAGCCCAGCTAGGGTGCAAGTGGTCTAAAAGCAGAACTTCAACTCCATGTCAGAAGCAACCTTCTCTCCACTTCCTAGGGGACCCACATGAAGATCAAGCTGCCCATCAGTTACATACGTGTCGGAGGGCCTAGATTCAGTCCATGCTTGCTCTTTGGTTGGTGCTTCAGTCTCTGTAAGCCCCGGTGGGCCTAGGTTAATTGACTCTGTTGGTCTTCTTGTAAAGTTCTTGTTCCCTCCAAGTCCTTCTATCCTTCCCTCCACTCTTCCACAAGACTCCCCGGTCTCTGCCTAATGTTTGGCTGTGGGTCTTAGCATCTGTTTCCATCAGCTGCTGGGTGGAGCCTCTCAAACAGCAATCACAGGACAAGCCACAGACGCAGAGAAGCTACGTCACAAGAAGGGCCCAAGGGAGGATGATTGAATCCCACCCACAAGGGGAAAGAGAATGGACATCGGAAGTGGATGGAGTGTGGGAACTGGTGGGAGAGTGTGTGGAGGGGAACAAAGCTGGGGACCAGGTGTGAGGAGATGGGGAGTGAGAGGTGAGAGGGCTGGGAGAGAGAAGGGAAACCAAGGTGGTGGCATCTCTGGAACAAGCTGGAGACATGTGACAGGATAGACCCCTGAGAGCGTTTGGGGGTGACTCTAGATGAGCCTCCTAGAAGTGAAGGACATGGAGACTGAAGGGGCCACCTCTTAGCCAGGCAGAATTTCCAGTGGAGGGAGGGGACACCAACCCACCCACAAAATCTTTTACCCCAAATTTACCCTCCCTACAAGACATCCAGGGATAAAGATGAAACAAAGATTGAGGGAAGGGCCAACCAATGAGTAGACCAACCTGAGACCCATCCACAGGAGAGAGCCAACCCCTGACACTATTAATGATACTCTATGCTTGCAGACAGGAGCCTAGAAAGGGCACATTTAATTGATTAAATACTGAATACTTAAAAGGCTCTCTTTAGACTTTTAAACCCAGGCAATATGTCACCTCCAGATAACAAAATGTGTAATGTCCCTCTCCCACTCTGCCATCTAACAAAAAGCATGTACAGCCTACTGTGGATTTAACTTTAAGAAATGTAAAATGTTATTCTAAAGAATTCTAGAAATCAACTCCAGGAAGTCAAAACTGATTCAGTGTTCTAACTAGAAGAAAGAAAGAAAGAGAAAGAAAGAGAGAAAGAAAGAAAGAAAGAGAGAAAGAGAGAAAGAGAAAAAGAAAGAAAAAGAAAGAAAGAAAGAAAGAGAGAGAAAGAAAGAAAGAGAGAGAGAGAGAAAGAGAGAAAGAAAAAGAAAGAGAAAGAAAGAAAAACAGAAAGAAAGAAAGAAAGAAAGAAAGAAAGAAAGAAAGAAAGAAAGAAAGAAAGAAAGAAAAGAAAGAAAGAAAATCTAAAAGGTGTGTGCTATGGGTGAGGAAGACCCTCTGCTCTGGTGGTTTGGATAAAGATGGCCTTCATAGGCTCCTAGGGAGTGACACTCTTGTGGCCTTGTTGGAGTAGGCATGGCTTTGTTAGAGGAAGTGTTTCACTGGGAGAAATCTTTGAGGTCTCAGATGCTCAAGCCACTGTCCAGCATGGCATCCTCTTCCTGCTGCCTCCAGATCCAGATACAGAACTCTCAGCTCCCTCTCCAGCACCGTGTCTGTCTGCGTGCCACCATGCTTCCTGCCATGATAATGGACTAGACCTCTGAAACTGAAAGCCAGCCTCAGTTAAAGACTTTCTTTATAAAAGTTGTCCTGGTCAGCAATAGAAATCCCACCTAAGACACTTACTAACCAGTCTCCCTGCCCATTGCCTCTGTGCCTCCTTCCCCTTCAGATTGGGTGCTGGAGATACAGTTTAATGATAAAATACATGGCTACCCTGTGGAGAGCTGTGGGTTCAAGCTGTAGTACAGGAAAAAAAAAATCAATAAAAAGGAAATAGCTTTCACATATCTGAGTTCCCCACAGCACAGCTCTGAGCCCTTGAGTAAACCTAGGTTTCTTCCTGTTGAGTCTCAACTCCCCATTATTAGCTTTTGGAGAGTGAGCAGACTTGAGCCTGCCCATAGCATTACGAGATGTTTAAAGGATAGAAGCTTGATCTGGCCACGGTGTTTAGAAGTGGGAAGTAATAAGAATGGAGGTTGTTAGAGTTGAGTGCCCATAATTGAATTCAGAGGGCTTCATAAGAAGAGGTACAGGGACCCTAGAAAATTCAGATACATCCGATTCTTCCTCTCCTCTCTCATCCCATGATGCCCTGCACCACCTCAGGACTCTGCTGGCAACTAGGCCATCAGCAGATATGGCCACTCAATGGGACCTTAGGGACTGTGAGTCAAAATAAATCTAATTTAAAAAGCCGTGCCTAGTCCATGGCATTTTGCTGTCAGCAGCAGACGTGGACTAATTCAGTTAAGAAGGCATCCTCATTTCTAAATCACAGACAGGCTCACTGAGGCTGCACCACTCTCTCTTATGTGTTTATGTGTCACACCTTGCTCCCGAGATGCTGGGCCTCTGCTGTGTCTATGGAGATCCCTTGGTTCAGGCTCAACAGCTCATGTGAACACTTGTTCTCAGACGTCCCAGGCTTTTGCAGCTCACAAGGATTCTAGTTATTTCTTTTCCACCTCCCTGCCTGCCGCCTCGCTCAGCAGCTCAAAACTCGGCTTCTCCCAGCTCTCTCAGGACCCTTCCACACAAAGTTCACAAGGGTGAAGAGAGGGGCCAGTGCAAGCAATATGCAGCCTGATGAAGGACTTGTTTCCAGGAGTGGCATGCGGCATTCTGGGAAGCCCCATGCAATCACACTTATTCTGTCCTCGTTTTTCACTGGACTTTTGACCTTGCTCTAAGAAACACAGGACATGTTTGCTGTTCTTGGCGTCGAGAGAAGTTAGGGAGAGACAACCCTCCCATCCCACCCCTGTGCTGTATTTTCAAGCCCAGCTGTTCTCACTCTGAGGGGCACAACGTCTTTGGGAGGTTGAACAACCTTTTCACAGGGTCCCCTAAGGCCTTTGGAAATATCAGATATTTACATTAGGATTCATAACAGAAACAAAATTACAGTTATGAAGTAGCAACAAAAATAATTTTATGGTTGGGGGTCACCACAGCATGAGAGACTATATTAAAGGGTTGCAGCATTAGAAAGGCTGAGAACCACTATTCTTGAGTTTCCACGCAACACCAGAAATAGGAGAGAAAATTAGCTTAGGAGTTGGCAAAATGAAGCAGTCCCTCCTGCCAAATCACTCTACATTACCCAGGGACCCCAGGGGACAGGAAGGATGCTGGATGTGCTCTCAGGGGTCGCTATTACACAAATATGTCCTTGTGGGCCCACAAGAAAATCTTCAACGGTTTCAGTCCTCCAAATTGCATATTTGAAGGGAAAATTACTTGTATCCCAAAGGGACTCACACTTTAACTGACTAGTACTAATCGGCTTCTTGAGAATCTGATCTGTAAACCAACTTGTTAACTTAATGACAGCAAACGTGTTTGTCACAGATGGTATCTTAAATTCAGAGCAGCTGAGTTGGGTCTTGTCTCAGGGTTTCTACTACTGGAGAGAAAACACCAAGACCCAAGGGAAATTTGGGGAAGAAAGAATTTCTTTCAGCTTACCGTTCCACATCATAGTTTATCTCTGAAAGAAGTTGGGGCAGGAACTCAAACAGGGCATGGACCTGAAGGCAGGAGCTGATACAGTGGCCGTGGACAAGTTCTGCTTACTGGTTCACTCCTCACAGTTTACTCAACTTGCTCTTCCTTCCTTCCTTCCTTCCTTCCTTCCTTCCTTCCTTCCTTCCTTCCTTCCTTCCTCCCTCCCTCTCTCCCTTCTTTCTTTCCTTTCCTTCCTCTCTACCCCCCCCATTTTTTGTTTGTTTTGAGACAGGTTCTCACTATGTCACTCTAACTGTCCTGGAACTCACTATGTGGACCAGGCTGGCTTCAAACTCAAGGAGAACTGCCTGCCTCTGCCTCCAAAGCGCTAGGATTGAAAGCATGGGCCACTACACCTAGCTTCAGTCTGCTTTCTTAGAGCACCCAGAATCACCAGCCCAGGGTTGGCAGAGCTTATATCAATCAACACTCAAGAAAATGCATACAAGTTTGCCCACAGGCCAATCTGGTAGGGACACTTTCTCAACTGAAGATCCCCCTTGCAAAATGACTCTAGCTCATGTTGAGTTGACGCAAAATTAGTTACACAAGTGTTAATATTTTAACTACTGGGTATATTTTAACGTTGTTATATTATTACTCATTTATTTGTGTGTGTGTGTGTGTGTGTGTGTTTCTGATCATACTTGATGTCACATAAAAGGCCACTCTGGCCTCAGCAGACAGCCATGTCAGAGGTAGAGCTTGGAAGTAATGATTAAGTTAACTAGTCATGAGTAGATTAACTGCTCTGATTTAGAGCCCAGCCTGTCTGACCTTATTGGAGGAGTCACCTTCATCTATAGAAGCTTCTCATGTCAGTTCAGCTTAGAGAGAAAAAAATTAGAAAGGCACAGGGCATGCATGGGTCCTTGAGTGTGGCCATCAAGAGAGTCAAAGCCAGGTTCATGACTTACCATCTTTGTGGCCTTGGGAGATCATGCCGCCATTCTGGGCTCTGGCCCCTCGCCCACAGCCACCAACCATGTGACAAAGCGGAGCCTACTGCTTTTCTCTCTCAGGGCTGACTCAGAAGTTACTACAGTGTGTGAGCTTGAGTCACCTGGAGCCCAGCATACTGGAGCTCTTGTATCATGGTTATCATTCTTTGCAGCACTATAAATTTTGAATCAAGTTATTCCATATATCAAAGTATTGTTGGGTATTTTGTGTATGTGATGCATTCTTCTAATGTGTCTTCAAGTGCTGCTTTAAAAAAATGATTGTCCAGCCTTACAGAGGATAGTAAGAATCAAAACTTTAATTCTTTGTGGTCTAATTATTTTAGTTTATTGTGCTCTTTGAGGGAAGTATGCAAATAATAGGATTTTATATCTTTTGTGGTGAAATAAATCAATATGTTACAACTAAATGAATACCATGAAACACCACTCAGGTAAATAAACACAACCCAAAGCGGTGTAAAGGATAACCGAGGCTATTATCCACTTTCTTCCCACCCCCCTGAGCAGCTGCCATCCTGTATTTTAAAGCTCATTTTTCATGGTTTTTAAAAAGTCCTAATCAAAAGACAATGGTTATGTTAGCTTCTCTGTATTTCTTTATTTGGCTCAATAGGTTTTTGAGACACAGTCCTGTTTTTAAAGGCACAGTAGTAATGAAATTATTTGGACTTCCATACAGAATTCCACATTGTGCCATTACGTATCCCTCCTGCTGATAAAGCATGTAGGCCCCTCCTCCATAGACATTATGATGCTATAAACATTATGGTTTTCTTTGTGTTGAGAGTTCCCTGGAGTGACACTCCTAGACCATAGAGTGTGCATATATCCTCTTTCCCTTCAGTAAACAGCGACCAGATGTTTTCCTAAGTGTTTCCACTCAGTTACATTTCTACCAGCATCTCAATACTCCTTATTTTTCATGAGGTAGAAAAATGTGATTTTCTGCATTCGCTTATTTTATATACTTATATTTATAAACTTATTATTATATTTATATACTTATTTTTAAAAACATGGAGATATGACATTTATAATTCCACTATTTATCTGAGATTCAGTTATGTTCTACTAGGCAAAGCCCCACCACTCCATGGGCTACCCGACCTGCTTAGTCACGTCCCAACTGTGCCGTGTACTCCTTTGGGGACAGCACCACTGCTCTAAGAGGTACTCGGGATTAACAAGACAGTTTTTTCCCATGTAGTTATAATTTTCTTTTTCTCTGTAAAACCACTTAAATATTTCTAAGAAAGCTGTAACAGAATCAGCTTTTTACTTTTCATGAGCTCTCATAGAGTTAGTTATTTATAAGTACCAACTTTTATAAATATTGAGTTGATTACTATCAGGCTTTTTGAGAAAATAACAAAGACGTGCGCTTTATACAAGCCATTTATATGCACACTTTCTTGAATGGTCACAACAAAATCACCAGAAAGAACTTAGAAAAGTCATTTTCAGGCCGCTAAAATTGACAACGAACGAAGTGGGAGGAGACCCATCAAAACCCAGACCAAACCAAAGCAAACAATGACAAAATAGCAAACCAGAACCCTCCTTGATTCTCATCAGAATGAACAAGGATGAGAACAGGGTTCAGCTGCTGGATGCTGTACTCTGCCAAAACATTCTGGAATGAAGCCAACCTGTGGAAAGAAAGAAACTGACCCTGCTTCTTGTGGCCTGTGGGATAGAATTCTCATCAGACTCAGAAATCAGAGGTACAGTTACAGAAAAAGGGCTAGTCTGTTTGATATTGCTGTTTTAATGGTTCAGATCTTTAAAGAGATCAATGGTAAGTTATAGCTGGAGGTGTGGCTCAAAACAAACAAAGTGTAAAAAGTTCCTGGGCCCCCCTGTGAACAACAAAAGCTATAAACCATGATGCAAGAGTACAGGCTTCCTTCTTCTTTGTTTTGCTTTCATTTTTGGCAAGAAATTTCCCCATTTTTGCAGAAATGCTTTCTTTCCTAGTAAATCTCTGCCTTCCTCCTGAGTCAGAGTTTTAAGGAATGAAAAACACCTCTCCACAAAGTATTCCTGTAATGTTCTGACTCAAATATGAGAACAATACATTCTGAGAATACTTCAAGTTGCTAAAAATGTTGAATCTCGAGCTGGAGAGGTGGCTCAGAGGTTAAGAGCATTGGCTATACATCCAAAGGTCCTGAGTTCATCTCCCAGCAACCACATGGTGGCTCATAACCATCTATAATGAGATTTGGTGCCCTCTTCTGGCCTGCAGGTGTACATGCAGGCAGAAAACTGTATAAATAATAAATAAATGAAATATTTAAAAAAATGTTGAGTCTCTGTTGGTGCCTACAGTATTCTGCACAGCACAAATGCACTGGGCAAACACATGCAGGATCCCTGAGTTTACACAAGTACTTGGTAGCATAATCATATCCTTCCAAGTTCTGTGTAACTTTAAATTGTAGTATTATCACCACTGTCAGTTTGTTAGTGCAGTGTGGTGTGCATGAATGGAGGTGCGTGGACTGCGGTACTGCGAGGTAAAGAACGGCTTTCAGTAGGCATTTCCCTCCCTCCACTGTGTAGACTGAACTTTATGCAGTAAGTACTTTTATCTGCTGAGTCATCTTTGCAGGCTCAGATGTTTGCTGTTTTTTAAAAAATCTTTTCGTAGTGTGATCTGAATGTTTTCCATACAGATGTCACTTTATAAGACTTTCTTTTGGAGTCATTTTTCCTTTCAATAGTCAAAGAAAAAAAAAATGGTGGGCTTGAAGGCCACGTGTGATGTGGCCCAGCAGTTACGTGTCTCTTCCAGGTATCTGTTCACCCCAGACAGGACATTAGCAATGGACCAAAGCAATGATTCACCAAGGCTAGCTTGGTGAGTTCATTGGAATTACATATATGATCATGGGTAAGGGGTTGCTTATAAGAGTACGAATGACTCAAGAGGCTGTACAATCAAGTACTCACTTCCACATGGATGAGAACTCATGAAAGCTGAAAAAAAACTCCATGCATAATTTTCTTGTATCTCAACAAATAAGATAACTTCTAGACAGGTTAGCCAGTCTGTGTTGCCTCAGCAAACCTTACAGCTTGAAGAAGGAGGGGTATTGTACATCTGATTAATTTCAAGGACTTCCTGGGACTTGCAAGTATGTTACTTCCTGAGTTTCCCTTTAGAGCTTCCAGGGTCTTAATGAAAATCCCTGAAGGAAAGAATGTTTCAAGGAAATTGCTACACAATGGCTTCCTATAATGACATGGATAGTTTTTTGTATTTGGCATATTTTTAAAATGAATTGTTAGGTGTTTATAAAATAAATAGAGGTGAGCCGTTTTCAAGAGTTTTTATATTCAGTGGTTTTTCTTTCACCAATCTCTGAATAACACAACACCAAAGGCAACTCGGATTGCTTTTCTACAATGGCTCCAAATACAAAGCATTGGGAGATAGGCAAAGCCACTGCAGGCGGGGTGACTCCTGTAGGTAGCTAATGTGTTATTGTAAAACATCAGGATGGCACACAGTAGGCATGCTTGTGCGAATTCATTGGTACCTGCTGTTTCTGTGGGTTTGGGGATTCTGTCATCTTCCTTCTCCTAGCCAGGAGCCCTTGCTATCATGTTATTTGGCCACCATAGATGGTGACAAGCTTGTAGGTGCAACTTGATGCTTCAGAGAAAGGAACTGAGCTGCTTTAGGCCCTCTGGTCCTAAGAGGAATGATCTTTTTGTATCTACCATCAATAAGACATCTCAAAGAAATCATTCTGGGTTCCCAATACACTTCAGACAAAATTCAGGGGAAAAAATGAGGATAAGAGGCAGGTGGATCTCTGTGAGTTCGAGGCCAGTCTGGTCTACAAAGTGAGTTCCAGAACAGCCAAGGCTACGCAGAGAAACACTGTCTCAAAAACCAAAAGAAGAAAAAGAAGAAGGAGGAGAAGGAGGACAAGAAAAGGAGAAGGCAGAAAAAGAGGAGGAGGAGGAAAAGGAAAACAAAGAGGAGGAGGAAGAAGAGGAGCAGGAGGAAGAGGAAGAGCAGGAGGAGGAGGAAATGGAAGAAACATCTTATTATGCTTTGGATTGGGGAGAAGGGAAAGATAAGGAGACTTGTTGCCAGGCAACACAGCCTCCAGATCCTGGTTGGGACCTTGACTATGGAAATTACTTCCTTTGTCCTTGCTTGTGCTTCCCTAGCTGCTAAGAATCCTCTGGCAGCTCAGATCACCCCATATGTGACACCTCAATTTCGATGCTGATTTGTGTTGTCCATTTCTGAGCGTCTTTTATTCCCAGGATGCCTAAGCCTTTATTAGGCATGTCATGGACATTATCTGGTCTATATGCAAACAGCGTGTATGAGCGAATCTCACATGCAGACTGAGCCTTCCTTGGAGGCTCTCAATTCTATTCTTGTCAGCTGACAGATTCGGCAGTCCAGCTGACATCCAGCCATGACATTTTATTCATCTCTGTAGAAAACTAGACTTTGGCTCCTGTCTTGAAATCACAGAACACAAGGCTGGCAAGAGCTGGGGGGACCCTTGACAACCCTGTCCCGTTCATAGAGTTTAAAATAAGCTTTTAGCCCCAGCTATTGTAAACCTGTCTTCCTCATGATAAAGTACTCATCATATTATTCTTCGGGGAGCATTGAAATGAGCCTGAAGAACAGCTGGATGGCGTGGAAGAGAGCAGTCTCAGCCTCCAAGGGGCGACTCAGGACCCCAGACCTCTGTGGAAGGAATGTGGGTAGGGTAGCATGGGCTCTGATATTGCATGCAACCTTCCTGATCTAACCCACGCATTTGCTGTTCAGGTGTCAGCACTCAAGTTAGGTCAGATCAGCCTTTGCTTTAACACCAACGAGATGTACCTTAAGCCTGTTATCATTTATTCTAAAGTCCAGCTTTCTGTGCCTCCTAGGAGTCCAATAAAAATAAGATTTCCTCTGCTCCTCCTTACTTTTCAACTAAACTTGCCATCCTCATGATCTGTCCCTTTAACCTATGCTGTTTTTCTTTCATTCCTAAAGCATCAGCATAGATTAGAGAGGATCAAAGGTGCATTAGTGAAAGGTACAAGAACAGGGAGAGGATTGTGAGATAAGTGAAGGGACCATGGAGTGAGCTCTGACAGTAAAGGATGGGTTTGAAGGAAGGGGTGAGGAAGTTAGGACATCATCCATATGGCCAATAACCTGAAGCTCTTTGAACCCCAAGCTGTTAGTTTTTCTAGAGCCTTAATTACATACACATGGTTGATTACAACATTAGCCATGGACACATTCAGCCTCTCTTAAGAGGACAAGGTAGGAGGAGAATGTGAAAGTACTCTCTATGGTGTCCAAAATTATCCTATGACCTTTAACTTGACCTCAAGTTCCCACCAGTGACCCCTCTTTCTCAAGCTATGATCTGCAACCCAGGAATCTTGCTACTTGTAATTCATTCTTTACTTAAGCCTCCTGCACTCCAGCAAGGAAATATTTCATTCTGAATTAAAAATAAGCCAGCCACTTTTTTACCCAATCTAAATTTGAGATTCATTTTCTTCCCCGGCCCCCACCCCCGCCCCCACCCCCGCCCCCGCCCCAACCAATCCAACTTAGCTCTTCAAGGCACAGCAAGACTAAGTTGATCCTCTTCTACTGTGGCCTGGCGAGGCAGCCCTACCAGGGGGAAATGATAAAAATTATACAACAGAGTCTACATCTGAGACAGTCCCTGCTCCCCTTACTAGGGAACCCACATGAGGCCTGAGCTACCTATCAGCTGCATCTGTGTAGGGGCCCTAGTTCCAGTCTATGCATGGTGCTTTGTTGGTGAGTCAGTCTCTGCAAGCTCCTCTGGGCCCTACAACAGGGTAGGCTTCTGGGAGGATGTGGGGGTGACTCTACATGAGACTCCTAGTAGCAGGGATCATGGAGATTGAAGAGGACACCCTCTAAGTTGACAGGACTGCTAGTGGAGGGAGGGGAACACCAACCCACCCACAAAACATCAACCCCAAATTACCTGCCTACAAGATGAGCAAGGATAAAGATAGAGCAGAGATTGAGAAGATGTCCAAACAATGCCTGGCCCAAACTGAGACCCACCCCATGGGAGAAAGCCAACATCTGACCCCATTAAAGATATTCTGATGTGCTCACAGAAATTCATTTTCATTCCTACTTATGCCTATCCCTAGATAGTTCTCATTAAGAAAACTATTATCACATAACATTTCAAAGTAACCAGGAAAAAAAGAAAACCCCAAAGGCCTTCAAATCAGAAAGGGCACACTTGTTTAGGAAAATGGAAATGCTTTTTTTTCTATTTGTTTATTACATATTGTGAGTAAATATCCAGTTATTATATGTATCTGTATTTATAAACATGTATAATTGCTATGGGACAATTATAAATGAATAAAATAAATTAATAAATACCTCTCAAAACTAGATTCAGACTTCAATACTGAATTTCATTATTAGAACTAAAGTAACTGTTAGATAGAAGACTTTGTTATTTCCCATTACAGGAAGAAAGAAAATAACATTGTTCAGTGTTGGAAGACTCTTCAAATAAGGCAGCACTGCCCTGCTGTCCTAGTTTGGCTTCTGTTGTGACAAACACCATGAACACTTTACAGCTCATCGTTGAGGGACACCAGGGAAGCAGCTCAAAGCAGAAAGCTGAAGGCAGGAGCTCTAGCTAAGACCAGAGGAGAACTGCCTTGCTGGTCTGCCTTGTCTGGCTTGCTCAGCTACCTTCCTCATACAGCACAGGCTGGCTGCATAGGGATGGCACCACCCACAGTGGGCCATCCTACATCAGTTAGTAATTAAGAAAATGCCTCCACATACACAGACATGGAACAGTCTGATCTGGGCAATTTAGCTGAGCTCCCTTCTCAAACGACGCATTCAGTGTAGGGTGAATTCACTCAGCCCACTCCCCAGAGGTAAGTAGCAGAGGCCTTGACAGTTCATTAGCGCCTCATGAGAGTGAGGGAGGAGATGATTCCTTGGGGAATTTGAACTCAAACAGTAGAACAATCAACTGAGGTTACTTTAGACAGGGCTGCCTGCAAATGTTCTTGAAAAACTTGACTTCCGGCCAAATGAATAACAACTGCAGGACAGAGTCCATCTGCAGAGGATATGAAAATGTGGCCAGCTGAGGAAACAGTCACGTAAGTGAAGAAAGCAAGCATGCAGGGACAGTTTCAAATCCTTTGGGCAAGGTTGTGAAAATGCAGTCTTACTTATGAAAAGGGACAGAAATGCGGTCCATCTGTTGTGTTCCCTGGGCCAAAGCTGTGTCCTTTCTCACATCCATTTCTTGGACTCAGATAATTGTAGACCAGAAAGACGTAAAAAGTAGGAAGTTTCTGAAGGCAGTGTGCGAAGACTCACTAGAAATAGAATGCATTCCAAGTTAGGCAGAGCCACGTGGGTCCACATCTTGACTAGCTGTGTTTCTTTGAGCAAATCGCTGCTTCTCTGGGCCTATGGCCTTCAGGTGAAGGCATTGTCTAACTTGTAGAGTTGTAGGAACTGAACTTCACGCATATAAAACACCAAGCCTGGTGCCATTTGCTCAGTAGTGATGCCTGGTATCAACAGTGGCGGATATTGAGGTTCAGCGAGTGCTCTCTGAGGGTTTCTAGGCTCTTGTGGCTCCAAACAAAGAGTTAGAAAGAGGCAAATGCAGAGCCGTCCGCACATTTGCTGACAGACAACGCAAGGAGTGGGAGGCAGGCAAGAGGGGACGTTTGAGTAGCTCCAAACACAGTGGTGAACTGACATGGGAGGTTTTGTCAGGTAGTCTAGACTTTGGGATTCGTTGATGTAGCATGGGTTTTGGTGTGCACTTACATTACATTGACATGGGCTTTCTTGCTCATGCTTTATCTGTGGTTAGTATTGCATGCAATGCCATGCATTGCATAGCTCCTTAGCATCTTAACTCTCCACCCAAGGGTGGACACTTTAGCATCGTAATGAGTGACAGGTCACCTTTAGATGCTGGAGTACTGTGTACTTGCATCCTGGGCTCCAGCCAGTTCCAGTGAGTCTCACCCAAGAGTTTCTTGGCTTTGGTTCTGTCAACCAATTTCTTTCATATTCTAACTCTGTAGCTTTTGTGCAAGTGTTTTTTTGTTTGTTTGTTTGTTTGTTGTTGTTGTTTTTACCTTTATTCTCAACGTTACTCTCCTGCTTCAGCATTATAATCAGTCTCTATCACTTCTTAAGACTCCACTCTCTTTAAAGAATTTTCCTTTTTTAAGACTTAACTCACAGGAAGCACAATACCCAAAGAAGACTCCATTTCTCTGGCTGCCCACTAAAAAATAAATATCTCTATCGGAGTCAGACAAATGGTGCAAACCTTGAGAATGGTTGCTTTGCGATATGCACAGGGATGCAACAGAGGCACAAATGTTATGGTGGCAACCAGCTGATTTCTAAATGGATTCAAGGTCTGCTTCCCAAGAGAAAATGCATGCCTGGTATTGTAAATCGGGCAGTAATTCGTGAATGAGGTACTCACACGCCCCAGGGATGAGCCTTCTGCTCTTTTTTTACTAGGCAGACATAGTAGGAAACTGCCCTCGAAATCCGTCCCTGTCCACCTCTAGATTAGTGCAGCTCTCAGGCTTCTTCGGAGAAGCTGGGTTTTTGGTTTTTTTGTGGGTTTTTGTTGTTGTTGTTGTTGTTGTTTGTTTTGTTTTCTCAGAATACAGAGGCTAATGTAGAAACTCACAGCTGGTCAAAGTTCAGAGAATAAGCATCAGTGAAGTGCCTGACCACAAATGAGACCCTTATATCACATCTTCTCCCCAAGGCTCAGAGGCCATTACAGAAGAGGAGGCAGACTCACTATAAGAGCCAGGGGTTAGGGAGGACTAGAGATAAAAAGTGTCTTTTCTACACAACATGACAGCTGCACTCTTGAACTCACAGCAGCTGTGGTTGCCTGCACAAGATCTACACAACATAAGGCCAGTCAACATTCTAGCACAAGGCAAGTGTGTGTGGGGGGGGGGTGTCAAAAACTCCACCCCTAACTAAGGAGCTAGTCTGGTTTTTCTTCCCTCCTCCCCCGCATTTGCCCTTCTTTCCACCATGAGCTGAAGCAATGTGAATCTCTCTCCAGAAATCAAACTGATGTCTTCAGTGTGATAAACTTTACTGCCTACAGAACCATAAGCCATATAAACCTCTTTTCCTTATAATTCAACAAGCCCAAGTATTCTGTTACAGCAATAGAAACAGATGAAATCACACTATTAGAAAGAAAACATGGTATCTATAGGGGCTACTGATATGTCCTCATCTTCATGTCCAACCACTGACCCAGCCACCACAGGGCCAGAGAGACAGGAGAAGCCTCGCACGTCAATCAGCTGTCACTGTAGCACAGGCTCATCAGGCAAGATCAGACCAGATCAGAAAAACAGGCTCGAGCGTGAAGGCCCTGGAATGCCAGGGTGCTGCACCCTTCCAGGAGGGGCTGGGAAGGTGAGAAGGTAGTAGACAGGGCCTTCTGAAAATGACCAGTGTCCTAGTGTTTTATCGCAGGCACCATGACTGAAAGCAACTTGGGGAG
>REGO01000215.1:275733-293989 GCA_010120015.1 Rhombomys opimus | reverse complement strand
TCTTCCCAGGTGACCCTAGGTTGTGTCAAGTTGGCAATGGCAACAAACAAAAACAATCAGACACCACACAGAGGAGGTAGACCAGGAGGCCAATCTCAAAGACATCGCTTAGACACTGACAGGCAAGAGAACATTTTCTATGAACAAAAGCGGATTTCTAAAAACTGTCTGGAATCCTAGAACATGGGATAGATACCTGGAAACCGTTGTTTGATGGTACCGATGACCCAATTGTGTTGCTTCTCTGCTCCCATCTCAATGGTCGGGGCCCAACTCTAGTGTGCATGTTAAAAACTCAGAGTAACGCAACCAGATGTCTGGGGAATTTGGCTGTCTATAATAGTCAGCAGAACACTTGGCGCCCATTGAGCCAGAGAACTGAACCCCAGGTTTGTACCTTCTCATCTTTGCAATCTGAAGTCTTTGGAGTAGCTGCCAACCAAAAATAAAATAAGAAATCTTAGTACTGGTTCAGGGCTGGGACTGAGGCTGCCTCACAGTGACGTACCATGTGCAGAGCTATGATGCCAGCTCGTGCAGGCCTCTGGCACCTCTTGTGACTTTGTGGAGAAAAGCTGAGCTGGATGGCAGACAAGCGAATGCACGTGTTTTGTTTCTGGAGGAAATTTTATTTATGGACACTGGAAGTATAATTTTACACAAATTTTACATGACATGGAGTATCATTCTTCTCTTCACTTTTCCCCCTCCCAGCCATTTTACAAAAGGAAAATTCTGTGCTGAGCTTGAGGACCCTTTACAAACACGGAGTGGGCTGGAACCAGCCTGTAGCACACGGCTTCCTATTTCCCAGCCTTGTATTTTAGGCTACTTCTTCTGGTCCTTAGCAGATCGCATGCCTTACGCATGAACTTAGCCTATTCAAAGGCAGAAGAATGTGTCCTCTTTGCATGGGGCAGCAAGGTCCTACATTGGCTTTGTGGGGTCCTCTGTCTCCTTCCTCTCCCCAGATGCTGTTCCTCCTTCCTTTACAGTAGTAGGTACCTCAGCTGGCCATAGAATGAAACTCTGAAAAATCTGAATGATTCCAAACAGAGCCAGTTCTGGCCTCCTGCCACCATTAAAAGAAAGCCTCTTTTAGCCTGATGCCTGTTGCCAAAACCATGAGCTCAATTCAGTTGCTAGCATTCACATGCGCAGCTAAAGGGCTCTATCCACCCCGACAGGGACTTAGAATGGGCTTGAAGAGAGCCACGGGTGAGCTGGACACAATGGTGGCAGGATTACCACTAACACAGCCTTTAGTTGAATTAGTTTGCTTTTTGCAATAAATAGATGTGTGTGTGTGTGTGTGTGTGTGTGTGTGTGTGTGTGTCTGTCTGTCTATATGCCTGTCCCAGATAACGTTCACGTGCCATCCTTCAGACATCGCCTACTCACTTTGAATCAGGGTCTGTCTGTCATCTCCCTGGTGCTCATTAGCCAGGCGCGGCTGTCTGCCTAGTGACCCCCAAGATCGTCTCTCTGTGCGTCCTCATCCCTGGGATTATAAGCATAAGCCACCACACCTGGAATTTGCATGTGGTTCTGGGGATCAAACTCAGGTCTTGTAACTGAACCATTCTCTCCAACCCCAGAAGAAAAAAAAAGAAACTGGGAAAATTGTCCACAGATGCTGCCATTCATGCTTGTGTGGAATAAGGGACAGGCGCTAGAAGAAGGGACATGATGAAAAGGCAGAAGAGACACAGCTATGGTGTCACGTGACTGCAGTGTGTACCAGGCACTTCAGAGACTGCTCTGCAGACACACAGCATGAGGCTGCGATGTAACTTCCTCTCTCCTGTGTGTCTCTTCCTCTGTCTGTGGATGCTTAATAGTTTTTTCCTAAAATCGAAGGTGTGATCCCCAGGGGTAGTTTTTGATTCATGAAAGATTCAACCAATCAGTCAATCAATCAATCGATCAGGGAAGGTCAAAGGGGAGCAGGGCACTGAGAGTCATATAACTAAAGCCTGCTTCTGCTGTCCTGCTGGTGTCTGGAGCTGCTTTCTCAGTGGCCTGGCCTTCAGCTTGCAGCCCCACCAATCCCTCCACTGTGTCTTTGCTGGTTTTTCTTTTTTCTTTTCTTTTCTTTTCTTTTCTTTTCTTTTCTTTTCTTTTCTTTTCTTTTCTTTTCTTTTCTTTTCTTTTCTTTTTATGCATGACATGAGGAAGAAAATAAAGCAGAGGCTGGAAAACACTGAAATTTTTATACCACAAACATATCTGTTAGTCTTTTCTTCAACTGCTTGATTTGGAAAGGAAGTGTCCTCAATCCACTGACTACTGAGTAAGCCATGGGAGCAATGGTGCTGTACACATACATTCTATGACACTCAAGCGACCAGCATTAGTTCAATCACTCCAAGAGCAGGCACAACGCCAGACAACTGCTAGAGACCCCGACTCACAGGCCCTTCCTTCTCTCTCTCCCTTCCTTCCTTCCTTCCTTCCTTCCTTCCTTCCTTCCTTCCTTCCTTCCTTCCTTCCTTTCTTTCTTTCTTTCTTTCTTTCTTTCTTTCTTTCTTTCTTTCTTTCCGCCCTGCACACTCAGGTCAGGCTGTGCTAAGGAGAGCAGTGAGAAGAGCCACAAAGCCCATCTGCTGCATAGTATTCTCACTCCGGAGACCCAGGCAGCTCCAGGTCAGAGGATGGACCGGATAAGACCGATCTGTGCTTTGACGCTCCCTCAGAGTGACTGTGGGAGATGCAGGCTCATTTGGTCTGCTGGCAGCAGAGTGTGCCTGTAGACTGACTCGTTCTCACAAACAAGTTGTCAGGCTGAACCAGACTTGCTTGGAGTCCTACAAAGAATCTTTACTGACAGAGATTCTCCCATTCCTCCACTTTCCAGAAGGAGAACAACAGCAGGTTAGACAGACAAGCCTGGGTCAGTCTTCCACCAGGAGAGACAGGATGGGCAGACGCCAACCCTCGGGTACTTAACTAATAGAGTCAAAACATGTCTGAGGGGAGCCGTGGAGATGCCGCACCTTCATCCACACACTCTTCTGAGAACAAAAAGCCCGAATGGATTCAGTGTACTCCTGTGTAGTTCCCAGATGCTAAGGAGTGTCGCTGTCTGAAGAAGGGTTGGGGTCTTTCCACAAATCTTCCAGCCAAGAAAGGCTGAATGAGCAATTGACTGAGGAAGTGAGCCACCATTAGCAGTTTTGTTAGGTTAACTGTGCAATAAAAATGCGCTTGGGGGAGGGTGCAGCAGTCGAGGAAGTTTGCTAACAATCCTGATGGCCTGAGCTTGATCTCCAGAACCCACAGGTTGGAAGGAAAGAACCAACTACATGTTTTCCTCTGACCTCCCAAGCACTTACACAAACACACAGACACACAGAGCCACAGAAGACAGACAGACAGACCCATACACCACAAACCTTACATAAATTAATTGTAATAAATTTCTAATTTTTTCTTAAAAGGAGTAGGACATAATGTTTCCTAATGTTTTCCCAATGTTGTTTCTCTCCCAGGTCTCTGTGATAAAGGCCTTGCTGAAATATGTGGTCATGTATGGACCAACTGACTTGTTTTTGAAAATATTATGACATTAAAGGGGGGAAAAAGGTGAAAAAGAGTAAGAGTAGAGTTAGGTATTTGGCTCAGTGGCAGAGCTCTTTCTTAGCATAAAGCCACAAGTTTGGTATCTGCCATACACACACACACAGAGAGAGAGAGAGAGAGAGAGAGAGAGAGAGAGAGAGAGAGAGAAGGAGGAGGAGAAAGGAGAATGAGAAAGAAAGGGAGCAGAAAAAATGTAATAAATGCAACAATGCCTGGTGCAATTTTCATTAACTCTGTTTTTCTATAATATGGATTTTCAGCATTCTATAAGCAGCAGTTTTAATTAGTCTAATCAGAAAGAAGCCACCCTTTCTAACCCTGGGCATGCCACATTTACACCTCACAGAAGTGAGTCAGCTCCGTGGCAGATGTCTTGTTAGGGAGTGGGGACGGGCATAAGGTCATTAGTTTTGTGACTCGAGAAGCTGGAATCCAGCTGCAGAAGGCCCACGTGTGGAAGGACCTGCCCTGGCTGGCATGCCCAAACCAACCTGGCTCTGGATGGGGATTTGAGAATCAAAAGCAAGTGAGGGGCCAGTCAGCTACACTGATGCCGCGAGTTCATCTCAGCCTTCCGGAAGCCCCCTCAGGAGCTTGGGAACCTCAGTTTCATTGAGCATGGTCACCACCTATTTAATCTTGGATATCACAGGAAGAAATGGAAGAAAATGGGCTTACGACAGCCTGTCTGACTCTGTCATCAGCCCGCAAAAGTAGGTATGCTGAGCAATGCTCTTGGCCTGGCAGCTCATCCTTCCAAATTGCAGTGGCCCTGAGCACAGACTGGGGTGGAGGAGAGGGGGATGGTCAGTCTTTTCTAGGTGAATGTGTTATGTCATTTATGTGCAAAACAGAAAAGCAATAATTGTCTCTTGTCATCCCTGAGTACTGATTTCTCAAGACCTACTCTGAACAAAGGAATATTCGCATTCAGAATATTCAGATTCAGGTTCGTTACAGAAGACATTCGCCACAGACACTAACACACCTCTCTAACCTACTCCAGTCTTCTTCTTTGTCCCTTATTATTTTGCAAATTGAATTATCACAGACTCTTACAACTAGGATCCCTGTGTGACTGAAAATAGCCATCTGAATTCACCCATCTGTAGACCACCACTGGGAGCTAAGTTGATGGGGAGGGAGACAGGGCTTGCAGGTGGGTTTGTAGACAACAGATTAGGTGGTAGTTTTTGGTCTCTAGACTCAGCTGGAATGACATATTGCTGGACCCGATACTGACAGTGGCTGCTTTCTGATCCTTGGAATGTTGGTGAGTGGCAGGATCTTCTGCACTGCAGTTGGCACTGGAGCATGCCAGTTCCCTAAATCCGCAACTCTCCTGCCTGCCATCCTGCTGGGAAAGCAACCATGCCTCTGTCCCGAGTGATCTTCCAAACATTTAAATACTTCTTGAAACAAATTGGGCTCTGGCAGATTTGTAATAGTAGTTACATAACCCATAATATTTGCTTTGTAATGGTTAACCCACTTGATCAACATCATTACTTTATCTGAATGCTACCAAGACAGAAATTTAATCTATTCTCAGATTAAGAAAATATTGCAAATCTCTGCACTTTTCCTCTGTAGAGTAATATATTGACCAACCAAAAGGCCTTGTCACAGGCAACCTGCTTGCTGTGAATAAGGAGTAGCATCCAGCTAGCACTGGGAGACGATGGCTGAATGAATGAAGCTACTAACACGTGGGACTCATGAGGCCTTGTACCCAGGCTCTCTTCTTATGTACCTGTAAGGCCCCTCCACCTCCGGAATTCTCCTTAGACATCACTTACTCATCTTGATGTTCCCAAGACAGGACTTGGGCAGTCTGGAAAGGCTTCTGGACCCTGAGGACATTCGTCTATGACATTCTGATAACTGCCACCTTCAGAGCAGAAACATACAGAGCTGTCTGGGTGACAAGGGTGATGCCTGGCCTATCCCAAAGACACTGCTAGGCTCCCATACACAGTGAGCTTCACGTTCCCACCCCTTTATGCCACCCCTCCCACAGTACCCAACATTCCCTGCGGAGTTCTCAAAGCCACCATAAACAGATATTGTTTCTTGATTTCCCTGGGATAAGAAAAAAACAAATGAGCACAAAGCCTCAGTCCAAAGCTCAGGTCACCTTTCACCATGTGTCAGAACCATTCTGTCATCCTCTTCCTTCAGGACAAGATCCTGGCCACTTAACAGAAAGATGAAGTTATTCCTGACCAACCCATCATTGGGTTTCCTCTCTTCCCTGTTCCTCCCTGCAGGATCCAACCCTGCAAAACTCACCTGCCCATTCTGCAGCCTGCAGCTCCCCCACCTCTCATACCTCCATTTGGCTGGCTCCATCCAGCCTCGAGAGTCCAGCGTGCTGCTCCTGGCGTTGGTCAGCCTTTCCACAGCGTCTGACTTGCTTACTCTGCGTATCCTCTACCAGGTGCTTACTCTGCCAGGGGCTGTGGGCACAGCAACAATCAGGAAGACCTGGTGCTGCAAACTTAGACCTTACAGCTCAGTAAATAGGGAATAGACACAACTGAACAGGCAATGACAAGGTTCTGCGATACGCAGTAAGAACAGGGTGTGTCAAGACATGACTAAGTGAGAAGTTTTCCAGAGAAAAAGAACCAATAATATGTCTATGTGCACACATGCAAAGAGACTTATTATTAGGAGCTCGTCCATGCAATAATGAAAGTGGTCAAGTCTCATGATCTGCAGGGTGAGTCAGCAATGGGGCACCAGAAAGCACAGATGTTTTAGTTCTAGCTCAAGGACAAGAGAGAGCTGAGGCCCCAGTTTACAAAAAAGAGCTCTCTTAATGCCAGGTCAGTCAGGGTTTTGTTCTATTCAGGTTCTCAGCTGTTTGGATGAGGCCCATAAACAACATTTGACCAAATATCTGAACACCCAGTGAAGTCTAGACATAAGTAACTACCCCCAGGTACCAGAGGGACATCTGGATAAAACCCCAGGCATGTAAATACTACATGAGCCTCCTGCTTCCTCAGGACTCCATTCAGCATCCTTCTCACCATCATACTAGCCTGATCACAGCTTATGTCTCATCATGCCAAGCCATAGTTCCTGTTGGTGTTTTGTATCTTCGATTAGATTATACACCTGATGTCTGCGATGACTATTCTTGGTTCTCCATTTGACTACATCTGGCACCAGCTAAGAACCATGCTGCTGGGCACACCTATGGATAATTTTTCTTGTTTGTATCATTTGCAAATGGGAAGATGCCCTAAATCTGAATCATCTGAGGTGGCAAGACACACCTTAAATCTGGGTCATACTTTCTGGTGGTAGCCTATATAAAGGACATGAAAAAGAGAAGCTCTTACTCTGTGCCTGCTTGCTTGCACTCTCACTGGCAAGTTCATTCCCTCACTGATATTAGAGCACACTTTGGGATTGTGGTATATACTGAAGACCAGCTGAGATATCCAGCCTTATGAACCAAAGAACGATGCCCAAGGTATCAACAGCCGTTGCTGGAATAGTTGAGCCACAATCTTTAAGCCATTATGTATATATGTATATTACATACATACATGTATGTAAGTAGTGAAAATTTTGGTTTCTTTAAAAACCCAGTTACGTTATGTAATCATGTTTTTGTTTTAATCTCAGGTGTGGGATAGGGGTCTGCTTCAGACCGTGCACAGCAGCAGATTATTTGCCTTGTGTGTGCCCTGGCAGGGGCGTGGTTCTGCCAGCTGAAGATAGTTGAAGTCTGGGAACTCTGGAGAGGGTGTAAAAAGATCAGAGCCCCAAGAGAGGAGATGCGCTCTTCCTTCTGCTGGCTCCTGCTCCTGATGCTGCTGTTGCTGGCTTGTCAGGCGGCTGAGTGAAGAGAAACAAGAAGCTGGAGATATGCCGGCTATGAAGGCTGGACTTGCCCCAAGGAACTCTATGTCCAAGATCAGCAAGAAGTAGTTTAAAAATATCTCAACATCCCCTCTCCCCACAAATCACCCGATGTTGAGGTGTTGGAAGGGATTGGAGTAAAGAAGGGTGGTAGATATAGAACTCAAAATAGCTAAAAAAATATGTCTATATAGGTATGTATGTATATGCACACACATTCAGTTCTATTTCTCTAGAGAACCCTGACTAGGAAAACATCTTTACAGAGCTGTTAGGACCATTCTCTAGAGTCAGACCAACTGGGCTCATGTGTTTCCTCTCCCACTTTCAGCTGGACCTTAGAGGAACTCTTAATGACTCTGAGGATGACGTAGCTGCTAAAAGCGGAGTAGTAAATAGTACTTCCTGACTTCACAGGAACATCTCCAGGAGTAGAGTCAAGCATGAGAAGTACTCAGTGCTGGGCTGGCCTCTAGTCCAGCCTAGGCTAACAGGGCCACTCCAGCCCTGGAACACTTGTTCCTGCAACAGAGGCTCTTGATTGGTCCATAGGCCCCCTTCTAGACTCTTTCTGTCCTGCCAGCAACCTAAATGTCTCTGTGCCCAGCAGTGACTGGGACCCCATTCTTCTGGAACCTGTTAGCACTTCAGAGTTCCCTGGGAATGGCTTTATGGAGAGGTAAAGTATTTGGTTATGCCTGAAGGGAGAGGGAGACAGGATGGGCAGCTGCAGAGGCGAGCGGGACCTAGTACAGCTGCTCTGAGAGAGATTGCCAATATCACGCCGAAGTTGTCTTCAGTGACCCGTGCAGTATGGCTCATTCTTCAGCTAATGACAAGAGTGACTTCAATTAGGCAATTGCTTTTTGGCAAGTCATTTTGAAATGGAGGAAACCCCAGAACTATTAATTATCCATCTTTAATTTCAGCCTCAGAGAGAAGAAGACAACTTCCAACAGGGGCAAAGTTTGTCTTTTTCCACTGTTGCAGATGTTTCTGGGGCATGAGAGGTGTGGAGCACATTCCTACCTCATGCAGCCTCAACTCAGAGACGCACAGGCATGAAAGGCTTTATGATCTTCTGCCCAATTCATGGGACAAATTCCAGAGTGCGAGCTCGTCTATGCCTTGCATCTCCCTCATCTGGGTCTCAGTTACAGTGCCTACGTGAGACAGGCACAGGCAGCTCCCCATGCCCTGCAGGGCAATCTCTCAGGAACGGGTACCCACGATAGGTGTGGGTCACAATAGGTGATGATCACAATAATGTGGGGGAGGTGTGCAGCGCAGCACAGGTTTGGAGCAGCAACCTCAAAGGCAGGCATGATCCTGAAGGCCGTGCAGAGCCCAAACCCATCTCAGCATGGAAGCAAAGGTGAAGTAAACAATGCCCATAGCACATAAGGCCGGGACAACGTTCTTGAAACCTCTTTTGGCATTATATTACCTACTTCTTTCGTCACTATGACCAAATACCTGACAAGAAGCAATTGAAGGGAGGAAGGGTATATTCTGACTCATCTTTTGAGGGATATAGTCCGCCATGGCAGGAAAGGTGTGGGGCATGCAGCTCTGTGGTTCCTGGAGTGTAAGACAGCTTGTCTATATCTCCGGATCACGAAGCAGAGAGCTCAGGCCAGAACTAGGGGTGAGCTATAACCCATATGGCCTACGTCCCAGAAAACCCACTTCCCCCAGCTGGGCCCTACCTCCTAACTACCTCACAAGCTTCCAAAACAGTCCCACCAGCTGGGACTAATGTTTAAGTATATGAAACTGTGATGGACTGTTTGCATTCAAGTCATGACAAATATCAGCTCAATTTCTTGACCCCCTCTTTGCTCAAATATTCACAGTATGGTAACCTTATTCTTATTCCTAATTTTCATTCCACTCTCTCCCTTTTTCTAGCACAAGTACCACTGACTAAATGGACATTTATTGTAAGTCACACTCACAATAAAAAGATGTAAAAGAGCCGGTGAATGCTAACACAATAGTTCACCACCCACACCGGAGCCCAGGGCTCTGCTTCACAGAAGCACAGTCTATTAGTTACTTTTTCTGTGGCTGTGATAGCACACCACAATAAAGGTAACTTAGAGAAGAAAGAGTTCATTTGGGCTTACAGTTACAGAGGGTCAGAGTCCATGGTGGTGGAGCGAAGGCGTGGTGGAAGGAAAAGGAAACTGAAGGCTCCCAGCTCAAGCACAAGCCAGAGAGAACAAACTAGCCGTTGGTGAGGCTTTTGACTCTCTAATCCCATCTCCAGTGATGCTTTCTCCAACAAGGCCATATGTCCTAAGTCTTTTCAAACAACGCCACCAAGTAGGGGCCGAGTATCCAAATGCCTGAAACTAGGGGGGAAACATCTCATTTAAACCACCACAGTCTGGCTAGAAGTCAAGCAGGTACTCATCATGTGGAAACACTGGCTTTGCCAATTATCAGTAGAGTGAGCCCCAAACTGACATGACTGGTGTTCTCCTAGGAAGAAGGAAGTGAGTGATAAAACAGACATGGAATAGTACGATCCATAAGTCAAGAAGCACTGATACTCCACCCCGATTTGCAGGAGCACCGTGGCTCTTCTGAAGCAGCTGACCCGGCAAACACCTAGGCCTGAGCTTCTGGCTTTCAGAACTGCGAGACTCCAGGTTTCCATTGGCTCAGCCATCAGGCTGGGCGACTTTGTGGCGGCACATAACCCCTGCCCCAAAGCCACCGCAGACTGTTGTGGTCAGGCCTCTCTCCGCTAGAGCAACCTCATTTCCCATTTGAATGTTATTCTACAGTGTGCATAAGTCACGGCGGTTGCCCTGGAATCTAGGGGATGTTTGGGGAAAGATGCATCTGCAGCAGGGCAGACTTCCTGCAAGTAATGAACGGGAGGCTCCCAATGAAAGGATGAGGAAGTGTGGGGGAAATAGAAACAGCACCTGGAATTTATTATGTGTTACCAGTCACATGTACGCACTCAGTCGATGTGATATGGTAGACACAGCTATCATCCTCACATTAAATGAGGAAAATGGAGCACAGAGAGGTTTGATCACTCGCCAAATGTGATGACAATAACAAAAAGGAGGATGCTACAGTTTGAGCCTACTCAACATACTGATGACTGACCACCGTCAGGCATTGAGCTAAGCGTGGAGGAGCCAAAGCAAATAGATTAACCTCGGTGTTCATACACAGAGGCACACATGTGTGTTTAAACAGATACAAGTACATACTCATGTACAAAGGTGCTTATGTACATGTGTGTATGTGTGAGCGTATGTGTGCACATGTGTGTGCAATTGTGTGGGTCCTACTGGTTACTTCTTCAGAGATCCCTGATACAATCAATATCCCTGATACAATACAATCAATATACAATCAATATCAGTAAAAAAAAAATTCACAGGATTGAATGTGGAAGACTTTCATGTGCCAGCTCGGGGTTCTTCAGAAGTTTCTGGAAGGAGTTCCAATCAGAACTCGAGATGAGTGCCTTGCTCAACCCTCATCAGAGAAGCTTCTTCCTGCATTAGGTGGTTACTAACACAGAGACCATCGACTGGTCAGCTTGTAGAGACTGAGGGACTTTGGGGTGTGGGATGTCTTTATCACAGCCATCAGGGATGCACCAAAAGAGAAAGCCAAAAGCCTGTAAAGGTCTGAGAGTTTTCTATCCATCACAGGGATGATGCACGTACCAGCTCCTGGAGAAGGTGCTAGCACGCAGGAGAAAAATGCCAGCCTAGGAGAGAAGTGGGTACAAAGCCCCACTCCTCAGGAAGAAGCTGTTCGCAATTGATGTTGCCAGGAGAGGGAAAACCCGTTTTCTTTATTGGAGCGTCACTGGATATGTCAACCCCATCCAGGCTCAGGAGCAGGCAGTCAACACAAGTTGGACTGCATGTTTTGCTTTTCTTTTCTTCTTCTCTCTCTCTGCCTCTGTCTCTGTCTCTTCCTTTGGAGGTAAATAACATCCAGCTGGGCAGGTGTGAAGGTGGGAAGGATCTGGGAGCAGTTGTGGGGGTGAGGGAGAACATCAAAATATATTACAGGAAATTTTCAAAAGAACAAATAAAAACATCATTTAAAAATAATAAAATTCTGAAAGGTCTTAAACCCTCTTCAGACACTTCTATAAGTTTAAATCCCCATCTAAAGTGACAGCAAAACCTTTTTTTTAACGATAATTCCTGCCTCATTTTCATGAAGTCACTGTGAACGGCAGGCGGCGGAGGTCAAAACGCTCTTTAAACAGTAAAATGTCACTCTAATGTCAGTTATTAAATGCTGTGGATGCACTTATTATAGATAATAGCCAATCATTTCTTTGTTAACTCAGGGTTTACGAAACTGGTCTCCAAGTATGACAGTAAAAAGATGATACTCAGTTTCAGATGGAGAAAAGACACACAGCGCTGGGCTTGGGTCCCTGTGAGTGGGTCCAGAAGGTCATCAATAAATACACTTTCCTTCTGAGATGCCATTGCCCCAGATTACAGAAAGACGGGCAGATGCTAGAAGACAGACAGACTGCTTGAAGGCAGAAAGAAATGAGGAGTTTTCAGTCTGTCCTGAAATCTCCTGAGGAGATGTTGGACCGGGGACAGACAGTGCGGCTACACCTCAGCTTTGTGAATGAAATTACTGTCCCCATACACCTGTATCTGAGGCAGAACCTAAGCATTGCCCAAGCCGGCCATCCTGCCATGGGGATGAGAGAGGCAGGGAAGGCACTTCTGACCTACCCAGGCCTCAGTGGTGCTCACATTAAGAACTCACAGTCTCGAAACAGCTGCGTCTACTTGGTGCCTTCTTGCTTTTCAGCAGAGATGGGAAAGGAGGGCGTGGTGGCTTGAATGAAAATGGCCCCCAAAGGCTCATATACTTGAATGTTTGGTCTCCAGTTAGTTAAACTGTTTGGGAAATATTAGGCAGTATGGCTTTGTTGGAGGAGGTTTGTCACTGAAGTAGAGATTTCAAATGCCCATGTCATCCTGGGTTAGTGCCTCTCTCTCTCTCCCTCTCTCTCCTTCTCTGACTCTTATTGTGGATCAGATGTAAACTCTCAGCTGTTGCTCCAGAAGCAAGCCTACCTGCCTGCTGCCATTCTCTCACCAAGATGCTCATGGACTCTAACACTCTGGAAACATGAGCATCCAGATTAAGCGTTTTCTCTTATGAGTTGTGTTGGTTAAGGTGTCTTACCATAGCAGTTAAAAAGTAAATAAGGTCCAATCAAACAGTTCCAGCAGGACCACAGCATAACGCACCTCTGAACTTCATATGTGTACCATGTTTGCACACAGCCTTCTGTGCATAGGACACCCTGTGTACACAGCATCGTGTGTCTGCAACACCGAGGCAAAAAGACCCGGACATCATCCTGTGCACAGAAGGCTCTGTGCAGACAGCAGCTGGTGCAGGCATGCAGTAGATAAGCACGGGCAAAGCAATTGCAATATTTCAGATGGCACCCTCCTTGCTGTGCCTGAGACATGCTCCCATTGCCTCTCTTGTCGGCACAGCTTGGAGACCACTGCTGCTGCTGTCGCCAAGTCCTCCGGCCACCTGTGCATGGCTCCCTTCCTTGCACGGTACCACGTGCTTTTCAGCATCATCTCCCCAAGAGTCTCTGGACAGCAGCCCTCAGGCCATCTCTTGGCTTTGCGGATTCCAAGCAAAGACAATGCCTCCTGCTGGGGTCACAGGTCAACGTGACATCTTCTAACACCCCATCAAGTTCATTCTGAGAAAAAGATTCAATTTCCCTAACACAAACAGCCAACCCCCTGCCCTAACATTGCCCTTCCAGCATTGGAACATCCCAGTGTGACTGTTCTGAGCTGGTGTACGTTTGGCTGTGTTGCCTGAAATGTCTCCTGTCTCAGCAGTCCCTCACCTCACGTCATCATTACAATGTTGATGGCATAGTGCCCCCCTCTAGACTTGTTGTTTGCCAATATCTTCTTAGTGTTCAGGGTTGCATCCATCGTCCATGTCTCCCTCCCTAGAAAATCATGACAACTAGAGCCTTAAGGAGCATCTTGTGTAGGCTGCTCAAAATTCAGCTACGGTGTGCTAATGAGTGCCACGAGAACTACCTATCAAATTTGTCCCCGCTGTGACATCTGAGGGAAGCTGAAACTGTTGTGGAAAGTCTTAGCTCCATTTCTGTCACGGGAACAGAATGCCCTGACAAAAACAGCTTAGGAGAGAAAGAGTTTATTGCGATTCGCAGCTGTCGGTTACAGCCAGTCACAGCAGGAAGTGCCGCAGTACCAATGCCGCAGCATGAGGTACTGAGGGCACGCGTGTGCTGGTTTGCCTAAGAATGGCCCCGTAGGCCCATATGTTTGAATGCTTAGTCACCAGGGAGAGGCACCATTTGAAAGGCTTAGAAGGATTAGATGTGTCACTGGCAGTGGGCTTTGAGGTTTCATGTCACGCCCAGAGTCTCTCTTGTCCTGTGAACCAGGAAGTAGCTCTGACCTACTGCTCCAGCACCATGTGTGCCACCATGGACCCTGTGAGGATGACAATGGATTAAGCAAGGCCCAGTTAAACGCTTTCTTTCATAAGCACTGCCTTGATCATGGTGTCTCTTCACAGCCACAGAACAGTGGTAAGACAGTGTGTGCCAGTACTCACTTTCCCCGCAGGACGGCACCCAGAACAGCTAGATCTTCCCGCCTCCTTCAATAATCAACACACTCCCCATAGGCCGACTCTGTCTTGATAATCCCTCATCTCATCATGATCACTGCACAGGGAACACGCATCTTACCTACATAACTTTATGTGGCATGCCGCTCCTCCAACGGGCTCATAATCAGTGACTCTATGACAACGAAGAAATGCTGTGGTACAAAGCCGAATTGCTTGCAGCAGAATGAAACAATGCTACGTGCAGGCTACGTGGTGGAGACGCAGAATTAAATTGCCAAAAAGAATGGGGAAGTGGCAGACTTTGTGCCTATTGCCACCTCAGAACACTTGGCACTGATAGTAAAGTTATAGACACGAAGAGTACCAACATAGAGATGCCAAGTGCAGGGGCAGAATACCCTGCCAAAAGCTGAGTCTGCAGCTGGCTTCTCTGGCAGAATTCTTGAGATAAGATGGATTTTTATATCTTAATATATCTGCGGAGATGAGGGAGGAGCCGTGACAGAGCCTAGACATGACTTGCCAAGAGTAAGACATGTATGACCTATCTATTAGTAAAAATAGAGGCTGCTGCTCTTAGATATGCTTAGGGGTGGGTTCAGAGGTCTGTTTTTTAAACAATGTCCTCTGGGTGCCAGGATCAGGCAGTTTGAGAAGTATTTACCAAAGCTGAGTCTCATTTCTGTGAGCAAGTAAGAGCCTAGGAGTCCAGCAATGCTCTGAATCACTGCAAGTCTGGACTGTCTGGAACAGTATGCAAGAGAGAGAAGACATGTCCTGAGGAGTGAATGAGGAGGTCATAATTACTAACACTTGAGTGTCCCCATGGAAAAAAATCAAGCTACTGATAAGTAGGTAGGCAGACAGACAGACAGGCAGGCAGGCAGGCAGGCATACAGACAGACAGATAGTTAGATGACAGATAGATAAAAGTCTGACACCATGAGTGGAGGATTTTTATTGCATTTATGTGGACCCTGTAAAAATAGCAAAATCAAAAAGACATGCATAGAAAAAAACAAATACCCACTTGAAGCTAGTAGCTACCTCTCTGAAAAGAGAGGAAACGGCCAGGTAGGGGTCCAAGGATGACTTCCACTTCATCCATGCTTCATTTCCTAATGTAATGTCAGGCAGACAAAGAGTAGAGCCATGTTACTCAGATTTCTGACAGAAACAACTTGAAGACAGGGTTTTGTTTTGGCTTATGGTTCAAGAGAGTACCGTCCTTCATGGGGCTGAAGGTCTGATAGAGTTCAGGGTGACAAAATGTGAGGCTGGGACTACTCGGGTCTCACTGAGAGTAAGCAGAAAGGGTGGGCTAACACAAGGGCCTGGCTCTCCCATGAGCCTCACCTCTAGTGGCCTAATTCCTCTTTTCATTCCCCACCTCCAAAAGGTTCTACAACTCAGCAAATCAGAACTACCAACTCCGGACCAAATTTTCAAGCACACAAGGCTGTGTGGGACATTTTATATTCAAACCAAAGTAAACTGATTAGTCTCAATATTATTCCCTAGTAATGGGAACAGGGTCTGCCGCCATGAACTGATTGGCCTGCTCTTTGAGCACCTCCCCCTCATGAGGGTGCAGCCTTACCAGGCCACAGAGGAAGACAATGCATCCGGATGAGACCTGATAGACTAGGATCAGAAGGAAGGTGATGAGGACCTCCCCTCATCTAGAGGGCATAGAGGGAGAAGAAGGGGAGGAGAGTGGGCTTGGGAGGGGAACTAGGAGGGAGCTACAGCTGGGATACAAAGTGAATAAACTGTAATTAATAATAAAAAAAGATTGGCAGGCTAAAGAAGAACACTGATGTTGTCTACACACACATACCATTGCAAAGACAAATTACAATTTTTAATTTCAGAAAACTGAAGTTTAGGGGTTTAATATGTTGGCCACAGGAAAGTTGCTCTAATTTCTGGTGCCATTTAAGTAGTAATTGAAGGATAGAGATCTTTTTAGAATCTGCTGGCATTTTCCTGTCATTTTAAGGAGAAGAGCCCACAAAGAGATCCTCCTTTGAGAAGCCCATGCCTTTTTGTGTTTCAGGTCTTCCAGCTGGAACCTCTTCCAGAAATTTCTCCCCAGAAGCTGCATGTGTGGTTTGGACTTCCAAACTCCATTTCTTAAAGGTTCAGCCTCCCTCCAGCCTGTGGCACTACTGGGAGGATGGCAGAATCAGTAGAGGTAAAGCCTAATGGAAGGAAGCTAGCTCAAGGAGATGTTGAATATCTTCTCTCTCTCTCTCTCTCTCTCTCTCTCTCTCTCTCTCTCTCTCACACACACACACACACACACACACACACAAACACACACACACACACACACAAACACATGAGCTCATTAGATTGCTCTCTTGCTCTTTGAATCCCCTTCTCCCTCTCTTCTTCCTCCCTGCCCTTTTTGGTCCATGAACAAGCTTTATTTAAGACAGAATACATCCCTCAGCAGGACTCTCAACCAAAGGATGCATCAGGAAAGAAAATGAATGTGGTCTAAGACAGGAGGGGAAAACTGCACAGCAGATGCTTCAGGGAGAGTGGAGCAGATTCTAGAGAATGGCCAGAGCCGTAAATAAAGCCTTGAGGCCAGGAGGAAGGAAGCTACTAATTGGAGTATGTGATTCCAAAGGTGAACACAGCACAAAGCCCAGGCAGGCTGACAGGATTAATTAAAGATGATTTTCTATACCCTTGTCCTTGATCTAAAAACAGTGGCCCCAGAAATGTCTGGGAATCACGTGAGCTCGTTATATTGTTCTCTTGTTCTTTGAATCTTAGACAGGGTGGGCGGCTGTTCTCCCGCCTTTATTCTTTCTGATTATGGTTTAGGATTCTTGATTGCCAACTGACTTCACCCTGACCAGCCATGACCCCAAGAGGGAAGAATAAAATGAACACATCACAATACTTAAGAAGATGAATTGCTGCACACACACATATACACACATATACATATAAAATTAAAAATTGTTTTGTATTTCTCTTCAGGTCATCCAAATATCCAAATATAAAGTTTAGGAGCTAGAGAGTTTGGGGGTAGAGACCCTGATCCTTGGGGGACAGGTACTCCATCCCTTCTTAGGGGCAGTTTATAGCCTGGCAGATATATGGTGAGATGCCTACCTCCCTGAGGTCCTGCTAGAAAATATAAATTGCTAACAATGTTTATTATTAATTGCCTATGCTTATCACAGCAGTTATTATTAACCCGCTACCAATCAGTAAGAGACACAGACACCTGGTAGAATTTTAAAAGCCTTGTTTCACCTGGGCCTGCGCAGATATTACCTCCCAATATCTCTCAGCCCCACATTCCACGTCATTTGTTTTAATCATGCCTATATAGGCTACTTTCCATCCATATTTCCACAAATACTTGTGCATGATTTTCATCTGGGCTGCTTCTTTCCAGAGTTTCTCCTCCGAGCCCACAAGTTTCTTTTCCTATCCCATCTTGACTCTGCTCCCTTCTTCCTCCTCTACCTGTTTTTCTCCTTCCTGTGATTCTTCTGTCCTCAAAGCCTGCTGCCTCTTACTTCTGCCCTGCCCAGGTGTGTAGGCCTTTTATTTAGACAATCAGAGATAATTTTGGAGGCACGGCTACACAGCAACGTGAGGGTACGTGATAGTTTGCTCGTAAAAGACAGCAAGCAGACCTCAGGGACCAAAATAATTAATAACCAAATACAAAGCACCAGACCATGCCCGTTGCTAAGTGTTATCAAGTAGCTTATAGACATGGAGCCTGGAGCAAAAGCTGATTGTGTGACCAGAGTCTTAGATGTGGTAGGTGCAGTGGTAAGCACAGGCCTCCCTGATGATGCCGAAACCTTGTCTGGACAAGAGAACTATAGAGCACCACTTTGACTAGTAACGGACGCTTTTTGCCTGTGGAGTCTTTCTTTATTTTTTTTAATTTAATTTAATTTTATTAATTACACTTTATTCACTTTGTATCCCCCCATAAGCCCCTCCTTACTCCCCTCCTGGTCCCACCCTCCCTTCCCTTTCTTCACGCATGCCCCTCCCCAAGTCCACTGATAGGGGAGGTCCTCCTCTCCTTCCTCCTGATCTTAGTCTATCAGATCACATCAGGAATGGCTGCATTGTCATC
>REGO01000215.1:253552-275193 GCA_010120015.1 Rhombomys opimus | reverse complement strand
TCTCAACTTCATATGGAATAACAAGAAACCCAGAATTGCTAAAACAATCCTCTACAATAAAAGATCTTCTGGAGTATCTCCATCCCTGATCTCAAGCTGTACTATAGAGCAACAGTGATAAAAACTGCATGGTACTGGCATAGAAACAGAATGGTGGATCAATGGAACTGAACAGAGGACCCAGAAATAACCCCACACACGTATCGAGTCTTTCTTTTAATATCTATGGTAGCATAGCTTGGCCTCAGAACCACACACTGAGATGGGGTAGTGGGGGGAGACATGGGCTGTGGCTGGATCATCTTAAAAGCCAAACAAGGCACAGTGGAGAGGAGCCTTCTCAAGAAGGCTCCACCCGCTTTCTTGGAGAGATTTCTGTGACACACATGGTCCTTTAAAAGCCTCGGTGAGGCCTCGAGACGTCCAGACTCAGGCAGCTCATGGTGAGCATCCAGCAGGCCAGTTTTAACACACCCTTTCCACTCCATAGCAGACATTACTTTCCCAGTGACCGATGAATAATCCCCGAGGACTTTCCCCCCAACGCTCTGTCAATGAAAAACTAATTTGCCTCTTAGTCATGAAGTGAGCGTCCAAGGGAGATGGAATCAGTTATTATGTGTTTAAAGCACCTTCATTTCTGTCTGGCTCTCCCCGGGTAATCCTCATTGAGCCGATACTGTCTCATTTTTGTTCTTGGCAACAAAATGAGGATTTCAGCTCTCACATGTTTTCTGCCTTCGGGCTCGGGCATTCATAGAAATGCGGCTTCGTCTTGTTCATTCCACCATGAGTCATTCTTGATCACTGGCGGTGAAGGGCTGAGTGTGCACGTAAGCCATGCTGCTTTCTGTTGCTAGCATTTATTATAGGATCTACTTGCTTTGTCCGGCAGCAGAAATAAATACCTTTAAGGCCTTCTCCAGATAAAAACCACAAATTAAAGAGCACTACCTTAAGTTAAATGATAAAACATGAGTGAAAAAAAGAGCGATCAGGAGCGTATTTCCTCCTAGAAGGTATGCAGTGCTTTATGGAGTTAAAATTCTCACACAAAAAAAATATAACACAGTGTGTTGTCTCTTTGCATGGCTACAAAAATAAAAAATAAAAGAATGCATAAAAATGGGCTTCATCAAGACACAGCATTGTTCCTCTTCTGCATCTCAGTTATTTTTCCAGGGACAAATGCAGGCTGTTCTTGTGTCTGTCACTCATGTCTTAATTTGCTTGCTCTGTGAGCTGGATGGGAGGATGACTGGTGGAAGGGCATAGCAGTGGAGCAGAGCGTTCAGTGTTGGAACAGGCTCTGACTGGGACGGCCACCAGAGACGCTGTGGGGAGACGGTAGGACAGGAAGCAGCAGAGAGTCAATACTCAGACTGTAGTAGGCAGGTGTGCCTTTGAGGCCTGGGGGATGAGAACCCTGGCCAGGCCTTCCTCTGGGCGGATGGTACCTGTTCCTGGAGCAGCGTCATGGAGAGTGCGGCTGTATCTATAGAAGGAGCATGACAAAGCGGAGCATCTAGAGATGAGCAAGGAAGAGAGGGAGGGAGGGAGGGAGGGAGAAGAGGAACAGGAAATCCAATCAGGTTGAGGTCTGGGGCTTTGGGACAGGCCCCAGAGCTCCACACCAGCTGTTCCTAGGATAGTGAACACATACTGTGTGTGTGTGTGTGTGTGTGTGTGTGTGTGTGTGTGTGTGTGTGTGTGATGTCTCTCTGTGTATGGTGGTGGTGGTGGTGGTGGTGTGTGTAGTGTCTTTGTGTGTGGTATGTGTCTGTGTATGTTTTTAGTTTCCAGTATGGTTCTTGGTTCTTTACCTGCATTAGCTGTGGGCATTCTCAGGACATGAAGGCTTTGTGGGTCTCCTCTTCCCCAGTCATTCACATGTCTCTGAATGCTTTGTTGCTTTTCTTTTGGCTTATAATCTCCATGTTGCTCTCTCTCCCTCTCTCCCTCCCACTCCCTCTTCGATGTCTATATTGTATTTTTTTCTCACAGTTTTAATATCTTGAGGACCCTATAGATGTACATAAACCATGGCTTTAAAAACTTCTAGTAAAATGACATGGGTGAACTGAATTTTCAGCTCCAAAGGAAGCAATGCCTGAAACAGAAAATAAGATTCAGGGGAGAAAAAACAGCCATACCACTTTTTCCTCCATTTGAAGGGTTTCTAAGCTCACCGCATTTACAAAGTGAGGCAACTGGCTAAGTCTTTAGACGTTCTTGTCTGAAGACACAAACTAACAGTACAGGGTACGTGCATTGGTCACGGAGTTAGGATCATGGCTTTGGTGGTCAAACACTACCCAACATGACATTTAAAAGATAAAGAACCTCACCTGTCGTTTATCAGTGAGCTATCTTCAGGGACTTTTGGGTCAATGCTCTTCAAAAAGCTGTGCTGGATACCAAACCACAGAGAAAAACAAACAGTAAGTCACTGAGTCTCAAGCAGAGTGTGACAGAGCGTGTCAGGCTACCATCAACGCTCACTTAGGGACCTGACAGGAGCGGATGTGGTGGCGCTAGATTTTCCCTGAGCTCAGTTTCTGTTGCTTCAGATCGAGTTTTTCAGTTTCTGCACACGTGACTAAGCTTGTGGTCTTGTGCTTTCTGTGCCTGGTTTGTCTCAACACAATGCCCCCATTTCCATCCATCTTGCTGCAAATGACAGGATCTCATTCTTCTCCCGTGTCTGTTGATGGACACGTAGGGTTTTCATATCTCAGACATTTCGAATGCTGCTTTCAGTTCCTTTCAATATGTACCCTGGAGGGAGTCAGCTGGATTGTAGGTAAACACATTTTTAGCTCTTTCATTTTAAAGAGAAAGATTCAAAGCGAAACTTCTTTGTGCTGTCCTCCCTACCTCATGCTAAGGATTCAGCTTGCTATAAATTCTTAGGATGTGGGGACAGCAGTGCTGGGGACGGCAGTGCTGTGTACGTCTGTGTGTGTGGGAGGGGTATGTGTGAGTGAGGTATGTGCAGTGTGTGTGTGTGAATTTTTAGTGTCAAGCTTTTGGAAGTCCCAATTCCTATAAAAATGTCACATGTGGTGGGTTACACTGCAGGACAGGGTCCTCTGAACTCAGGAAACCCAGACCTTTTATAACAGGCAGTAGGCACACACTCTTTGCTCTCATGGGAGCCACCTCTAATTTCCAAGGCTGTTTGCTCCAATTGTTCTCCAAGAGGTGGGCCAAACAGAGATGATCTCTGCTTGGACAAGAGGGATCCACGCAGAACTGCCTCCTAATGTCTGTAGCAGGCAACTAAGAACATGTAGATAGGGCTGGAGAGATGGCTCAGAGGTTAAGAGCACTGACTGCTCTTCCAAAGGTCCTGAGTTCAATTCCCAGCAACTACATGGTGGCTCACAATCATCTATAATGAGATCTGGTGCCCTCTTCCAGAGTGCAGGCACAAACACAGGCAGAGCACAGTATATAGAATAAATGAAGGAATGAATAACTAAATAAATCTTTGGGGAAAAATAGCTGGCCGTGGTGGCACACACCTGTAACCCCAGCACTCAGCGAGGTAAAGACAGGTAGATCTCTGTGAGTTCAAGGACATCTTGATCTACAGAGTGAGTCCAGGACAGTAAAGGCTGCACAGAGAAACCCTGTCTCAAAAATCCAACCAAAACAAAACAAAACCCAACAAAAACCAAATAACCCATGTATACAAGTGGCATTGAGGGTTTGCAGCAATTCTCTTGAAAGTAAACCAATCTTTGCTGCTTGCCAGGACCATTCACTTCCAGAACCTACCAGAACAAGGTGAGGCCAAAGAAAGCTGTCCAACCAACTTCATTTGCTAGCCTCCTGAAAAAAAAAAAAAAAAAAAAAAAAAAAAAAAAAAAAAAAAAAAAGCATGTATCAAGACAAACCTAGCCTTGTTTACAAACGTGACCTAGTACCAGAAAAGCAGGTTTTGGGGAGCCTGATCTGTGGCTGTTTTAACCTGAGTGTACTATTGCGATGTCTGGGGTGGGGTGGGGTGAGCACGCAGAGACAAGCAAACTTGTCCTACAAAGCAACTTATTCTCAGGCAAAAATGCACCAGAAACAAGAGAGAAACACACTGATCCATGAGGGCATCACCATGGCTCTTTAAGGAGAAGCGTTCAGTATGTTCCTGAGGTTGAGGTGGAAGGGAGCTCACAGAGCCTGGGCAGCGGGGCCTCTGAGGCTGAGAAGATGCTCAAGTTTTCACAGGCAATTTATAAACACACAGTAAGTTATTTTCCAAACCACAAAGGAATTTTCAATAAGAACTCTACAGCATCATTAAGGTTAAAATGGATTCAAGTACAAAAAAAAAAAAAAAAAAAAGAGGAAGAAGAAGAAGAAAGAAAAAAAGAATGAATGAAAGAAAGAAAAGAAAAGAAAACTTAGGGAATATCCATATGTCCAATATGAAAATGGCTTCCAGAATGGTCCACCTGTCAAATATTCTTGTTTTTGGAAAGATCACAGATAAGAGCTCCTGCTACCCACAGAGTTTCATTCCACACCCTCCTGTTCTTGACAGCACCGTGTAAATGTCATGAGCCTAACACCCAAAGACACAAGTCAAAGGAAACGGTGAGAGGGGAGAAACCACCTCCAAAATGGATGGTTTCCAGGGCTAATGCCAAGAGAGGGGGTCCCAAAGATATTAGACCCTGGTGTGAAATTAAAGTGCTGCTGGTATATGGAGCAGGGCCCTGAGGCCTGTTCTCTTGTTAAACTGCAGCCACATGGACAATGGCTCATGTTCCCAGCCATTGAGCTTCCTTGGAAAGACCTAGATGAAACCATCTAATGGTATAAGACTGAGCCAGTGAGGCCCAATCACCTCTCCCCTACTGTTGCTAAGCTCATATTATAGTCTCTTAAGGGGACTTTAGGTGATAAATAAAAATCCAACATCTTACACATTCCAGGGATTTATTTCCCTGAGCTGGATTTTCTTGCCTTCCCAACAAATGGATAGATAGGTGGCTACCTCGTGCTCAGCTGGTAAGCCAAATCCAGGGACTCGAAGTGTAAGCGCTCTGAATCAGAGGGTTAGATGCAGGCAGAAGACTCCTGTCCCCGGTGTGAGGAGGAACTCAAGTGGCTGAAGTCTCTTCATCTTCAAAGCCTCCATCCCAAGCCCCGAAGCTCAGAGATCTGGACCACCTCGATGCAGCTCTGTGATCTCACTCTTGTGAATGGTCCTGATAGCGATGGCCCACAGGACGTCCAGTGGTCATGAGCCATGGAGGTTACTGGAGTTCAGCAGGCTTCTGTTTGAGTCTGAGCTCTGAGATTTAATTATCATCTTAGGTAGGCCATTGAATCTTCTGAGCTTATTTTCTCAAAGGTACAGAGAGGATGATACAGACTGCCTCCTGAGAGTAAGGCCAGGATTAAGTAAGATAAAGCACAAAGGCGTTTAGCCCTAAGGTACTAATGCTTATAAAAGGAAATGCATCATAAACTTGAATTTATAGTTCCCACTGTTCTGGGGAAGCAGAGGTTGGACACCTGCATGATGAAGAGCCAGCGAGTCTGTGTGCCGGCTGCCTCCTGCGGTGAGTGTATAAATTGTGGAGACTGACCTCAAGCCAGCACACTGAGTGGTGTACAACTCAACTATTGGTGCTCAGTCTGGAGCACTGGAAAAACAAGTCCTGTGGTCCTAGCGGACGTAGGGGGTCAGAGATGACTGAGGCTGGTGTTGTTTAAGCTTCCCACGTGATTCAAATATACACTCAGCACTCAGGACCACTGCCCTCGCAGAGGAGGAAAGTATCTTCTGGAAGAATCGTCAGCACTTGATGGCCTACTTGATAAGCCAGCCAGAGGTGTAGATGCTGAGCTATGTTCCTCTCCCCAGGGCCTAACCAGAAAGATCCACATGTGGGCATTAGCGTTGTCATGCATTACAGATGTGTGCTGTGATGGAGAACGTCTGGATGACCCCCTCCCACAGGACTGGGGGCACCTGTTTCAACCCTCTCAAAAGAGCCTGTCCGTGGATGTTCTAGGGTGAGGTGAAAAGATTTTACAAACCCTTGATGAAAATACTACATTGTACATTCTAGAAACCCCAAGAATTCAATGGCAATGAGCATTTAACAATGAATGCTCATTTAGCAATGAAGTGGGGAGGCAAGGGCCAGTTCCTCTGAAGGTGTTGAACTCAATGTCTGCCTCGTTGACCTTCCCCCACCCCCTGAGGGAGGAGCAGCCTTGCTAGGCCACAGATTTAGGACATTGCAGCCAGTCCTGAAGATACCTGATAAGCTAGGGTCAGATTGGAAGGGGGTGAGGACCTCCCCCATCAGTGGACTTGGAAAGGGGCAGGGAGGAGATGAGGGAGGGAGGGTGAAAGGGGAGGGAATGAAGGAGTGGGCTATAGCTGGGATACAAAGTGAATGACCTGTGATTCATATTAAATAAATAAATAAGAGTGGAATGATTGAATCATTCTGAGTATTGGGTAAAAACAACAGAAAGAGTCAAGACTGGACATGGAAAAGGCAGTTCAAAGTTGGCTGCAGCAATCTAAGGAGGCTCCCCATGGAGAGACTTAGAAGGCATTAGAAAAGCTTGGTGGCTAGTGTTTGGGGAAGGATGGGAGCCAAGAATTTGGCCTAGCAGCTAGCAGGATTACCCAGGCCATCCAGGGATGCTGCTGAGCAAGGGCAGGAAGGAAGTTCATAGTGTGCACAAGTGGGACAGGGGCCTTGGGAGGAAACAGGGGCCTTGGGAGGAAACGGAGCTCCTGCCTCGTCTGCTGAAACCGACCGGGAACTTGTGCTGTTCGGCCTGGTAGAAACCCCACACATACCGTCTTTTCCTGACTCATGCGTATGCTGTTCTATTAATAACCGAAATAAATCTTCTTACAGGCTTCTCTCTGCCGGGAAAAGGGGAGTCTTGATGAAATGAATGGGGCACAGCCTGGGGGAGGCCTGAAATAGGAGCCAGCAGGGCTGAGCACACGTTGCTCATCTTGTTTCTTTCTCAGTCCAAGAACACGGCTGGGTCCTCTGCTGAAGAACGAAGGAGAGCATCGGATGCAGCGCTTGGAAAGTGAGAGGCCAGCTCTACAGGCACGTGGCGTCCCCCTCTGCAGAGAATGCAGTCAAGTGGACACGCCCCAGCATGTTCTGCAGTCACACACACAAACGAGCTTGTAAGCAGCTCCCTTTATTTGAGTAAATAGCTTGTAAATAAATCATTGGTAAACATTACAAAATTAAATACATTTCCAAAAGCTTGCCAGTATACGGAAAATTCACAAACATAGTTCTTTTAAAAAATAAAATATGTTCAAAGCACCCTTGATATAAATTGCCCCATCCCTGTCTTCAGACAAGGCCACTTGGAGAATTCTTACAGCAGGCAGGGTTTCCAGGCAGAGACAGAAGGGGCTTGCTGGAAGGAAGGGTTTCTACTCATCTTTCACCCTGCCTACATCCCATATGAATTTTAAATCTTCTCCAAAGGGTTGGTAATTGAGGGGCTAGGGTAGGCACTCAGACCTAGCTCCTAACATGGAAATCAAGGTCACAGTTAGGACCATGAACCACTGAGAGAAACCAGAGGTGAAGCCATACTTCTAAACCAACAAATGTCTCTAGGGGCCTTCCCATCTCTCCATTTTCTCAATACTCAGTCCACAACTCTGGACTGGCGGTACCCAGGCACAGGAGGGGCCACGTTCTACCTCTAAGAAAGAAGATGCATCTGTTGGTTTCCTCTTGACCCGCTTTCATCAACAGAGATAATAATACTATAATCCTATTGCATTGAAAGCAGAGAGCCTATAGCCACACAGGACTTGCTTTCTCCATTGCAAAACTCTGTTCAGGAACTGTGGGCATTTCCTTAGAAATCAGGTTGGTTTTCAAAACTAAGAATTCATAAAACTTTAAAAGACCACAATGAGGCAATAAGTACATGACCTGGCAAAGCATCTCAACCAATGAAACAATAAAAGTCTGTAAATGAAGCCCTTGACCAACTCAACATGTGTGCTGTATGGCTTGTTACAATAATGGACACATGAAATTTTTTCACTTTGGTGCAGAAAGTGGATGCTGACGGTGGACCACACTTGTATGAAGAATGCCCGGAGGCATCTTAAAACACACATGCTATGACCTCATCCAACAGGACAAGCATAGGCTTATTCCATCACCATGAAATAGAACTCACGTCCCTGTTATAAACTTAGTGTTTGTAGATATATACAAGTATGAGACATTTTTTTGACATCTAAGTCAAAAGTTTAACTTAAAAAAATGTCTTACCAAACTGACTGTAAGAAAACTATCTTCCCTGTGTCATAAGATCCTAAGTTACTGCCGAGTCCTTACAGAAAACACTGCCTGGCCTCATCCATCCTTTCAGACGCAACTGCCTTGATAGTTCTTGGTTGGGCTGCAGTCCAAATTGTGATAGCTTTGCCATTAAAATGTTACAGTAATAAAAACAATAAAAGAAGGAACACTTTTGAATAAATGTCTAACCCCCCCACTCACACATACACACCAAAAAATGTTGTTTGTAAAAGACAACTATGGTTATTTAATAAAAGTATCCAGAAGTCCAAATCCCAGGTCGCTTTCTTCGTCTCCGAGAGATTTCTACCCTGTTGCAAAAATCATACGCTCTTCTTCTGCGGAGGGCTCAGCTTCCTCATGCCTCTTATTCGGGACAGCAGCTCTCTGATAAATTCCTAGGAGACATCAAGGAAGTTAATATAAGAGGCCACACAAGTAAGACTCGTGCTTCAGAATGTGCTTAGAGTCACTGATGCCAGCTGCAGCGAACCAATCTGGCTGTACGTGTTGAACTCCAATGATCAAATAACAAAGGAAGTGTTAGAAAAAAAAGGCAAAGTGCTTAAATTTCACAGCACAAATGCCTTCTCCATGCTCTAGGGAGAAAGCCAGGTCACAGGTCACTGTCACCAACAGACATCATCCATGTGGGTCTCCAGGCACGAGTGACTTCTGTGCTCAGCCTTACCACGTGTATGCACAACACCTGAGCATCTTCTAGATCCCAAGTGTGTAAGACCAGGCTAGGGTCTAAGATTCTGTCATTTCCAACTAGGTCACAGATATCCCTAGACCGAAAAGCTAGACCAAAGCCGAGTATCAGACCTACCACGGGGATTTAGTCAGAGGCTGCTGATCAGTGCATGAATACGGGAAGTGACAAGGTGCCCTCTGGCAAGCTCCGAAGGGAGACAGCTGCTGCTGAGAACCAGCGCTCTCCAGCTGCTTAAAGCGTAGGCAGTGACCTCGCGTGGGTAGCCGTGCGGCTGAAGGTGGCAGTCAGGAAATAGTCAGCAACACTGTTTTCCGCACACAACCTCCAAGATGAATGCAGGGTCATTCGTATAATAAATCCTAGGCATTCCTGGTGACACCTGGCCATGGTGTGTCACGTGACTTCACTGCAGCTCTGCTTCAGAACATACAACATATATACCTTGTGCTGTGTATGCTGGTCATACAAACAAGACCAGGGAAGGCCACCTGAAGCCCCACAGGTCAGACCGACCACGACTGCATTGTAGTGTTTTCACTGACATTAGAGATACGTAATGGTTGACTTATGGAAAGAAAAGACTTTTAATAATTTCTACTGTCCATCACAGAAGTATCAAATCAGTACATCCTTGTGCTGTATAGTGTTGGAAGCTTTCATTTTTTTAAGAGAACTTGTTGTTTGATTTGCTCACTTGAGTTTTGTACACACAATTATTCAGTGAATTTTGGCTTAGGGTTGGGACAACAATTTTTGAAATGGCTCTAAACATAATTCTGCCATTTTGTACTAAGTAATTTTGTGATGTGTCTGCGTTTGGAGTATAGTCAATTCAATGGTTCTCAACCTATTGGTTGAGGCCCCTTTGGGGATAGAATAACCCTTTCTCTGGAATTACCTAAGACCACTGAAAAACACACATGTTTACATTATTATTCATAACAGCAGCAAAATTACAGCTATGAAGCAGAAACAAAAGTAATTTTATAGTTGAGAGTCACCATAATATAAGGAACCGTATTAAAGGGCCACAGCATAAGAAGGTTCAGAACCACTGGGTCATACCAGCAAATTCTGGGAAAGAAGTTCTAAAATGCTCTCACCCTGAAATTTCAAATATTTTACCATATTTACCTCTTTATGTAAAAATAAACAAGTACATTGTTAACATAAAAATTGTCTTTATTTTAATAAATGATAAAACTATGTGAACAACAAAGATTTCTTTTAAAATAAAATTTTTTATAATTTGTAAATGTGTTTCTAACTTACTGCCTGTGAGTGTTTTATCTATATTCCTACTTTAAATACTTATATACTAGAGTTGTATAAAATTTTGTAAGGCAAATACATTGTGTGTGTGTTTGAAATTATCAGAGAATAAACATAAATGTTACACTAATTAAAGAGAAATTCTTTTGTGAAAAGATCCTGCTAGGAGAGAAAGTTTTAGGAGCCTTTCTCTAGGACATACCAAGAATCATTGGGATTTTTTTCTATAAGTCATACAAACAAACAAACAAAACAAAAATCACATTTGACATTACAAATGCAGTACTTACACACACCTCATTTAAACTCACAGAATAAACTCCCACTTTGTACATTCTTCTGTTTTCTATTCTAATCTAAATTTATTTAAAAAATAAATGCTGGAGAGACTCATGAAAGGGGTTCCTTGATCTTTCCGCATTGCATCCCAGACTGATTTATGCAGTTGGGATGAAACCCAGGGCTTCATGCGTGGTAGGTAAGCACTCCAGAACCTGAGCTACAGCCCAGCCCTAGTGATCTGCTGAGGGATCACACACCGAAGACTCAGCACTCATCTGCAATTCCCGTCTTGTACCACCAAGGAGCTGTCACTCATCTCAGAGTTTGAAATGTTTAGCTGGCATCAACATAATAATTACCTCCTTTTCCCATTTTGTATTTGTACAGACAGAGCTGTGAGCCACCTGTACTTTGTGGCCAGTGAGGAAGGATAGAATTAAGTGTCATAGCATGGCCAACCGAGAGCAGATACAGACCAACTGATCTTATGGAGGTATCATGGTTTAACTGTGTGGAAACCTGGCTCTCTGCCTATGTCCTCCTGCTAGCTATAGCCATAAACGACCAGGCTCAGTAAGCCCTGAACTGTCCTCTGGCCTTAAACTACAGTGAGCTTTAATATATGATGCTTTGCCCACTACCACCACAATTAGATTTTTAATAGTCTTTGTTAGCTTAAACCAGAAAGTGCTTTTGCTTAAATATTTGGAAAACACAAGCCAGCACTGGTATCCTCCTTAGGGTCCTCCACACCTAACAGCTTTGCTGCTGTGAACATTGTTCTTTGCTATTCAGATCATACCGTGTCACCTTGTCACCTGTGTGACATCACGTCATGCTGTGCCCTGCCGCATGAAAATCTTCCAAAAAGCACATGGCTGCACAGTCCTTTGAGTACAGGCAGCAGCACTACCAAACTCCCCAGTACTAGCATCTCGGATGCTTTCCAAGTTTAAACAACGGCACAACTGCAACCTGCACACTTCAGAAATTGTCCTCAGTCCAGATAATCATTCCGGAGACTGCTCTGGTTCCATGGTCTGGCCTGAGAACTCCCACATCTTCATCCCCACCCTCCCCGACAGTGGACGGCAGAGGGGGAAGACGGAAGCCCTGTTTTAATTTTCAGTTCACCTGTGTCATTTAAAGGGTCTTCATGGTGAAATAACATCATTGTTCCCCATTTGTATTTAACTTTCATTTTGAAAACCTCGGCTTCTCACCATCCACTCAAGTCTGTGGTTTAAGCAGCCTACAGCATTTGGCACATTCAATTTTTGTTTCATTGTTTTGAAAAATCTTATTTGTGCAAATAATTGTTATGTATATGAATGTTATGCAAATGAGTGGCAGGAATCAAGTATTCTACTATAACTCTCCTATTTTGATAACAATCCAAGATCAGAATCAGAAACCCTGTCATTTACTTCATGAATAACTCTGGTAATTTTCTACTGTGTTAATAAGAGTTTCACAAAGATAAAAAGCACATGAGGAACAGCATGCCCTAGAGTGAAGGCCTTTCCCCTCAAGACAAGAGTGACTTGGAACTGATCACAATGTAGGTGGATCACAGAGATTAAAATGCTTCAATAATAAATTTGTGCTTATAATTAATTAATTAATGTGTGTGTGTGTGTGTGTGTGTTTGTGTGTGTGTGTGTGTGTGTGTGTGTGTGTTAGACCACGGCAAACATGTGGGTCAGAGGACAGCCTTGGGGGTTTGGTTCTTTCCTTCCACCAAATGGTCCCAGAAATCTAACTCAGGCTTGACAGTGGGAGCCTTTATCCCCTGAGCCATCAGGCTGACTCCTCATTTTAATTTTATAGAAACCAAGCCTTATGTCTCCACTTCAAGATACTGTCTTGTATGTGATGACTAATCTTGGTGGTCAACCACTTTGGCTACAACTGGAATTGACTAAAAGCCAAATGGCTAGAAATACCTTCAAGGGTTTTTTCTTAATCAGAATATATGAGGTGCGTAGACCGCCCTAAATCTGAGCTACACTTTCTAGTGCAGTCCACATAAAAGACCGTGGGAGAAGGAAACTTTACTTTTTGCCTGCTGGCCTTCACTCTCACTGGCAAGTTCATCTCCACTGTTGCTGCAGCCATTATTAAATCCAACTTCTTTAGGCTTCCAGCAGCAACTGAAAACCATTAGTGCCCAGGAACTCTCTGGGACTCCAGCACTAGGTTGGGGCTGCTGAGACGTCCAGCCCCATTGACTGAACAGCTGCGCAGTTCTCTGGCCATCCCATTGTGACAACCACCTTTGCATTAACTGACTGTCCTGTAGGTCAGTCTAATAATACCCCTTTTTAAAATGGGTCCCATCAGTTTGTTCTTTTAGAGAATCCTAACTAATAAAATATGCATGAATGCCTGTTTAAATTATTCATTAAATTAGCACATTTGGCTACTCAGTTGAGTACGGAAAAGCAGCAAGCCTAATGTGTATTCCCCACACAGAAACATGGCCATGGCACTTGCCCGGAAGAATCCAATTTTTTTTCTAAGTGATTTCCCAGGAAGACTCAAGAATTTCTAATCAAGAACACTTTGATGGCTCCAGGTCTGCTTCTAGAGGGTGCTTTGGGCCAGTGACAATATATGCCATTTATTTCCAAACTCAGCCTTGGGCTGAGAACACAGATTTTGTCAGAGAAGTTCTGTCCCTTTGAGGAAGTGACCTCTAACCTGAACCCTGAATTAACAGGCCAGTTTAGAGGAGGCTTGCAGAGGCTTGCTCACAGTATAAGCACAGAGACCTTCAGGTGAACAAGGCAGGAGATGGGAGTCCCTGGCTCAGAATGCCACAGTGAAGAAGTGGGGAATGCCGGAGGTTGTTGGCCAGGCTGACAGTCCTAGTAGACCACCTCGCAGAGGTTTGTCTTTGAGGTGGAAAGCCACGGGAAGCCTTGAAGCACAGAACAGTATGATTAAATTTAGGTTGCTAAAAGAGCCTTTTGGAAGCTGTATAATGAATGGCTTTTGAGGACACGAATGGAAGGGAGGCATACCAGTTTGGATCTATGGCAGTGAGGCAGGCAATCAATGCCTCTGTGAACACTGTTGGAAACAAGCATACATGCTTTGCGTCCATTTCAAAGGCAGAGCCAACAGACCCTGCTGCTCAACTGAACCCGGGGGGAAGATGCAGAGGGGAGAAGAGACGGGAGAGAAAGTCACCATTCCTCAGCAACTAGCCGAAAGGTAATGCTATCGGCTGCGATGGGGACAGCCGGGAGGGAAAGTAGTGGGTTTTCAATGAGGTGACAAGATAAACATGGTGTGGAACTTTGCCTCTGGTGTGCAGATGCGACTGTGGTCCTTGGCAGTATTCCCACCAGTGACTTCCAAATTCAAGACAAAGCAAACGGCCGTCATCAAACCACAGAGGCACAAGACTAAAAGGAAGTGGCATAAGAGAAACAGAACCCTTACCATCTGATTTTGAAAAAGACAAGTTAGGACGAGATAATAGCTTCACATGTAGGGATTGTGAACAAGAACACTTAGACCCACACTTTTCAGTACAGTAGCCACTGAGGGCACGTGGCTATTGAAATTAGTTAAAACGAGCAAAATGCAAAATACTTCTTGGTAGCCACACTGGCCGAATTGTAAGCAACCCATACTCATTCGGGTACTGGACAGCACAATGCCGTCAGGCGATAGTTACATTACACCGGGAAATTCCATGGGCCAGTGCAGATGATGACACCTCCAAACAGCAGGCTTGGGGTGAGTATAACCACAGGAACGCAGACACAATTGCGAGGCTGAAGGTTGCTGACAAGTGAAGACTAGGAGAATAGATGGGGCCACGAGAGGGAGGAGGCTGAGGCAGACAGAAAGTGAAGAGAAGAGCCAGAAGAGGTGCCTAATAAAGTCCTCTGCTTGAAAAGAAAAGTGGGAAAAACGAAAGGGACAAATCTATTATCTGTCTTTATAACAGTACAACAGAGTCTCTGCAAATACAGTCTCTATGACCTAATGATATTAGGTAGTGCCATTCTGCCAGTTTTGGTGACTTTTCTCCAATTGGTTTTAGCCATTATAGGTCCCTTAATCTACCATAAGAATTTTAGAATAAGCTCATGAGTTTATATTTAAAATGCTTGTTTAGATTTGCTGTTATGATTGCGTTAAATCAGTAGATCAGGGAAACCCAATGCCTTAGCCACAGTGGGTCATCTTACCCACACAGTTGATGTACCCCTGATTTCATTAAGTCTTTCTATCTAGCAGCATTTTGTGTATTCTAGTGTGTAGAGATTGCACAACTTGCATGATATTTACGTGTGTTTAAAACTGCCAGTGTTACTATAAACAGTATATCGTTATTTCCCATTGTCTGCTGATATTATGTAGCCCTATAATAGATTTTCTTTCTTATTTTTTTGTGGTAATAATTTACTTCTATTTTATGTTTGAGGAACTAGCTCGGTTATTTTTCAAAGCCACACACTTTCTTACAAAAGCCAGGGGAAAATAAGGAACTCTGTACAAATCTTATTCATAGCGTTATAATCAACAATGAACTCATCATCACATACTCTTTTTAAAACCCCTAAATTTACTTTTTAAATTTGTGGGCATGGTTGGGGGCACTGAGCAGGCCTCCGTGCCTAAGTGGAGGTCAGAGGGCAACTCGTGAGCTTTCCTATCCTTCAGCAAGTGGACCTGGGGATTGTCACACTTGGCCAGGAGCGATTTTACCTGCTGAGACATGCTTCATTCCCCACAACCCCATGGCTCTCCTGCTCTTCCCCCATGGGACTTAAAAGTACCCACCTCCCTACTTAGAATAACCCCACTCAGGAGCTGAAGCCTCCTTCTGTGCCTCTGTTAACTTTTTACAATTGCTCCCACATCTCACAATGCAGTTTTACACAGGACCCTCAGGGAATCTTTGTTTGCACTTCACAGCCAGGCGTGAAGCATAGAGACTTCCCATTAATGCTTATCTCGTTTAATTTAATTCCCAAATGGACGCATCAGCATTGGTTCGGAATTTAGATGATTAAGGGCGAAATGAGGGAAGCCGAGTACAGACCTTCATTTCTGCATGACTGGGTGGCAGTGAGTGGAATGCATGGCCTCATACTCTCCTCAAGGAGATGATGCTGGCTTTTGAAGTGAGTGCTGTGCCCAAGTACTTGACAATTTGGGGCATCTGTGACCACAGGGGTCTGGGTTCGGCTATCCCCTTCCTGTCCTCTGGAAGAGCAGCCAGGACTCCCAATCCCGGAGCCATGTCCCAGCCTGTATTTTTAAATAAAAGGTGCATGGAGCACTCAGCCCTATAGAAATTCTCTGAGCTATAGAACAAACAATCTCATTGCCAGGGATTAAAGTCCTACAGAGATGTTCTTTGACAACAGTGGGGTAAGTAGAGGTCAGCAGGGGAAAGGCACCTGGAAAGCTCCCCAGTATATGTGACCCAAGCAATACATTTCTAAATAACTTATACTCCCCCAAAGAGGGTATAAGCCCTACCCACTGAACATGCTAAAAGAAAGAACGAACGAAAGCTGCTTCCTACTGCAAGCTGCAGGATTATTCCCACATGGAAGTGACAGGTCGTTCAAGGCAATTCTCTACCCACAAAGGATGTGACCCTTTCAATTCTCAACAGGGGCGATGCATTCTTTTGGGAACTTTCATTCCCTGGTGATGTGGAGGAGTGATGATGGATGGGGTGCTCCCTGGTGGGTGTGTGTTCTGTGCTAAGATCTGCCCCTGGATGAGCTGGACACACACACACACACACACACACACACACACACACACACACACACACCCTAACACTGATTAATCTTTTACTTCATTACAAGTTACCTGTCTGAAGTCATAAGGCAAATATTTGAGTGCAGGACTCTTGATGCTATCTGAATTGACTGTAAGTGTACTCCTTGGAAGAGTCTTCCTTAAGCACAGAGCTATGCGACAGAAGTGGCTGGAAATCCTGTTTTCCAGGGGCTCCTAGGATTGCCGGAAGGAAGCTACAGAAACAGGTCTGTTACAGGAGCCATGAGGTACAGTGCTAATGATGTCTGTTCCTCCTGGGCAGAGGGACAGCTCACATCAGGCGGCATCTAGATCATCTGCTGGGGCTCTCTCTGGTGACAGAGCAAAAGAAGGTAATAGCTCTAAGAGTTTCTTAAAGAGGAGACACTTGGTGAATTAAGGGTTGCAGAATCAAGAATGATTACCCTGGGATATGGTGGATATACCCCTTTGACCTCAGCACTTGGGAGACAGAGGCGGGTGGATCTGTATGAGTTTGACTATTGATGAATTTTAATTCAGAGCACGGCTATTCTGGCAAGAGAACACATCCAAAGACCTTCTAGGTCTGTATGATCCCACTGAATACAAACAAGCCTTTAATTCGAGAGACAGAGACAAACAGATATCTGAGTTCAAGACCAGCCTGGTATAGAGCAAGTTTCAGGTAAAGAAAAACTTAGGTCCAGGAGTGGTGGTACACTCCTTTAATCCCAAACAATGAAGATAAAGATAGTTTGTAGAAGGAAGCACCATATTTGAAAGTAATACTGAGTTGAGTCACAGAAAAGGTGGCGAATCAGAGATTTGATAGGATACATACTACTCTCATGAGAAGAGAGATGAAAGGTAATGCACAGATAGAGAGAGAGAAAGACAGAGAGACAGAGAGACAGAGAGACTGAGAAACAGAGACAGAGAGAACAGGAAGTTTTTACCAGAACAGTAATAGGGAGACAGGTTGCAAAGAGAGAACTCAGGTGAAGACCAAATGAGCCAGAGAATGAGAAGGAGCTAGAAGATTAGAAAAGATTGCTAGAGTTAGTTTGAAGCCAAGCAGAGTAATTCTGGGCCTAAGAGAGAAGCCAGATTGAATAAATTAGCTAGAAGAGGAGTTTGAGCCAGAACAGCTGAGTTGAACCAGCCAGCCCAGAGCTCAGAAAGAACAAGGAAGGCTGAGCTTATTCAGCAGTGAGTCTCAGAGGCTGAAGACATTCTAGGCCTCGGTTAGATTGTAGGGAGGCTAGAAGTACCAGGACTAGGACTAGGCTAGCAGAAGGAGGCAGTAAGTCTCTGAGACAACTATTAAAACAAACAGATAAAAGCTCCCTTTACATTTGACAGCAGCCTGGTCTATATAAAGAGTTCCAAGCCAGTCAGGGCTACATCACAAAACCCTGTCTCAAAATAAATAAAAAAAAATAAAAAATAAAATTAAAAAAAAAAAGAGGAGGAGAAAGAGTGATGAAGACAGACAGAGAGAGACAGGGAGAGAGAGAGAGAGAGAGAGATTGCTTTGGAGTAAGAGTTCCTTCTCTACCCATTTCCCCCTTCTTAGAGGAAAATGATGCAGCCAGCCCCGATGAGATCTGACAGGCTAGGGTTACATAGAAGGGGAGGAGGAACTCCTTTATCAGGGGACTAGGGAAAGGGCATGGGAGGGAGAAGAGGGAAGGAGAGTGAGACTGGGAGGAGATGAGGGAGGGGGCTACAGCTGGGATACAAAGTGAATAAATTGTAATAAATAAATAAATAAATAAATTAATTAATTAATTAATTATTTTTTTTAAAAAAGGGAACGTATTAGCTATCCGTCTCCGGGTAGGTTTTAAGACCTGTCCATTCTAACTGCTTAACCACTGAAAGACTATTTTGGTTAACTGACACAATTTTTTTTTATATGAACGAGGTTTATTAGATGGAGATGAAAAGAGAGAAAAGGAGAGAACAAGACATGATGAGGGGATGGAGGGGGCGCCCCGACACAGAAAGGGGAGAGAGAAGAGAGTAAGAGGGCAAGAGAGAAACTGACACGATTTTTAACAGGCAAATATTTGCCCTGAACCATCTTTCAAGATAAACTGTATATTTTATTTGTGACTGCTTCAGCAGGTTCTCAAAATACCACCCAAGAGATGTGTGGTGTCACCTGAAAATCGCCCTCCTGGTGTTCAGTGTGAAGGATGGAACAGCTGGGGAGGGCGGGGCAAACTATGGGAGCAGGAGACACCTTCTTTCTTCGGTTAATGAGGTGGGAGCCCAGGGTCCTGAAGACTGGAAAGTGAATGGAGGCCCAAGAAGCAGATTGAACACAAGATAAAGACCACAGGCTGCAAAGACTGTGGAGTCTCTCAAGCAAATGCCTAGAAAAGCCATAGAGGTTTATTCTAGAAGAAAGGAGTTGCTTTGTACACACTGAGCAAGAAATGGTGAGTCATGGCCAGGAGAGGCTGGTCCAGGAACGGCTGGGCTCAGATGTTGTGCGCCCTTGTCTAGCTGAGTCCTCCAGCTTGAAACATCCCCTCTTGAAGGGAACAGAGGGTCTCGTGTAAAGCAGCAGGTTTCAGAAGAAGTTCCCAGCTTCACAGGATCCCGGTGTTATGTAAGTAGTGACAGGAACCACAGAGGGGAGCCTTGCCCACCAGCCGCCTGCTTCTAAGCTAGGCTGGACGCACTAGGACGAGCTTTCCTGGGCTGTTAAGGGGGATTTCAATGACACAGTTTCCTTGAGTTTTATAAGCAACCCTGATGGGAGTGCCAGGTTCCCTGTGCTGGGTGTAAGGGCCTCTTTCCTTTGCTGTTTCCAGTGCTCTATTTGGGGTGAGTAGACATTTGTTTGTGTCCTGGGAAAAGTCACATAACAACACACAACAACTCAGTGTTCCTCCCTGCAGGCGGGAGGATTGCTAATGAAGCTCCCCTGAGCTCTCCGGAAGGAATAAGCAAGTTCACATGTGAAATGTGCTTAGGAAAAGCCAGATCAGAGTAAGCGCTGTGCGGCTGCTCACCCGTCACCACTGACTTCGCTGTCCCTCTTCAGCTGTACTGTGTTCCCCCAAAGGCTCCTGTGCCGAAAGCATGGCCCAGCCAGTGGGACTGGTTTGAGAAGTGCCAGGGTCTTCAGGAGGTGGAACCAAGCTGGAGGAATTAGCTCACAGGATAGCCTCGTCCTGGTCCTCCCTTCCCTGGTAGCCATGGCATGAAGACGTTTCTCTGCCACACATGCCTACTGCTAGGATGTCGTATCAGGGACACAAGCTTGGTGCTTCAGGATGGAGGCCCCTAAAACTGCAAAATAAATCATCCGCTCTGAGGTGGCATCAAAAAGTCCATGCGGTACCACCGTCATGCTCGATACTTCTGTACAAAGTTTAAGGCTATGTTCAGTCTGCTACGGTTTGGTCGTGTCCTACAAAACTCATCTTGAATTTTAGTCACTGTTATGACAGTATTAAGAGACACAGCGCAAATGAGTGAGTCGGTTGTGAGGTTCCCAGGGTGGATTAATGTCATGATCCCAAAAGTGGATTAGTTATCTCAGCCATGGATTAGTTATCCTGAAAGTGGATTAGTCATCCTGAGTTATCCATTAGTCATCCTGGGTTATCCCGAAAAAAGGGCTGTCACAGAGAGATTGGCTCTCCCTTGCCTCTGTGTCCCTCCTGTGCTCTTCTGAGCTATGTGAACACATCAAAAAAGGCCCCAGGCAGAGGCCAGCACTGTGTGTGCTGTTAGATATCTCATCCTTAAGACGTTAGGACTGTACTTGTTTTCCTGAGTGTTCCAGCGAAACAGCATAGAAGGGACCCTGCCATGGTCTGTACAGATTCCCATAAAGAGCACGTTATAAGAAAATGCAGGAAAGTATGGAAAGTGCCATGAAGCCAGATGAATACAGTGCCCCCAAGAGACTCAGGGAGAAATTCCCAGGCAAGTGTTTTCCTAGCAAGCCACCAGCGACCGTGGCTGAGTGTCCTGCTGGTAGACACAGAGGCTGTCCCTGTGAGAGGACCCAGCAAACCTGAAGAGAGGGCCACAGTTCCTCAGACTCTGGCCTTTCCCCTCTCCTTTCACAATCTGAAGAACAGCAGCTAACAAATCAGCCACTCCAGGCCACTTGGGTCAAGTAACTTCCCCTCTCAAGGGGCTACAAGTGAGTATTTGCTCTTTTTCATGAAGAGCTTGAGGGGAATGTGGAAATATTCCTTCAGCGGCATTTCTCAACAGGCACCACTCCACTACGAACCACCCACACGTAAGCACGCACGCACGCACACACGCACACACACACACACCAGCAGCAGCAAGCAGCACCCTCACTATGGCCTCTTCCCTCCAGCTCTTTCTTCTGAATCTAAGCTTGGGGATGTCACACTAGCTAGAGTAAAAGTGAAGTTTCCATCCTCTTCTCTACCAAACTAGCTTCTGTTAAAAAACAACCAAGATTTTTTCTTCATCTTCAGTCAACACTTTTCTAAATGACCTTGGCCCTTCTGCCATCGCCACCACCACTCACTGGGCACCCTCCAGGTCAATGTTTCCTAAAACTGTGCGTTTCTGTCTCTTACAGGGGTCACTTAAGTGATGTGGGTGCTGTGAAAGGCCAGTGACATTAAAAAGTTTCTAAACTTAGAGTAATCAAAACTTACAAATAATCGACCTTGCGGTAGTGCTTGCCTGTGCTGCACAGCACTGCTCTGCCACAGTCCTGGTGCTGAGTACTAAACATTCCCAGCCTGCACCGTGCATGCCTGTTCTCTCACTACACAAGGCCAACAAACGCACCCTGCAGCCATGTGGCTCAGATCTGTTTTAGTTTGTTTTCGGGTAGTTCTGTGTAGCCTTCATTGGCTTGTCAGCTTGGGTTTGAGGCTACTTTATGTTATGGGCTGCACAGGCTCCACTGCGCAAACATGGTTTTCTGCTCTTCTAAAACACGACTTTTCATCTTTTCCTACCATCGTTCCTCAGCATGAAAGTATCAACTTAATCTCTGGCTTAAATCGTGTTAGACAGAAAGCACATCTATTTCATTCACATGCAAATTCCTTTAATAGTTTACAAATGATAAGTTATATGTGTACCAGTTATTTTAAAATAAATTTCTGACTTATTAGTAAGTCACAGTAATGACTGTGTGTAAAAACGCCTCAGGTGAAAGGGCTTACAAGCAGAACATGCTTGAGAAAACGCCTCAGGTGAAAGGGCTTACAAGCAGAACATGCTTGAGAAAACGC
>REGO01000215.1:243081-253402 GCA_010120015.1 Rhombomys opimus | reverse complement strand
TTGAGAAAACGCCTCAGGTGAAAGGGCTTACAAGCAGAACATGCTTGAGAAAACGCCTCAGGTGAAAGGGCTTACAAGCAGAACATGCTTGAGAAGCCTGCAGCCAGGCTCACCAGGCATTTCATGGATTTCTGATTTAATCAGTAGCAATGTTTATAAAACGGGATGTTGATTTAGAGCGGTGGTTCTCAACATGTGGGTCATGACCCCTTTGGGGACTGAATGACCCTTTCACAGGGGGCATATATCAGATATCATGCATATCAGATATTTACATTATGATTCATTACAGTCACAGAATTCCAGCTATGAAGTAGCATTGAAAATAATTTTACGGCTGGGCATCACCGCAACATGAGGGACACAGCATTAAGAACGTTGAGAAGCACGGCTTTAGAGGCTTTCCTGAGGTCAGGAGTCAAAGGCCATGCTGATGCAGAGGCAGGAGGAGCCTGGAATCAGCACCTGGGGCTGGGGGTGACCCCTGTCTCTGTGCCATGATGCCCAAGATGAGAGATCCCTAAGCAACCAGGCCAGGTGGTTGCAGTCTAATTGCAAACAAAACTACTTAAAACACACATGACACGAAGATCCATCTTTTAACTTTCAGGTGTGGAAGAAAAAGGATGAAAGCTATGCAAAATACCGTGTTCCCAGAGAGACTGCACATTTTGTTCTGAATATGAACCCATCTTCCAGCTTTGCCCATTGCCTCTTCCCAACCACAGGCAGCGAACGTGGGGGCTACATGTAGAGAAGCTGTGGGGGTTAGGGACAGCATGGGTAGTAGGGCAAGGTATCACATTAGATACAAGTAGATCAAGACGTCAGAAAGGGGCCTGTCCATGCAGATAAATTGAAGGGGGCTTGAATCCATGGTGTAAAAAAGTTAATGTTTAAAATGAAATGCAACAACACTATCTTTAAAACCACCAAGGCAGTAAACAACTTCGTTTTTAAGATATTTTATTTTGGTTATTTGAATCTTGTGTATGGTAGGGTGTGTGCATGTGAGTACAGATGTCCGTAGGATCATCTGTCCTCTCTCTGGAGGCCAGAGAGTAGGATCCCCTTGAGTTGGAGTTACAGGAAGTTGTATGCTGTCCTGCAGGGGTGCTGGGAACTGAACCCGAGTCCTCCACAAGAGCAGGGAATGTAGAAAATCATTAGACCATCTCTCCAGCCCTACAAACTTTTTAAATAAACTTTTAGGAAATTATTCATCATGAAAGATGTCATTGATGAACCTGACATTAAAACTTAGAATTTCTGTACATAAAAAGCATCATAAGTCAAAATAAACTCTAATCTGGATTGTCATCCTGGATATACACATGTAGAGAATTCTCTAAAATCAATATTGAAAATGCCAACACTCCAAAGAAACATGGACAACAACTTTGAAATGGAAATTTCTAAACACACACACATAACCACACACAACACACTGCTAATTAAGCACACATACCCCACCCAACTTGCAAAACAGTCCATACTTCCTAGCCAGCAGTCATGAAAGATCTATTGAAAGAATGAGATCTCATCAGATTAGCAAAATCTTAGCAGTTTAGTAATTTTAAGCATTGTAATAATGAGGGTAACAGAAATCCCCATATTTATTGGTGGGCACAAACCAGCCCAAACACCGTGAGGAACACCACCTCCTGCTACATTCCTTGAAGACATTCTTGTACATGAGCCAATAGGTCAATAATACTATTATTGTTCTCAATCATTAAAAGCTGAACACAATCCAAGCAATTACCAGGAGAAGAATGGATAATTATAGTGACAGAGAAGAGAAGTAGCTTTTGAAAAGCTTTTCTCTGACCTCTACATATGCCTCGTGGCACACACACCAACACACACAATAAATAAATGAAAAAAAGAGAAGGCTTTCTACAGATGGCCAGATGTCTTATCCAATGAGAACAACTGCTGAGCAAGCCTGTGACCTGAGTTTGAGTCCCAGAATTTCTACATAAAAAAAGCCGGAAGCTGTGGTGTCGCTCTGCAGTCCTGGCACCTTACAGTGAAATGAGAGGCAGAGACAGTAGAAGCAGCCAGACACTCACAGGCTAGCCAACCTGGGACATGCAACATGGTCTCTCCTGGCCACATGAAAGACCTTGCCTCACTAAGGTGGAAGGAGAAAGCCAACTCCTGGGCAGTGTCCTCTGCCTGCCACACAGCACACCTCACACTAATAACAACAAATAAAAATTGTTTTAGAAGAATGTTATATGGTAAAAAAAAGTTGAGGAAGAATGAATAAAGTAATACAATCCATTGTATTAACACCTATTCTGGGCAAACTAGGCCAGCTGAAATAAGAAAACTTGAAAGATATTATTATAAATTGAAAAAGAACACAAAATAATCTATGTATATATTGTGTGGTCACAACCGCTTGGTCCACTTTTGCTGTTTGGTCAAGACAAGACATTAGGAGAAGCCCTGCAAAGATTTGTGTAAACAATAAAATTACCTGAATGAACAGTGACACATCCATCTATGGCATGGAAGTAAAGAGAGGGCTTTGGGGGACCAGAGACGTGACTCTGCAGTTAAGAGTGCGTGTTGCTCTTGCAGAGGAGCCAGCCTTACGTCCCCAGCACCCTCGTGTCAGCTCATAACCTGCATCTCCAATCCAGAAGATCCAGTGCCCCCTTCTGTCCTCCACGGGCACTAGGCATGAATGTGGTGCACAGACATACAGGCAAGCAGAACACTCACACACACAAAATGAAAAGCATAGATCCCTTCTAAAAGTGGGGGATGGGCAGCACAGTGTCTTTGATGCCCATTGGGGAGAAAATCATAGCAACTAGCCAGTGACCCTAGGAACTCTGAAGGCTCTTAAAAAGGGGGTGGGGAAGGAAGAGCAGAGAAGGGGAGAAGATAGGACAGGACAGTAGGGGAGATAAAGGAATGGAAGGGGAGGGAAGAAAAGGTAGAGCAGGAGAGGGGATAGGGAAGCGACACAGCCACAGAAAGGATGGCTTTCCCAGGGAGACTGTAAATTTAGCTCTAGGCAGCTGTCACCTGACTTCTAAACAAGCCCTGAGGAGCCCTGGTGGCAGCCCAAGAACAGAAGGCCCTTTCTAGCTCCCGAATTCGTACCCCGTCTACTCGGAGACCTTATTCTCCAGATCCTGTCTGGGTCCTTTGGCTTTCAGCTTCCACCCCGACCGCCCTCACAAATGCCTGTCCCAGCCTGTGCCAGAGGCAGCAGATGGGCACACGCTTTGTAATTATCACCGTAGCCAGGTGTCTGGGGGCCTTTCCCGGTCACTCAAAGTAATTAATCTCTTACACTTATTGGTGACAATATGACGCTTCGAAGAAGATGGGTCCCTGGAAAATAGGAAAGAAACAAATCTCTGCTCTCTACATAAACTACGCCTGGGTCAGCCTTTCCATGATTGGGAGCCACTTAGAAAGGAGTAAGATGAATAGATGCCAAACAGTAACTCATCCCTGGAGGATGGTGTCACGAACCACAGTATCTGTTCCAGTGAGGCAAGGGCAACAATGTGTGCCTGGAAGAACTGTGGAGGCACAATCTGATTTCCTAGAACATCCTACCCCCTCCTGAGGCAGAGGCTGAGAACAGAGAGGGGGGATGGATGAAAAGTCTTAAAAGTGAGACACGTGGCTCTGTGTCCTCCCCTCTTTGCTCCCAAGAGCAAAGTCATTGCCCTAAATCTGAATACGACAAGCACCACTTGCCCCAGCCCAGGTTCACTGTCCACTGACAGTCTAAGGGCGTCTTCAGGGTCTGGTTTCTTTTTAGTCATTGTTGCTTTTGTTTTATTTGTTTTGTTACCAGAGCCCAGGCTAAACTGAAATCCAGCCATCTCCTGCCTTCGCCTTTCAAGTCCTAAAATTCCAGCTGTTTACCACAACTGGCTTCAAGTGCGAGTTTGTGCTACTTAGCTTTTGGTCAATTTGATGAAAACTAGAGTCGTCTGGAAAGAGAGAAATACTTCTATCAGATTGTTCTGTGGATGGTACCGCCCCTGGGCAGGTGGTCATGTCTAAGACAGCAAGCTGAGCAAAGCCATGAGGAGCAAGCCAGTAAGCCACACTCTGCCACGGCCTCTGCATCAGCTTCCACCTCCAGGTTCCTGCCCTGACTTCCTTTCCTGTGGGTCTGTAACCTAGAAGGTAAAATCAACCCTTTTCTCTCCAAGATATTTCTGGTTATGATATTTATCACAGCAACAGAAAATTACCTAAAACAGTAGCCAAGGTAAGAATCTGACAGTATGGGAACAAAGCAAAGGGCGGAAGAACCTGCCAACTCGTCAAGGTTCAGATAGGTGAAAAAACGGAAGGCTAGGTCAGGGGATGTTAGCTCCTGAGAACTGCTCAAAATACAAAACCTTCTTACCCAGAGAACCAGTTAGACATTATACAAAAATCACACAGAAATTTCATTACCTTGACCATACCAGTTGCACAGGAGACTAGGCAGGAAACAGTGAATCACCATAACACATCCCGATGTGCTCAGCACAGGAATGCTGGGATATACGCCCAACCATCACAGACCAACAGCACGCGCCATTCACTCTCGGTCATTAGTGACAGTCAATGTTCACTTCATCTGGGGACCGAGGGAGGAGTACTGCTCTATCCATCGGCTGGCAGGGCATACCAGGATTGATCCCTCTTCTCATGATCTGCAGAGAGGCTATGGCTTCTGCTTCAGGTAAGGACAGTCATGGGTGCTGTCAAATGACTTCTGCCAACAGGAATTTCTGAAGGCCTTAATCAAAATCTGGTTTTGATTTCCCTCCGGTTAACCTGAAGCTACAGACACAATGTTGTCTGCATGATTTCTGGAATATCTGCCTTTAAAGGTTAATTCATTTCGCTTTTAAAGTCCCTTTGGGCCCAGGTTCAACCTTTGCTCCTAGATGAATTGGTTTTTTACATGAAACCCACTTGTGTTTTCATACAACAAAGGCAGTCACCGACAGTCCACAATTTCAAACTTAGGATGTGTAACTCTTTCTTCACTTACTAATGGATCTCTTGCAATCTTTGCATTCACAATTCAAGCATCAGGAAGTAAGGTCCACATAAATATTCCAGCCACAGAAAGTGATCAACAGGTCAGGAAGAAATAAAATTATAACCTCCCACTTTCTAATCACTAAAGAGACTGAAGATTTCACCATACAAACATTTGTCATGTCTTAATATTTGCTCAGGTAGTCTGTGAGGCAAACAAGCATTTCTTTGGGCTCTCAGAACTGAAGTTTGAAAAGCACAGATTCCAGTGGAAACCAGAATAAGTCCCCTTAGAGAGGGCGAGATTCCTTCAAGGAAATCTTAAAGTGATAGGGTGTAAATGGCTTCCACTGGGTGTCTTATCAAGGACAATGATTGGAGGATAAATCTACCTCTGTAGCTCAGGGCCCAGCAGAGATGCTAGATATTGTCCCAAGAAAGGGTCAAGATTTCTTCTCTCCATAACTAGCTTGTGATGTGGTACCAAGTTCAGACTAATCGCCACGGCACAGGAGGGAGACTAGCTCACAGAATGAAGTCTGTGCTGTAACCTCATGTGCTGGCTTCAAAGACCTCTTTCCTTTTTATCCTGACCCTCTTTGCCAAAGATGTCACATGTTCAATAGCCTTTAATTCCTATTTACTCATGTCCACATAATTCTAAACACGCAGAGAGAAGTGGGGCTGTGGTTAAGGTGAGTGTGATCATTTTGAGTTTAATAATTATAAGAGGCCATAAAGTCTCCATCCATCATCAGAAAATGTCCTCTAGGCCCAGTGCTCTTTACAGGCTGTGCTTTAGAGCTGGGGACATGGCTCAGTGGTAGAGTGTTGACCTTTCGTGAGCAAGGTTCCCCAGTTACACTCCCAGTACAAAGAAGATAAAGTCTGTGTTTTATAAAAGTAACAACATTAACTGGGGGGGGGGGGGTGAGTATCCGAAAGCAAGATGTGGGCGACTCTTTCCGTGAAGGCAACTGCTCTTTTCTTTTGTTGCTGTCATCATTGTCATCACCATCACCATTGTCACTGCCCTGCGCTCACCTGGGATCTAAGAAGATGTGACAAAGAATACCCCCTCCCCTACCCTCACTTCCTGAAAGGTCTCCCTTAGAATGTCTTCCTCAACAAAGTCTTTTGAATTACTTTGGGCCAAGATGGTCTAATAAGGTGATTTCAAGTGGCGGTTTTGGGTCCCCGAGTGTCACCTGAGGACTGGGGCCAGCTCTGCTGGTGGTCAGTCACGTGCTCCTCTGGTGAATTGCCAATCACAGAGCTGACCCAAGGTACCCCTAGACCTGCCAATGGTTTTCCAGTGGGGACAGTCTTGTGAACTGTTTTGTAACCTTTCAGAGTGTGACTGTTTACTAGACAGGAAGTGGACACAGACTTTTGTCCCATGACTACATGTCAGGGAACCCTTCTGGGATGGTTTTACTGCATAAAGATAACCATAATGGGCTGTAGGATATTTCGGGGGCAGGGCGACTGATGCTCACCTTACAGGAGTACAGAGACAAGCAGCAAGGGGAAGAAAGAGCAAGGGTTCATTTTATATGTCAGCCCAAACGCCAGCTCCAGCTGGGCAGAGAGGCCCGGGGCATGAAGAGCATGAGGAGCCCAGGATGTGACTCAGTTTGCACAACGCTTGTCTATCAAACCTGAGACCTAGATTCAATCCCCAGCACCTTACAAGCGCAGCACGGTGCACACCTATAGCCCCAGCCCTCAGGTGGAGGCAGGAGAATCACAAGTTCAAGGTCATCTTCAGCTATGTAGTTAATTTGGGGCTAGCCTGGTCTATATAAAACCTCAAAACAAAGCAGTAGGTGTGAAAATGTGTCGTTAACAGTCAGGGGACTCAGGGACCGAGATCCTTTAGGCTAGCTGATAAAGCTTCCTCTGTATCTCACTACTAACCTAACCCCCAGAGCTCGCACCCCTGCTGGTCTGCAGAACTTCAGGGCCTTCCCCGCAATGGCTGCAGCCCTGGAATGCAGTTCCTCTACACCCCGGCAACCACTTTGGCTCCTAACTTACAGAAGCTCTGATGAGCTGGCAGAAGGGCAGTGATGACCTGTTCTCCTATTTTGATACTCTTTTGAGCATTTAAATCCTTACCAAAACTGAGCTCTGAAGAGACTGCCTTTTAAATACGGTGAGTATTCACTGCTGCTGTTTCTAGCTTAGTTACAATCCATAAACATCTGTTGAGCCAATGAATACGGGGGTTGTGGTAACGCAGGAGTGTGCCTCCTCCACACGCCCACACGGCTTCTCTGTGTTGTCAATACACTGTTCAGATGCTCTCTCTACCGTAGCCAGTTCACCGAAGGCTGGGGGTCAGTCCACCTCAGCATACAAGGCAGACTACGATGCTACAGGGATGGCGAGCTGCTACAACCACAATGACCTAACCACAGCCACCACCAAAGCCCTGGAAGTGAAACAGAGTCATCACGTCATGAGGCCTGAACAAGGAGAGCCTGCCTTTCTGTGGCCAGCACGGGGAGAGCATCAGAGAAAACTGTCTTTCAGGAAACACCAGTGAGTTTCGACTTATAAACCGCAGCACGTTTAGTGTGGCCTGGCCCTGACTTTCTATGACCTCACAGATGACTAAGACATGGAAATGCTTCTCACCACCATGGCCTCTCAGGCTGAATCATCCTGAGAGCTCTGGCTGCATAGCAACTGACAGGCTTTGTTCAGAGGCAAGCTTGTAGCACAACCTCTGTGAGAGCCAACATCAAGGCACTAAGAGAAAAACCTGATGTTGACCCTGAACAGTGGCGTGGGCTCCTTCACCTGGAAGCAGACACTTTTCAGAACAGCCCACCCTTGGCCTTGCCACGTCCTGCTCTTCAGAAGGCAGAGCCCTCCTGTAGGTACCAAACACTTTTTCTGTCCATTACCCCTATGGTGTAATGAAGGCACACCTATGTGATCCTACGATTTTAAAATCAAGCCAGAGATGGAGTAGTAGGACAAGGCTCAGCTTGGTGTGGTGGTAGCAGCTCAAACATCCTCTAGTCCCGCCAAGGCCAGCAGGCTGGCATACTGACCACTCAACCCGAAGTAACCCGAAACAGAATGACTCCTGTCCTACTTCCACTGTGTAACAACGTCCTGTTTCCTCGTTTACTTAAACCAGAACTATTTTTATATCAACATCCCAAATGGCCTTTACTCATGGGGAAAAATTCAAAATACCACTCTTTGTTTTATAAATCTGTCTCTCTCTTCCTCTCTCTCTTTCCCTCCCTCCTTCCCAACCCTCCTCTGTGTGTGTGTTTGTGTACGTGTATATGTGTATGTGTGTGCATTTCTGGGTGTGAATATGGCTACACCTGTGTCCTGGCACAATTTTGTAGAGATCACAAGGCAACCTTGTATCTTAGTCCTCACCTCCCACCTCCAAAACCTATCCTGCCACCCACTCACTGCCACACAGAGAGCTGGCCCTAATTACATCGAGAGTCTTGATGTGCCCAGGAAAGGCGTGTATGTCAGGAAGCCACAGTCCAGATATAAACCAAAGTGAAGAAATGAAAGACCTTTCAGTAGTCAGTCTGTGACATACGGAGAAAGGAACTACAGCCACAAAGATATGATAGGGTGACACGCCCAAGTCAGTATACTTCTGAGAAATTAGCAGATTCTTTGAAAATCACTTTTTGACATTAACAATTGAGGAATGTACTTAGTGAATTTGCATGTTTGCATGTGATTAGGAAGCCTTTCTTTAGATTCAAATTCAGCAGGCAGGTCACAGCCCTCTGTGCACTAAACGCTATCTTATGGGTTTTCACGAGTACTCTGACCTGTCTGTGCACTGACAAGATACGAGGCCTTTGGCAACGTTTCCATGGCTCAGACTCCTTAGCTGATAACAGAGGAGTCCACCCCCAAGCTAGGCTCTAGAGATTAAACACATCTTCCAGTTTCCAGGCTTTTGTTGAGAGACAGACATACAGCCATTCCTTCCTAGCAAGAAGTAAAAAGCCAAAAAGCCAAATGGAAGATCAGCAACTCCTTTTTAGGTCTGTAAGAGAGATGAGGCCACAGGAAAACCATGAATGGAGCGACTGGCAGGTGACTACAGAGAATTACAACTTGGAGTAGAAAACGACAAGCAGCGGTCTCTGTGGGGACAAACAACCCCAAATGACAAGTTTCTGGAGCGATTTAAACCCCGAGAAGACCTGGGTCTGTGGTGATCTTATGAGTTCTCCCAAGTCCTCACGATGAGCATCAACAGCAAATCCTTTGAGTTTCCAGAATCTAAGAAACTTGGGGGAAGTAAAAACCCAACTCTAACTTCCTCTATTCATTTTGGTGTGGTGGTGGGGGTTGCAGTGGTGGGGGTCAGAGGAAGCGGCAGTAGGAGACCAATGTTGAGTAGGCTAACGTAGAGACGGAGAGGAGCTGACGAACTTCACCATCCAGGCACAACGGTTCACTGTAGAGGCCGAGAATATGTGCTTAAGCTATGGAATGCTCTCCACCCAGATCTATATTACCATGACTGCTGACGACAGCCTCTGATATATTTTGTTGTGAGCCCAGCCTTTAACGGCTGAGCCATCTCTCCAGTCTGACAACAGTCTCTTGTACCTGCTTCATCAAGAAAACATAAAAGACAACAGAAAAGGTTAAAGCTCACAGTTTAAAGAGACAACAAACATCATAATCAGATTCCGATAATGGCAGGAAACTTAGTTTGTGAAGCATCTAAACCAATGATGGTACTGCACCATGCGCTCTGGTAAATAGGCAGACAGCATGCAAAGAAAGCAGAAAATACAGAGAGGAAGTCCTGGTGATGAAAAACACTCTCACAGAAATGTAGAGGACCTCTGGTGGCTCAAGAGTATACTGGACACAGTTCAGGAAAGAGTTCCTAAGCTTGAGGCTATATCAAGAAAAGTAGATAGCAGATCTATTTTTGTTTTTAGTCTTAATGGTCAGCTTGGTAAAACCTCACGTAGGGGACATGCCTCCAGGCATGCCTCTGGTCATGCTCATGGGAGATTATCTTGAATGGATTGAGGTGTGAAGACCTTCCCCTCTCAGGGTGGCACTATTCTCTGGGTAGGGTCCTTGACCACATAGAAATGGAGAGGAATGGGGAGACCTCAGCACCAACGTTCATCTTGTTCTCTGCTTTGGGTGTGGATGGGCCATAACTGGTTGCTTCAAGCTCCTGCTGCCTCCATTTCTCCGACACACTGAACTATATCTTAAATTTAAAATCAAGATAAACCCTTCTTGTCTTAATCTGTTTTTTTGTTATGTT
>REGO01000215.1:213490-236312 GCA_010120015.1 Rhombomys opimus | reverse complement strand
TGGTAGCTCAGTAACCAATTGGTTTCCCAAAGTGAGGGGAACAAGGACTATTTCTAACAGGAACTCAATGAAGATACCTGATAAAACAGGATCAGATGAATGGGGGGAGGTCCCCCCCATCAGTGGACTTGGAAAGGGGCACAGTGGTGATGAGTGAGGGAGGGAGGGACTGGGAGGGAATGAGGGTTCGGGGCACCGCTGGGATACAGAATAAATAAAATGTAACTGATAAAAATAAAAAAATTAAAAAAAAAAAAGACATGCAACAGAGAACACTGTAGGATGCCAGTGAAAAACATTAGAAGTTAAAGCCCAGGAAGTCTTTTAGAAAGATGTACTAGGAGAAGGACATGAAAAACAAGAGGGGAATGAGCTTTGAGGTTCCATCCCAATTTCTAAATAAGAAAAAAAAAAGATGCAGAAAGCTGAGGAAGAAATTAGTAAAAACAATGATTAAAAAAATGGACAAATAAAGACAGAGGGCTACATAAACACATACACACATGTACACATGCATTACACAAACACACACACATACCCACATATTTGAACACACATATGCATGCACTCACACAAAAGTGAACACCCCCCTACACGCATGCACCCACCACACACACACACACGTACACACACATACACACACACAGGAAAGGAGCCATGGCCCTAGTTTACTGTTGGTTCATAGTGAAAACACTTGTTTAAATTATAATATTATAGACTTCAAGTACGGATTTAATAAAATTCTGCTATATAATTTTATTGAGGGAATGAATGAAAGGAATTATATTGATAGTAAAAGAATTATTATCTTTCCCTAAAAGTCAATAGATGAATAAAAACAATAAAGACATATCTAGGAAGGAAACAGTAAATGAAAGGAAAGAGACAAATGTGTTGTATATGAAATAGATGCCCCAAGAGGAAAAGGGAAAAGACAGTCTTCTCGTTCTTGACCTCATAACATATGGTGGTTTTCAAAAGTATGAATGTGTGTCATGCTCACAAAAAGTACACTCTCAATAAACATTTACATTTCTATAGGATATAATTAAAACTGGAGACTTTAAATATACAGCTCAAATTGGTATCTACCCTTAAACCAAATAACCACAAAACATTTTAGACTCACATTTATACACTCCTAAAAGTATATTTTCTTCTCAATAATTTACCACTTCAAAACTCAGAAGAGTTACCGTAGCCATCGCTTTGATGGTCAGTGATCTCCAGACTTCTGGCGCGTCTTCTGACTTCTCTGATTTGCCACAGGAACAAGCCGAAAGTTTGTGGAGAGAGGGAGCTAATAGTTTCATAACTCATCAAAACCTTAACTGCTATCCTGTTTTTGCTTTTAATCATTTAGATTCTATACCAGTTGCTTCAGTCTAGTCTGCAATATGCACCGTTTCTTAGACCACAAGATGAATCCCCAGACAAGGCCTCACATTTTCCTGATAAAGATAATGTAGCGTACGGTCTTGCCTGCATGTATGCATGCACACCGTGGACATGCCTAGTACCTGCAGATACCAGAATAGGACATTGGGTTCCTTGGAACTAGAGTTATAGATGGTTGTGAGCTGCTCTGTGGCTGCCAGGGACCCAGGTCATCTGGAAGTGCAGCCTGTGTTTTTAACCACCGAGCCACCTTGCCAGCCCTGGCTTGAAGCATTTTTTAAACGCATACCCATAAAGTCATAAGCTATATTCTCCAGCAATAATCACACTGCATTTCCTCCCAATTTTCTGTGCAGTGAAGATTTTCTCTAAAACATAAGCACACCCGGCTCTAATAACATCTTCCTGAACCAAACAGATTTAGGCTTAGAAATAATGAAGCCGCACTGCCTGAGCACAGGCACTCATGGGTGAAAACCAATCATTTGTATTCAAAACAGACAAATTGATTTGACAAAAACCAATTCTAACACAGCACTTAGGCAGAATAATTTGCTTACCTCTGTTGGTTTATAGCAGTCCACGAGGGCTTCCTAGAATTAAATACACAGAAAGTCAGGATTCTTTCTCTTAATTCATCATCTTGAAATAAAAAGCCATTACTTTTCATTTAAAGTGTGTGTGTGTGTGTGTGTGTGTGTGTGTGTGTGTGTGTGTGTGTGTGGTATGTACACATGAATGCAGTATCCATGAGGGCCAGAGGAGGATGTTACGTGTTCCATGGAGCTGGAATTGCAGACAATTGTGAGCCGCTGACATGAGTGCTGGGAACCGAACTGTGGTCCTCTGGAAGGAAGAGCAGCAAGTGCTCCTAACTGCTGAGCCTTCTCTCTGGCCCTCTTATTTCATCTTTAAATCATTATTGTACAATGGTCTGTTAAGGCTTACCACTGACTAGCTATACTTACATTTTATTTCAGTACCAGTTGGTCAGCTAAGACATAAAAATACCATTCATATGCAGCCATGTTGTGTTCTTAACATGGGTCCATATGCACACACATATACACACGCATATATACATACATGTATATATATTGCACAGAGTTTTTGAATGACAAAGTCTTGCTTTTGTGCTACCAGTTTTGAAAATCAAACATCACCCTCACTAGCTTATACCTGCCCATGGAGCAGAGCTTGCTTTAAAGGACTCTATTCTACCTCTTCCTGCACACTCACATGTATGATGTGTACATTCACATGTGTGTGCACACTCACATGTATGATGTGCACATTCACACCCTTACCTTTGGACTCCCAACCTGGTTCGTATTAAACTGGACATACTTAAAGCTGACGGACTGTCTGTGCAAGATGGTGGCCACCGCTATGGACATGGAAAGAGGGCTCTGGCCATGGTTCAGCCATAGTTTTACTTCTCTTCTCACTGACCTGGGAACCAAGCAAGAAGGGGACCTGGAGAACAACTAAAAAGCTCCTTTCAAGTTCTCAACTGATTTTCCTGTCATTTTATTTTCTATAGAACTGATGTTAAAGAAAAAAAAAAGTCCTAGGGCCAGATGAGGTGGCACATGCCTTTAATCCCAGCACTCAGGAAGCAGAGGCAGGAGGATCTTCATGAGTTTGAGGCCAGCAGCCTGATCAAAAAAGTGAGTTCCAGGATAGCCAAGGCTACACAAAGAAACTCTGTCTGAGAAAAACAAAACAAAACAACCCCCACCCCAAAACTATTGTCTCCCAATGAAATCTACACATAAAGAATTGGAGCTGAGGCTGCTTACCACAGGACAACTGTGATGAACACATTGATCACATGCAGTAATGAGTGCAGTAAAATGTGCACTTTGATTGGCTCCAGGCATCGTGTGCCACTGCAAGAGTCAACAGCCACCGCCAGTAATTACCAGTGGACATTAAGAACAATGACAGGTCACAGGCTAATTGGTTCTAGAAACTGCCCAGTGCATATTGAGAAGGGACCTCACACGAGAAGAGCTGTTTTATTGCTTTCTGCTACGGAACATTAGGTGCCTCAGCCCCCACAGTTCTGGCAGAACATGATCAGCTGAGCACTCCATAAAAGGTATTTTCCTAAACAGAATTACATTCCAAGCAATCTAGTTCTAGAAATTGCTTTCATAAATGATTGAATCCATAGGTGCAAGAGCCCAGGGCTTGGATATCCCCAGACCTCACTCAGTCTCTCTGCTTCTCACCTGCCTGCATGGTACCTCTGCCTTCCCTGGGGATAAGACCTTTCAAGGTACAGCCAACTCTCTCTCCCAAAATAATAAGGCTTTAGAGCCTTGCCCCAGAAGGTCCCTGGAAAACTGACTGCTGTCAACATCTGTTTTGTTATCAGCCTTGCAGTAGACGGTCAAGAGTTAGCACCAATGCTTTCTGCTCTGCAAAACCCCATTGCCTAATCTTGGGGACTACCAGTGTTCTCACCAGACAGCATAAGTTGATGCCCAGGCTTTGGAGACCCAAGTGGACTCAAACATCCATGATTGGAAAACTCTAGATTTTGAAAGCTGATTACCTGTAGTTTTGAAGCTCTTTCTTCCTCACTGTCAGCATCAAGAAGATCGTCGATGTCGATTTCTACATCCGGCATTTCTTCTTCCTGGGGGAGCAAATGTGAAGGTTTTCAGTGCAGGGAGACACTAAGTACTGATAGAGTTTACTACAGGACTTGACTATCCAACCGTGGGCCAACGGATAAGAGGGAGAGGCAAGGAACAGGGAGTGGAGAAGGAAGGTGACAGGAAAGAGATAGAAATGAGAGGAGGGAAGAAAGGGGCAAATGGAAGAGAGGGGTGAGGAAGACAAAGGAAAGTGAGCATCACATTCTACTCCTAACGGTAATCACACCCGTGGATAGATCATGGCAGACTGGGAAATGCAGAAAAGCCAGGACCTACAGTTTCTTTTTTAGCTAATTAATTACTTCACTCTACATCCCGATAGTAGCCCCTTCCTTGTCTGCTCCAGGTCCCACCCCTCTCCCTGTTTCCCATATCCCCCCTTCCCTACACCTCAGAAAATGGGAGCCCACCCACCCCATCATATCAAGTTGCATCAGAACTGATTGTAGCCTCTTCCCCTCTGGCAGCCAATCAGGGGAAGTGATAAAAAAAAAAAAAAAGCAGGCAACAGAGTCCATGTCAGAGACAACCCCTGCTCCCCTTACTAGCGAACTCACATGAAGCCCAAGGTGCCCGCTGGCTACATCTTTCTGCATAGGGGGCCTAGGTCCCATCCATGCATGGTCCTTGGTTGGTGCTTCAGCCTCTGTAAGCCCCTCTGGGCCCTGGTTAATTGGCTCTGTTGGTCTCCTGTGGAGTTCTTGTCCCCTCCATGTTCCCCTTTCTTTCCCCCTACTTTTCCACAAGGTTCCCTATGCTTTTCCCAGAAGTGAGTCTTAGTATCTGTTTTGCTCTGCTGCTGGGTGGAGCCTCTCGAAGACAGCTTTGCTAGGCTCCTTGCAAGCATGGAGAGTGCCCTTAGTGTCAGGGGCTGTCTCTCTCCCATGGGTCTCAGGGAGGGCCAGGCATTGGCTGGACATTCCCTCAATCTCTGCTCTATCTTTATATCTGCATATCTTGTAGGCAGGGCAAATTTTATGTCAAGGTTTTTATGGGTGGGTTGGTTTTTCCCTCCCTCCACTAGAAGTCCTGTCTGGTTATAGGGTGGCCTCTTCAGTCTCCATGACCCCTGATGCTAGGAGTCCCAGCTAGAGTCACCCCCATGTCCTCCCCGGAGCCCACCCTGTTGTGGGTCTCCAGCTTGTCACAGAGATGCCCCCGAATTACAGTTTCTGGTCCACATACACTCTACTCCAGGTGACTATGCCAGTCTTTGCTGCTGGCCACATTTCCCTTCACAGCTCCTGCTCTGTAGAAAGCCTGATGCCACCACAGGTTCATGGTCAGAAGCATCCCCTCATCAGACACTGACTCGCCGAAGATTTGTAATCCAAGGCACAAGGGGATTCTAAGAAAGGTGCTCTTTCCACAAGAGAACCCCTCATTCCCTCTGAACAAGTGCAGGCTGAGGAGGTGTGGAGCCTTGGGCATTGCCGGTGGCCTCTCGCTGCGGAAAAGAGGCTGATCTTAGGACAAGGCTGACACAGAGTGGGAGGACCAAGACAGCCAGGGCAGGAGAGTCTCTTCTAAAGACAACAACAAGAGGACAAGAAGGGTGGGGAAGGGGGATGGGCCGGGAGGAGTAGGGGTGTAGAGATGTGAGTGAATATGATCAAGAAATGTATGACATTCTGTAAGAAATAATACAATAATATTTTAAAATAGTTTCTATAAAGCCACCAGGCCAAAGCACATGTGAGTGGATGCCTCATATTGTTCCAGACAATCTGGGTTGACTAACCAAAGACATCCAGTCCAGAAAAGAAGACACAAAAGGTGATAGATCTCACCTGGTTGGAGCTGAATAGCCATCAGTTAAAGGCCTTTGGTCCCCTGCCCTCTCTGCTGTCCCTTTATGCTAAGAGTAACAACATCTTCAAATGTAAAAACAAACCAGGCTGCAAGAGAGACCTGCAACTTTGTGCTTCCTCTTGACTCCTACAGTCACCCACTGCCTAACTTCACTAGCCCCAGCAGAAGGGTGTTAGCAGTGGCTGGAAAGAATGCTATGCATGAGGACAGCCGGGGTCACCTGGCCTCGCCTGCTGCATGTAATAAACTACCTGGTCATGACTTCCAAGCAAGGCTGACATTCTGAACATCTCCGGCAATTTGCTTTTGTGTATCTTTGAAATCATGGCAGAAAGGAACGCTGGCAGACGGGAATGTGGCTGTCCGGGGGATTAGCAGCAGCTGTGTAGACTTTGCCAGATTCTCCACAATGAAAGGACCAATGAGGATGCACGCACCAGCACTGAAGCCTCACTGGCTTGCAGAGCAACTGGAACCCTACAGCAGGCCACGGGGTGATGTGGGAGGCCATGGGCCGGTGGTCCAGCCATAGGTGGCACCAGGTAGATCATTTATCCCTTAGGCATCTCCAGGACAATGGGTGAATGGGCCCTAATGGTGAACCCCAGTATGTGTGTTTCAAAAAGTGAAGCTGGAGACAAATCCAGCTCCATCTATGCAGCTCAGCCCAGCTTTAATCAGTACCTTGTAAGGCAAGAACACTTTTGCACGACTCAGCTGGCTCCATCCAAGAAAAGCCACACAAAATAGAGAGTCCCCGAAGGTTCAGTTGCAGCTACAGATGATACAGCCTCCCCCTCACCTTGCCCCTACTCCTCCCTAGAACAGATCGCTGGGTTCAGTATTTATCCTCTGTGGACACCAAGCATTTGCTTATGTGATGGCTTTGTACCATTGAGCAGAGGAATCTGGTATAGACTCTGCTCAAGAAAGGTGAGCTGTGGGCGGCTTGGAGGCTTCTGTTCTAGGAGACAAAAGCACAGTCAATAATGACTGCCACCTCAGAACAGTACAGAGGTGGGGGTTCCCCCTTTCACACACACAAGATCACAGGAGTAGCTTTGATGCTGAGCCCAGCTTTATCAAACCAGCTAGGACTTGTGTGATGATGTTTGCCCCGGGCAGGGGACCCCTCAGCCAAATGTCCTCTCGCTAGGAGTTCACAAGGCTACTGCTAGCTACTGTGCTTGCCCTGTTTCCCCAGACAGAGAGCTAGGCTGTCTAACATGGTCACCACAGGTGGTATTTAAGTTCCTCACATCGAGAGCCAGAGATGGATTCAGTTTCCCATTCACACCAGGCACAGTGCGAGCTCACTCATGCAGCCCGTGGCTTCTGCTCTAGATTTAGAATGCTACGAAGGTTCTGATGGGGCCACCACGGGGCCACCAGCCCTCTGGACCAGAGTTAGGAAGCAATGCCTCAATCCTAAAAAGCCTTCATCTCAAAAGAGATTAAGAGGTGCAGAGGGAGCACTGGCTCTTAAGGTGTCTCCTGAGACCCAAGGTCATGTGGCTGGGAAACTCTGAGCTCCTTTGCAAGAGGCACAGCTGATATATGGTAAGGACTGACTGAATGGAAATCACAGCCACCTCAGGGAGCCTGACCAGCTGCTTCCGAGGCCTGGGGAGGCCAAGCGCAGCCTGCACACAGAGCACAAGCTTTCTGCACGCGTGGAGCTTCTCTTTAGCTCTGGACTCTGGAGGCTGAGGAATGGCGAACCCAAACATTTACAGGGCAGCAAAGGCCCCCATTGTCCACAGTGATGTAAGCTTTGGGTATTTGCCCCACGGTGACAATGTGTCCCCCACACAGCAGCTCTGGTGTCAAGAAGTGCTCTTCAGAGCGCTAGGGGACACTATTAGCTCCCAGCTTCCTTAGGTGCGAATTCTCCTACTCATGCGGAGACTATAACCCCCGGCCAAAGCCCCAGTGGGAGAGAAAGATTCTCAGAAGCACTTGTCTTCTCCTTTCTGCTTTCAGGATATCACTACCCCCCCAGTATAAAATTAGTACATTTAACAGGCTTCAAGAGTAGAAGCTGAATCTAACCTCTGAAGGGGATATACCAAAGGCTCCGTTCTACCTCTCCTGAGAATCTGCCACAGAACAAAATCCTGAATGGATGGAGATCTGTTCTGTGGTTTCTGCTACTCACAAAACCCCCAAAGATGCTTCTCTTTTAAAAGTTAGAGATCTTTAACACATTTCCTCAGCCTGGACTCAAAAACAATCTCTATAACAGACAAAGAAGGCATCTCAGGGACCATAGTCCCCTCCCAAGAGTGAAAAATAAACAAATGAAAAACCATGTAGCCTGTCTGACAGTTAAATGGTAGCCAGTCAGAGAGTGGATGTCAGTTAGGTACCACCATCTCTCACAAGTTAGCCAAACTGTAATCCTTCATATTTATATAAATATATATATAAATTCTCAGGTTTTTAAAAAAAGTAGAAGCAGAAGAAATGAACTTGAACAGTCACAAGCTGATGTCACCCTGACTTGTTGAAAACATGGCCACCGAAGTACCAAAGCAGGAAGAGACAAAGGAAGGAGACGGGCCATTCCCGGGCCCAGGCTGATGGAAAAGCTGAAAGGCTGTGTGAACAGGCTGTTCTCACCCCAGTGTGAGGCAACTGGACTGGAATGGGAGTTGTCAAGAATGGAAAGAGAGAGTTAAAAAGCGTGGAAGCTATGGAATGAGCGGAGAGAGAACTCAGCAATGAACCGGGTGCTGGAGAAGGCAAGAGTGAAGAACAGACTCAGGTTCTGACCCAAAACAATCTAGAGAAAGAGGGGAACAACAGAAACATAGGGACCACCAAGCCACTCACAACACGCCTAGCAGCTAGGTGGGGTGGGCTGAGGAAAAAAGCCAACTATCTGATGTCTCACCATCGCATAAGCCTGTGTGGAGCAGGGGTGACTGACACAGGAGATAGAAGGTAAGATCTGAACCCTTAGGCTTGTGTGAGCTCTCCACGAAAAACAGTTATGCTTCATGTTTTCATTCTAACAGCAATACCCCTAAAGTTCCTGTAAATGAGCACATGCTTGGAATGACCACCTATGACCACATCATTCTGGGCCAGCTGCATTTACACATCGCACCCAACAAGAATTACATTCCTTGCCATGGGCTAATGAGACAAAGGTTGGAGGACAGACCAAATACAGAGGACAGTGAGCCACAGTGGTATGCATGGAATCCCTGCTATTGGAACTAAGTCGCCATCACACATGATGGTGTGCATTTAAGCCGCCTGTGCTTTATGTTTAATTTGCAATTCAAGTATAATTTTATAACTGCGAGAACCACGTGCAGCAGGAGTTTATACCTGTTTTTAAGTGATAGGTGTGCAGAGGATCTTGTAATATTAAATATTTAAATTAGCAATCTATTAGAAATTATTCTCACAGAAAAATACCAACCCTTTGGGAATGAAAATCAGACCTCAGAGGCTGTCAAGAGGAAGATAGGTTGTGTTAGAAAGCCAAGTCAGGCAGTCTTGAAACACTGAGTGCTCAAAGGCAGGAGCATGTCCTTCATCTGCTATGTGTAGTTGTGACACATCTGCTATGTGTAGCTGAAGCTGGAAGATTTACAAAGAAAAGAGATTTGTTCAGTTCACCATTCTGGAAGTCCACAAGCATGACATCAGCATCCTCATATGAGGGCCTCGTGGTGGCACCACACAGTGATGTGTGTAAGAAGTTACATAAGAGGCAGGAGGCAGGGGAGAGGCCAGGGTCATTCTTTAATGACAACCAGCTCACTTTGGAAATTGACCCATTTTTGTGAGACCCAACCCACGTCATTCCGAAATGTTGACATTAACCTCTTCATGAGGGTAGGGTCCTCACGACCTAAGGACCTTCCCACTACTAAAGAGTCTAGCAGTTCAACACCATCTCAAGGAACCAAGTTTGCAGCACGTGAGTCTTCAGAAATGAACCGTATCCACACAAGAGCAAGCAGTGACTCTAGAATCCCAAGGAAAGATGCCTGTCTCCTCCCCAAAAGGTCAAGAGTGACAAGAAAAACCACAGGCATTTGGACACACCGGGTCTTATCTCCACATATTTACCTCCTATGTGGTAAGAAGCACTCTTGAGATGCAAAGAAATCAGCTGAGGAAAAAGCCAACTGGAATGCCAACTGACAAAGGTCAGAGGGAGCAAAATGAGATCATGACTGAGGAGGGACAAGCAGGGAGGGGCTTGAAGAGTCACAGCTGGACCAGCAGCATGTCTGAGACCCTAACTACCAAGATACACACACACACACACACACACACACACACACACACACCTCACAGGCACCGTGGCCTCCTGGTGGGGCCAGGGTGTCCTCAGCGTGGACATTAAGCAACGGGAGTAAATAGAAAACCTGGTTGCAGTCTGATGGCATGCTATAGCATTTCCCTAGCATGCACGTGCTTTAGAATCTAAGGGAACTGAAATCTCCGAGCTGAGCAGTCGGGCCCACCACCACTCCTCTAAAAACATCACAGCAGCCAAACACTACGACACATGCCTGGAACCCCAGCTCACAGGAAGTGGGGCATGATGATCAGGAGTTCAAGATCATCCTGGGCTAGATTCTGAGTCAGAGGCCATCCTTGGCTACATGAATCAGACACACACACACACACACACACACACACACACACACACACACACACCTGACCACAAAGAACTTTATGGTAAAGGGATGTTTTACATTCTATTAATAAGAAGTATTGTTCTTGTCTCTGGAGGCAGCGAGGCTTCTCCCACCCTTGTCCCACAGGCCTCAGCTTATGTTCTTCTCCGAGGCACTCAACACGTAGGCAAGTGACAACTCCTGCAGATGGGACAGGGCTGCCACGTGTGCTGTCCCAACCCCCAAACATTCTGTCTCCCTCTCTTCCTGCTCGTGCGAGCACATACGATACAACTGACCAAGAGCTGCACTATTTTACAAACACCTAGGGACGTGTTTGGATTTTTGACAGCTCACAGGCTCCATTTAGCACTTCCAGTTTTATTAACAGATGACTTGTGGCACATCCGCATGTCAGAGCAGCCCAGATTTCACTGCTATCTCCACACAGTAACAGCATAAATCAAACGCTGCCTGCCAGTCAGGAAGACTGATGTTCCTGGCGAGGATAGAGTATTGGAGAACAGTGGTCCTCGACTTGTGGGTCATGACCTCTCCCAGAGGTCACACATCAGATATCCCAGACATCCGGTCCTTACATCACAGTTCAGAACAGCAGCAATAGTACAGTTATGAAGTAGCCACAAAAACAGTGCTGTGGTTGGGGTCACCGCCACATGAGGAGCTGTGTGAGAGGGTCGCAGCATCAGGAAGGTCGAGAAGCACTGGCCTAGAAGAAGGCACAGTTACGCCGGGAACTCAGGGCTCCAGAGCGTCCACACTGCGCCTGTTACCGCTTGCCAGGGCTGAGAAGCGATGACCTGGCGAGCATCCTTGTTCTTTACAGGGAGACAGGTGATGCGCACATAAGCTCAGGGTGAGGCATGGAACCAGGGTCAAGCCAATCGTGGCAAGAACTTAAGGTTGACCATCCCTAACCCGAAAACCTAACGTTCAAATTTTTCTATTTTTGCTTTATTTTTAAAAATGTTTTATTTTATTACTTATCGTCATTGTGTATGGAGGTGGGTAAATTAACACGCACACAGGGGTGTGTGAACAGGCCACGAGGGATACAGGAAAGCCAGAGAACAACGTGTGAGAATCAGTTCTCTCCTTCCACCATGTAGGCTTGGGGAACGGAACACAGATGATCAGGTCTGAGCAGCGAGGGACTGGCGCACTGTGTTAGCTTCTGCTGCTGTTAGCAAACCACCACCAACAAAGGTGACTTGCAGAAGAGCTTATTTTGGTTTACAGTTCCAAAGGGGATGGATGAGTCCTTCACGGCAGGGAGGTGTCGCAGCAAATGGCGGGCTAGAAACAGGAGGAGGAACCTGAGGGCCCACGTCTTCAAATACAATCAGGAAGCACTGAGCCAACAGGAAACAGCTCCACGCTTCAAGCTTTCAAAGCTCACCTCTACTGACCCTCCTAAACCCCTCCAAACAGCACCACCCACTCAGGAGCAAGCGTTCAAATACCTGAACCTTCGAGGAGGAACATTCTTACTCAAACCACCGCACACATGCGCAAATGCTCTGCCACTGCGCTGCATCCCAGCCCCCACGTCCAAGGCCTTTTCGGTGCTAGCACAACACTCAGAAATCATGGATTTGGGAGAACTTTACAATATTTCAGATGAGGATTCCTCAAACAGCAAAATATATAGCATAGGAAACAGTGGCAAGAGAAAATTTTGGGAGAAAATTTTTAGGTAAGAGAGAAAGAAGGAGGGAGGGGGTTTGGGTTTGGTGTTAATAGGGTAGGGCTCGGTGATAAATATATCGGTAAAAGACCGTGAGAAGAAAGGGAGAGGAAGAGAGACAGAGACAGAGAGAGCGAGCCACTCTTTGAGGGAAGAACAGGTGCCACGCTGAACTAAGAAGCTGCAGGTGCAGGAGTGTGGGGGTCGCCAGCAGAGCTGGAGCCAGTAAGGAGGAGATCGCCTGCAGAGGATCACAGGCCCCTGTAAAACATTTGGCACATACCAGCAGCAGGAGCAGCCACTGGGGGGTCTGAGCAGAGGACGACATGACCTGGTTTATCTTTGAAAGGTTTTGCCCGTTCTGCTTGCTGAAGAATGGGCTTTGGGGAAGGGAGAACATATGCAGAAACCATTTACACAGTCCCCAGAAATAACTGCTAAAAGACAACACGGGCTCAGACTGAGCAGTCACATGGTAGGCACTCTGCTCTCACAACTAGGCTCTTATGTGGGTCACCAATCCAAACTTCACAGCCAGCTGAGGTGTTCCTGTGCCACTCTGCCAGCGGCCAGAGAGGGTGAAGGCAGAAGGCTTTCATGAAGATAAACATCACGTGGAGAGCTCGCTGACCAAACAGATCAGTGAGGCCGCCCTGTGTCCAGGGGAGAGAGTAGGCTGAGGGACACCTGGTCTCAGAACTGAGCGCAGACACTGAACACACACCACAGGCAAACAGGCTGGGAAGGGCCTCCCTCGGTTGTAACCGACTGGCCACGTAGCTTTTTCTTTCCTACCCACCAGGCAGGTGTTTCTCCCGGCCCCTCAGAGCTAAACAGGCATCACTGTACCCCAGGAACCCCATCCTCCACCCCTAAAACTCTCCCTGCCTATAGCAATTCATTTTAGGAATGTATCTGAAAAGTTCTTTATGTTCTCCAAATATGGATAAATAAAAACCTTTAAAAGATGCAGAGGCCTGTGGGGACAGCTCAGTTAGTGAAGTACTTGCTTTGCAAGAATGAAGAGGTGAGTTCCAGCCCCAGGACCCATGTTTAAAAGGAAACAACAAACAAACAAACAAACAAACAAACAGGTATGGTTATACTTGCTTACCATCCCAGAAGAGCTCAGGGAAAGACAGACAAGCAGAATCCTGAGGTTTCCTGCCCGCCTAACCTACTTGGACAATTCCAAGCCAACAAGAGACACTGTCCCCATCATCACAAAAATCCAGATCAGTGCTTCTCAACCCTCCTAATGCTGACTCTTCTGTACAGTTCCTCCTGTTGCAGTGACCCTAACCATAAAATACTTTCATTGCTACTTCATTACTGTGATTTTGCTACTGTTATGAATTGTAATGTAAATATGATATGAGATATGATATCGCATGTCAGGAGAACTGATATGCGACCCCTATGAAAGGGTCAACCTGCAGGGTGAGAAGTGCTGCTCTAGACGGAAGACAGCTGAGTTTGTCCTCTGGTCTACACACACACACACACACACGATGTAGAATCAGGCAGAAGTGATGGATACATCCCATCCGTCTTTGCTCTCAAATGTCTCTTGATGCCCCTTCCATATGGAATAAAAGGAAGTCAGAAAGTCTGGGTGACAAAGCTCAGAATGGGAAACAAAGAATCCAAACCCCACTTTCTTGAATCTTCTCTGGCTGCCCCGCTCCCCAGCAGTAAGACTGCATGTCACGGTTAGGCAGGGGCGTGGTGGCCTGCCCAGAGCAGGGGTAAGGAGAGGGATGGGCCCCTGCGGTCTGTGTGCTGGGACAAGGTGACTCCACATCTCTTTATTTCCCATTCGTGTCACACAGGGACACTGCCTAATTTCCAGGCTGAATGAAGAGTGGCCATGATTGAGCCCGGGCACATAGTGCAAACCCACTACATGGCAGCGGGACCAGAGTGGACACTAAGTGACCGTCACACAGAATCAGCCAGTTCCTTTTAAACATAAATAAGTTCTCCATGTAAATGTCTCTCCCTGGGTCATTTTCAGAGCTGATGCCTAACACATTATCAATTTGCTGAAAACCATGAGGATTAAAAGGGGAGGGGAAAAAAGGTAAGCAGAAATGCACAGTGCCAGGGAATGAGCCGCAAAGCTGGCCAAACCCTGTGCTGTCTAGAACGGGACTTGCACTCAGTGTTGAGGGAAGCCAGGGCCATCGCTGACAGACAGTATCCTGGCCAAAATTCAAAACAGACAAGGGCCCAAATGGAAGCCAGAGTGGCCCAGCCAAGGTCCAGAGCGCCTGGAGCAGGGCACGGAGGGAGAGCAGTCTGGAGGGGGCAGCTGGGCTGTGACACTGCCTCTTCCCTGATGCACAGCCTGCGTGGCAATGGAGAGCCAGGGGGAAGGGAAAGAGAGCAGCTCAGCACCTGGCAAGCCTGCAGGGCTGTCCTACATGGACTTGGTGGGAAGTTCCTTTCGTTTTCCTCAGAACACACGGGAAGAGAGAGAAGATCACCCACTGGGTACCAGGGGCACACCAGGCTCTATTTTGCCCACCTGCCATTAGACAAATGCAAGTCTTAGAGGGGCCAGTCATGAAACAAGCCAGTTGCTCCCAGAGCTTGCCTTCGAAATGAACAGACGGAAGGGCAGGCTCCTTTGCAAATAATTAGCATAACCACTTATGTCATCCTAATTATTTCCTGGGTGCCTTTTGTGTGGCCAAAGTGACGGTTCACAAAACTCCTCTTCCTAAGAGGCATGGAATGTCGTCTTCCTAACCCACTAATCTCCACATGACTGGTCACTCAATGGCCCAAGTATCACAGAATCTGCACTTTCAATCTGTGAGTTCACTGCCTCTGGCTATTGCAGGATGCTTCAAGCTGGCTTCCACAAATACATTCTCACCCTTGTCTAGTCCAATCCCCACTCTGTAGCCAGACTGGCAGCTTTAAGACGACAAGTCTGTCACTCTCCTTCCCAGAGTCTTTGAGCGGCTTCCAACTTCTCTTAAGAATAAGTTCTTCAGGTTGGGGATTTAGCTCAGAGATAGAGCACTTGCCTAGCAAGCACAAGGCCCTGGGTTCAGTCTTCAGCTCCTGGCAACATAACTGACTGACTGACTGACTGACTGACTGACTAAGTTCTTCGGGCAGTGGTGGGGCACACCTTTAATCCCAGCACTCAGGAGGCAGAGGTAGGTAGATCTCTGAGTATGAGGCCAGCCGGTCTACAGAGCAAGTTCCAGAATGACCAGGGCTGGAAACCCTGTCTCAAAAAAAACAAAACAAAACAAAACAAAACAAAAAAAAAAAACAAAACAACAACAACAAAGACAAACAAAAAAGTCTTAAAAATAACTTCTTATTACCATCCACTCCACTCTCTGTGGGCCAGCCTCCTGGTCTCTTCCCCATTCAACACCCCACTTGCTTCTGTCTCCTAGAGCATGCCCCCACCTAGCTTCCACAAGGGCCTCTTGGCACATGCTGAGTAAGTCCCAGCCTGCCCACCTGGCAGAAAGAAGCCTCTTTGTCGCATGCCTCTGCTGTACTTGTTTCCCATCACTCATCCTGTCCGTAAACTGCAAGTCTTCAGTGGACAGAGGCACAAGCGGCCTCAGTGGACAAGCGGTTTCCAGGGTAGGTATTCTCATCTCCACCTTGCCCCAAGTTTTCACACCTGAACAATGTGACAACCCCCACCCCCAAAGATGGCCCCACCATCTGTGCGATTGCCTCCTGAGACATGACAGAAGAGGGAGGGAAGGCTTCCGCTGGGGCTTTCGAGGACTGTAGAAGCATCAAGAGAAAACAACAGAATGCTTTCAGTAGTGTGGCCTAGGGGCTCTCCAGTGGTGTGAAGATGTGGCCAAGCCACCCACAGCCATCAGAGCTCCAGGGAACTCCATGGAGAGTCAGCAAACGACAACCTCAGATGGAAAACCGGGCTTCACCTATGACAAACATGGCAGAGACGGTGGCTTGGCAGATTGCTGTCATCAGGCTTTCAGAGTGGAGGCCATGTCTGCTCCTGAGAGCATATTCCGGGGGACGGGGGTAAACTGAGGACTAGACACAATGTGCCTCCACTACCTGAACCTGGACAGGCATGCATTGTCTGTAGACTGGGTGAGCTCAGGGTGCAATAAAGACCTCAAGGAGGCCAGTAATGAAGGGCCTGACACCAAGCGGTGTCAGGGAGTGAAAACCAAGTCTATGTAAGATTGCATGCCCTAGAAACACATTTATATAATGCAAATACATACCTATGTATGTATATTATATATTTGACTATCCAGTGGTAAATTGTTTTTCATTTTCTCTAAAAGTACTATATCAAGTGGTTTCAACTATGTTGCTGAAATAAATAAATTCAAGATAATTTCAAAGTTACCAAGAGGATTAAGGCACAAAGAAAAAAGCACAAAAGAAAACTAAGTGTGAAAAAACCCAGGTCTAAAATAAAGTATTGGAAATGAGTCAAGGTCACATTTTCATTGTTTATTCAGAACTTGGAAAGTCTCTTTCCAGAGCACATCTATCTTAGTCTGTTAGTGGCAGAAGAAGAAGAAGAAGAAAGAAGAAGAAGAAGAAGAAGAAGAAGAAGAAGAAGAAGAAGAAGAAGAAGAAGAAGAAGAAGAAGAAGAAGAAAAACCACCACAGAGGGACTCCTTCCCAGAGGGCAGGAATTTGTTCTCAGGAGTCTAGAATCCTGGAAATCCAAGGTGAAGAAAGCAGCAGGTTTTGTATCTGGTGAGGGTTCCCATCTCCTTCTACACTTCAAAACAGTGTCTTGTTGCCTTGCCCACCCGAAGGAAGGAATGTTGTGTCCTCTCCTCACAAGGTGAAACACGGGCTGAACACTGTAATACCGAGTAAAGCCCACTCTCAAGGGAGGAGCCCCCGGAGCTGAACCATCTTGTGAAGATCTAATTCTTAACACCATCACACTGGCCATTCTGTTTCAACGTGTGACTTCTGAAGGAACTTTTCCAAGCTGTAGCTGAAAGCCTGAAGAACGATTGATTGTCAAGTCACAAATCAAGAATCCCCATTCAAGAGTCCTCTGTCCCCGTCCCTGCCACCGTCTCCATCATCGTTGTGTGTGTCACACACCCCTACCACCCATGAACTCATGAAAGAGGCAGATTCCTGGGGACCCCTACCAAACCAGTGTCTGATGGCCGCACAGGGAGAACCATGGGTACTACTGAGGAGGCTTCAAGTTCCTCTGAAGCAAGAGAACTTGTTCACCACAGACATTGACAAGAAGAAACCAGAGAGCTACAGTGCCTTTGGGGAAAACCGGTTGCAACTGTACTTGCTAACTGCACACTGTGGCTCGGGCACCGTTTTAGGTACTGAGCTTCAGAGATCATCAAGATGTAAGAGCCACATCTACAGTTCGGGACAGCAAGCAAGATGGGTTTAAACAAGTAATGATGAAAGAAGCAGATGGCTGTGAGGCGAGGTGCTCTGTCCCTTGGCATAGAGGCAACATTCATCAGCATGAGCGTTGCTCTCAGGGATGTGTCGCTCTGCCACTGATGGTCTTGGCTTCTTCAGAGACCCTCTGAGAGCAGATGGCTCTGCTCTGGCCACCTTAGTACTCCCCAGACCCTGGTGACACCTCCATTTGGAAAGAGCTGAGGAATTCATCTACTGCTTCCATAAGTTCACATGTGGGGCTCCCCCCAAGGATAAAGAGATGTCAGTGACAAATTGGGGAGAGGCTGCTCTGCCCAGCCAGTCACTCTTGCCTGGGTGGGGAGTGGCCCATCCTCTAGGATGCAGAACTGCTGATACCCACACAGCCAAAGCACAAACACAGAGAGCCAAGCCTTCATGTTGCCCTCCTCCTCAGAACCGGCAGGGGACAGGTGTCGAAGCAGATTGCCTCCACACTGGAAACAGGACCACCTTTTTCTCCAATAACATGGATGCCCACCCCAGGCATCCTGTGACAGTCTGGAAATGAGTTTTGCTACTCTGTGAAGCAGCCTGTCAGCTTTAGGCCATCTGTTCTCTCCTCTCTAACTTCAAAGACCCCAGGCAAGCAATGAACGCTCAATCCAATACAAACACTTATTGCCTACCCATGCAAGACAAGTGGCCGCAGAGCCTGGCTCTGGTGTCATCTTCCACGAGCAGCTCTTGAGGATGAGACTTCCACAGGTGTTAGAGGCACCTTAACTCTCTAGACAAAGGGCAGTAACTACAGTCATGTTATTCACATGTGTGGGGGTGGGGGCAAGTGCCATCTAACTGCAGAACTGAGCCGTTGCCTCATTTTTTGCCCAACCTTTTCTCCTTCCCGAGCCCCCATAAAGAATTGGACTCAGGATGAGACTCAGTGGAAGAGGGTTTGGAGAGAGAGAGAGAGGAAAGAAGGGAAGAAGAGAGAGAAAGAGGAAGAGAGAGAGAGTAGAGGCGCTCTTCCCTCTACTTTATGTCTGGGCAGGGGCAGTGGACAGTCCCTGCAAGTCTTCTGCTGTGAGTGAGTGTCCTCTGAGGCCACATGGCAACAGGCAGCATTTTAAGACAAGATGCTCAGAGGACAAAAGCCCTCTGTGCAAGCCTGAGAACTGGGGTGTGCTCATTTGATCGCGTCCCCCATAATCTGGCATGGAAACACCTGTCCCCAGCTGATGGGAGGCTTAGGATCTGTGGCCTTGCTGGAGGAAGCATGGTACCTGGAGGTGGGCTTTGAGGTTTCAGAAGCCAGCTGCATTCCCAGTTAGCTCTTTCCATCCCCAGCTTACAGTTTGAATGTGAGTTCTCAGCTGCTCCAGCCAGAGTAACAGTAACAGATGTTTATCCCTCTAGGACCATAAGCCCCAAAGAAGATTCTAGAAGTTGCTTTGGTCACTGTGTTTTATCTCAGCAACAGACGAATACCTAATACACAGAGCTGACCCCTGAACCCTGAGGGAGAGGAAACACTCCAGGGAGCTGTCCTCTGACTTCTACAGGCATACACTTCCCCTGGCCCCCGACAGCACTCAATAAAATACAATTGTAAAGAGGCAGGAGTTGAAGGTTTAGATCACGGAGAGTCACCGGTGTCCATAGATGGGAATTAAGAAACTCTGGGCCCTTCGTGATCCCAGGGAAAGCCATTGCCTTTTTCCACAGGTGCTGTCAACTTGGTTGGGATACATTTGCCTTTATAATTCCATGTTGGTGTTTCCACTCACACTCTAATTGCATTCCACTTCAAAGCCCCCAACTTTGTTGTTCTGACTCAATAGCAAAGCAAGTTCCCACTCCCTCCCCGCTACATCTGTCCCTTTCACCACAGCACACACTCCGATCAGAGAATTGGCGTGGGCATCAGTCGAGAGATGAAGTGCCAGGCTTCAGATTTAACATGTGAACCGACGGGATGTGTGTTTGTTTTACAAAGAAGAGGAAGGTGACAAAGAGTAAAGAGCAGGATCATTATGCTAATCTTTGTTTTTAATTCCCTGAAGGAGGTGTTAAATGCTCAATTCCATGACACTTTAATTCCCTACCCCATGAGGTACATTTTGAGTTGAACGTGACACACTCAACCTTGTGCATTAGGTGGGGAATGGGGGGGAGCGGGGAGGAGGCTGGGGCACGAAACAAAGTAAAGTTCAAGAATCTAAATCCTTGCAGGACTCCAGCTGAATGTTGACAGAAAAGGAAGGGAAAACAGAGCAGCTCACACCTAGTGGGTGTTCCATAATCACCTGCTGCTGAGGGACAATTGTGTGAGTTGAACCAAGTCCCAATGGCTCTAGGGAGCTTACTCGGTTGTCATAAAGGCAAGTGTGGCTCACAATTTATGCTTGCTCCGCTGCCCTTGACGACCATAAATCCTTGCTGGCTCCTGGTCTGTTCCAGGTGGCTCAGCTAACAGTTGAGTAGACATAGTAAGAGTACACTGTGACGGTTCACCTAAGGCCACAGCTTAAGGTTCAGAGCGGGAGGGGGTGAAACAAGACCTTGGTCTTGTGTCCCAGGAAAGAAGCATGCTGGTTTGCCAGTCATAGCCACATGCTCTTCAGCTCAATCAGGGGCCAGACTCAAGAGCTTTCAGGCTTTGGCCTTTGGTTTCCTGTGTGTGTCGGGGATGGGGTGAAGGCCATACAGGCTGACCACTGATAATTGTCTGAAGCTGCATCTGCACAAGCATTTCCCTTAGCCCTCTGCTTCCACACCTCTATGGTCATTCATATGTGGAAGTCTGCCATGAGTGGACCCACGGCTCCTGTTTGGGGAAGTGTGAAAGTCTAGAGATGGATGATCAGACAATTGTACAATAATGGGAAGCTCCTAGTGTTATTGAACAGAATGCTTTAAAATGGTGAGTTTTACATCCTGTGTGTTCTACCACAATAAAATGAAAACCAAACCCCGAGATGGGCACCCCTCACCTCCACCTGCCAACTGAGCTCCTTGAGGACAGGACCATGCTCAGCATCCCCAGACACAGCATGGTATCCACACTTGGGCCCAGGCTGTGCAACTTTTACTAAATAACAAAGAATGATAAATAAACTGAAATTATTCCCAATAAGATGCTTGGGAAACCACCATTAACTGCATTTTTCTAATGTTCAAATTAGTAAGAGTAAACCCATAAAACAGCAAGGGCACTTAACTTCCTTTTAAAGTCGACCCAAATTTGCAGAAAAGATCATGAGACCCATATTTTCTAAAGACTATAACTACACACCTCCAAGTGAAAAATGCAGGCACTCGTTATTTTTTTTACAGCTCTTGCTTTTCTTTTTCAGCTCAGCCTAGACAAGAGTGCCTGTTAAATCAACTGTTTTATTTGTGAGTGGGTTTAGCCTCACCTTTAAATACGTGTCAGTAACTAAGGAGTATGATGAACAAGCAGACTTCCCCTATATTCAGTGAGATGCTGAAAAATAGCAAACATTTATGAGCAGGCAGTATAGACACAGGAAGCGGATGTCAAACTCTGTAACAAATTACAAGAACCTCTTACCCTTTATTGCAGTCAGACAAGGCATGGGTGGGGGGGGAGTAACAAAAGACAGAATTGTTTGTGCTAAAGGAAACAACAGTAGGAGGCCAAGGTGATTACATAAGGTGTAAAAATCTTTTAAATGCAACATTACTTAATCATTTCAGAGGTGCATTTTAAGAACAACTTGGGAGAGCAAATTATTACTTGATAAAAAAGAGTTCTTCCTTTAACGAATGTAAAAATATTTTATGCTGTTGTCTTCATTTGTTAAAGTCAATTCCAGTTTTCTATCATACCCACTTGATTTTGTTATACTCAATTGCAACAAAAGACAGAGGGATTATCTGAGAAATGTTAAAAATTACAGTTTGTAAACGTTTGTACTTTTCCTTGTTTTCTCTTAGTTCCTATTCTTCTTCACATGTGTGCTCTCCTGGAACACTTTGTGAAAAATCCGTAAACTAGCAAAAACATTAAAAAAAAGTATTTTATGAATGACATAAATTATGGTGGAATATAAATTCACTTTTCTTCATGAAATTATGCACACCACTTCAAATCCTGCTCATGGTATCATTTTGTACACATTTCCCATAAAGTAAATTATAGTTTCCTACACCAGGAGAATTCTTGACTCACACTGGCCTAATTCTCAGAAGGGTTTTGAATTCACTGAGTGATCATTTCTTGGGCTAAGGGAAAGGTGACAGAAGTAGACGAAAAGATCTGAGGAAAAAGGGGGTGAAGAAAAGCATGCCCACAGCAGGAATTTGATAAATATCTGCAGAAGACAAGCCCAGGAGTGAGAGGTCAGAGCTTGACTGGGCTCCAGAGATGTTCCCAATCAATGTCAAAGGAAGGGAAGGGGCGTGAGCTGTGGCTGGGAAGAGCTGTCCGTGAGCAGGACCTTCCCCTGTGGGGCCAGCAAAGGGTGAAGTGTCCTCAACTGTCTCATGCTCCCTCCCGTTCATTTCACCTTTCCCTCACGCTCCTTGCCCTGCTTCACATCTCATCTTCTTCATCTTCCTAATCTCTTACTCATTTCTGGAAAAACCCTTGAAAATAGAGACCTTGGTGGAGACAGTCCCTCACCACCCACCAGAACTAGAGTGAAGAACACAGACTTTGTAGCTATTAGTTGTTCTGTTTCCCCATTTTCCTGGGTAGCCTGCTATTGGGTAGTCACTGACAGAGCCAGGCCTGCTACAGCAGTCTCTGAGGTTTTCCCACAGTCTGAGACATAGCTGCCACTGCCGCCTTCACTGCCATCACCACCACCTCCACCATCACCTCCACCTCCATCACCACCTCCACCGTCACCACCACCTCCACCATCACCTCCACCACCACCTCCACCATCACCTCCACCATCACCACCACCTCCACCATCACCTCCACCACCACCTCCAACATCACGTCCACCATCACCACCACCTCCACCATCACCTCCACCACCACCTCCACCATCACCACCACCTCCACCATCACCACCACCACCACCTCCACCACCACCTCCACCATCACCACCACCTCCATCATCACCATCACCACCACCACCATCACCACCACCTCCACCATCACTTCCACCACCATCACCACCTCCATCACCACCTCCACCGTCACCACCACCTCCACCATCACCGCC